>JAOTRA010000006.1:3145311-3156367 GCA_026260255.1 Pseudolaguvia tuberculata | reverse complement strand
GGTAGTTGGGGTGAAAGAGGCAGATGTAGCAGACAGGGTAGGGTGGAGAAGAATGATCCGCTGTGGCGACCCCTAACAGGAGCAGCCAAAAGGAGAAGAAGAAGAAGTATCGTTTTTCCATTCCAAAGCCATTTGAGTCACGATACAGAAATCTCTAATATTTTTTTCGCTTTATTAGGATGAACACTGAAAGGTCTTTGTTAATTAAATGGTCATGTTTTGCATTTTATGTTTGTGTTTTTTGTTCATATAATTTGTTTTCTTCTTGTTATGTGATCATTGTTCCCTATATGTTTCTGTCATACGATTCCTCTTTCCATGTGGCATGTTTCCATTGTTTTTCAGTTCTTGCCATTGTTTTTTTTTGTTCATGTGTCTGATTTTCTTTAAT
Source organism: Pseudolaguvia tuberculata (assembly GCA_026260255.1). NCBI lineage: Eukaryota > Metazoa > Chordata > Actinopteri > Siluriformes > Sisoridae > Pseudolaguvia > Pseudolaguvia tuberculata. The sequence goes on along the minus strand of JAOTRA010000006.1, from coordinate 3,155,976 downwards.
ATTTATAGACCTTGTGTTAGCTTTTGTGCAGCTGCCCCAGACTGACTAAACAACATAATGTCTTTCCAAAACATTATTTAATTAGCTATAATGAACGGTGCCCTTTTGAACTGCTTACGTTCCCAATATTTTCCACATTTTGTTGATATTGCTAAATTATTTGATATTTATTAAGATCCTTTGAAATTGCCTGATTGTGCAAATTAGCAAAACAAATGCAAAAATGCAATAATGTGGACTGCTCTTGGAATGTCCCACGAGTCAGCATTGATCCATTGAACTACTACTAAGAACTTCCCTCAAGAGACCCTTTCAAGCTATTTCCAAAAAAAGGGATCATCTGAAGCAAGGCTAGCCCACTCTTTTATGTCTCCAAGCAGTTAGCTTATGCTAATGTGGTTGGTACAAAGAACCTGGGCAACATGGAGATACTAAGTTTGGAGCAGATGCTAACTTTGATAATGTTCAAGCCAAAAGGGTTGCAAAAGGTCGCAATAATGCAAAAGGAGGTAGTCTTGTATTTCGGCTGCCCCCTTTTGGGGTTGCCACAGCGGATCTGTGATCCGCACATTTGACTTGGCGGGGTTTTACGCTGGATGCCCTTTCTAACGCAAATCTCCCATTTATCCGGGCTTGGGACCGGCACTAAGGCTACTCCCTAATGGCTGGGTATTTATGGCAAATTTAGACTCACCAATCCACTTAATGTACATGTTTTTTGGGACAGTGGGAGGAAACCGGAGTAACTGGGGGAAACCCACCCAAGCGCGGGGAGAACATGCAAACTCCACATAAAGAGACCCGGGAATCGAACCGGGGACCTTCTTATTGTGAGCGTGCTAACCACTACACCACCGCGCCGCCCAATGCAAAAGGTGGTAGTAATTATTTAAAAAAAGCAGATAGTAAACATCCGTTGAAAAGAAATCATACAGAAGTTTTGTGAGAAATAAAAGCATTGTGGGTCACTCCGCAAACTGGGTATGATTCTCTTTCTGATTCTCAGTAAAGGTGCAGAGACTGATTATAAATGAGGTTTCATAATTAGAAAAAATAAATAAATAAATTGAGCAGAGTCGCTGACTTGATACAACCTCAAATCTTGTTTGGCATTGTCAATGTTAGATAGAAAACGCTATTAATACTCAGAGGATGAGGTGTGCCATAGTTAATGACAATTAAACAAAATACAAAAAAGCAGTAGTGAAAAACTGGAGATTTTTGCATTTTGCATTTGGTCTGACCCTCCCTAGTAATGGTTTTATATTCCGTAGAAGTTCTTTCGGATGCCATAGAATGTAAATAGGATGCTTATGTGAATTCAGTGTTCCCTTTAAAATAATAATAAATAATAATAATTATAATAAAAATAATACATAACAGGTTAAACTGTCTCTTTAAACTGTCAAGAAATTGTCCAAATTTCCATCAAAACCCCAATGGTTCACAAATATAAAGACGTAAGAATAATTTATACCAACAGATATCGGGATTAAAGGTGAACTTTATGAATAAGTAATACTGCCTCATATTGCTAAACACAAACCACACACAAGCAACTTGAACAGAAATTTGATATTCATTGCATTCATTTCATAATCAGGTAAATTGCAGATTTACGGTAGCTTCTTAAAAACTCTCCATTTCTTTCCAATAAAGAATTTTTCACTGGGAAAGAATCAACCTATAATTTTAAGTTAATCAAGGCTGTGCTGTAAACGTTCCCTGCTGCTTGCTTCCTCGTACCACTCACGCTGTTGCCTGAGGGCCACTTTGGTTTGTATTCAGTGCATTATTTAAATAGCCTCCACTATAATTTATCAGACGTGTTTTGTTTTAAAATGACCCAATTAAACACAAGCACTTCAACAGCAAGAATAACCATTCTATGTCATCTGACAATTATCATTACATTCATGTATTCCCAGCTCTAATATAGATTACTTAAAACATAAAAAATACACATGCCATTATTTATGCTGCTACAACAACTGGAGTAGCTGGATGAAGATTTATTTTAATGGTGCATATCATGTGACGGAACCATATCGATAAATAGTCTGAGACGTATTGATTTTCATACGCCGCAAGCAACTAAATTTCTTCTAATCGTGTCAGAATAATGAACAAATAAGGTGCTGGAATTGCCTACCAGACCTTCACACAATATCGACAAGTAGGTAATAGGTCTGGGTCATAATTTCCCAGCATGCTTCACAGCCACATGTGCTCTATTTGTCCCAGTCGTTGGAAAGACTTCAGACAGTCAGTAGTCATTTTAGAAAATGTGCTAATACAAACAGATGACTTTCTGCAGACTAATATCCTGCAGAGGTATGGCTCGAAAAATGAGGTTGTGCATGGTGCCTGTCATTTAAAAAGTTATGTCCTATTGGAGAAACTGAATATGACAAAATACAAGGTAATAGATGGGAACTGTTACTGCTATAAAACTTGTGAAGTTCTTCATTTAAGGTTTTCCTTCTACTATGGGTCAGCACTTTTCTTCATAATGCAGTGCTGCTGAATACTTCAATCTAATTGGTCAAAAAAACTGATCCAGTTGTAATTCACATTACAAATGTATTTTAATGCATGCACTCCAATGTCTAGCAAATATTATTGTAATCTTTCCCATAATAAACACCACAAATCTAAAACAAATTTTAAAATGGATAGCTATCTGCCAAGGCAAATGTAAAGTGCTCTGTTAAATCGATGAAACATTTATTCAGCGTCTATAAAAGAATTCAGTTATTGTCTACACTTTGAGGCACCTTTATTTCTTCGAGTTTTTACACACAAAAGTAGGGAGTAAGGAAAAAAAGTAAGGAAAGTTTGCGCGTTGCAGGTTGTCAAGTACATCATATAACAAGTAAATGAAAGAGGGATAGGTAAGAAAACATAACAGTACTGCAGGATCTTCTAGAACATTAAAGAGTTTCATAAATATGTCTATTTTTAACAAATAACTTAATTGTTGGCAAATTGTATGTTTTAAAATGACAAATGTAAAAAAAGATAAACTGACAACTGCACATCAGAAAAACTGATCAATATGATGTCTTTTTTGGGTTCACTTTTTGCTTTAAGGTTTTATTCCCATTATAGCAGTCTAAATGCACAAACAGTAGCAGATAAAATGGCTTATGTTGTGCTTCAGATTTTGATTAAATCCAAAATTTTCCTTCCCGGAAAATAGCCCATAAAGTGTAAGACAAACACTCAGGTTGAGCCAGTGGCAGGACTGATGACAAGGGCATAATGTCTTAGGCGACTGAACTGGATGGTGAGTCATTGTTGCAATAGCCCAACGCCCCTCCTCTTCCCCAGGCCCTTGTAGAATCTACAGCCCCTCAATGGACCAGGGGTTGGTGTTTTGGGGACCACATGGGCTTGGACTTTCAACACACCCCCTATACCACCTCTGCTCCACCACCTCCATAAAAACGTTTTTTTTTGGTTTGGTGGGGAGCCGGCAATTGGGGGAAAGGGGTGGCTGAGTAGGTTGTTACGTCAGCTTGATTGGCAGTTTGACTTTTAGGGTCTCATTTAGTTGGTTGTTTCTTAAGTTGCATGTGTATTTGTAGTTTGGTGGTTTATTGTCTTGGTGGTTTCCGTTTTGTGTTTACAGTTCAGTTCAGTTTAGTGTTTATTATATCAAGTCTGGCTAAGTTACTATTTGTATGCTCATTCCCTAACACGCTTATTTTCCAATGCCCTATTTGTTTGTTTGTTTGTTTGTTTATAATTGTAAAAAAACCTGCACCTTAGGTTCAGAAGACTTTTTGCCGTAGTGGGGGTCACATTTGGTTTCCAAATTTTAAGCAAATAACAATGTAGAAAATGTGTTTTGTATTGTGCCTGTAATGACATGAGTCCAGAGAAGAGAGCAGGATCCATGATGCAGTGAAGGTAAATGTTTATTTATAGTGCGAGTGCAGGAATATATACAGTGAAACGGAAACGAACATGAAAACAAACAACAAAACGACGAGAACACACAGTGAAGCAAAAATACACAATGAGAATATATTTACAACGAATAGTCCAAAATATCAAAGTTCCATTAATCCAAAGTTTGAGAGAGCAAAAACACGCCGTACATACTCAATAACGCATACCTGTGTTTGCTGGCGTGTGACCTTAAATAATACGTCATCGCCCTGACAAAGCAGTTGCCAGGACGATGACGCCAAACATGTCCATGCTGATGTGACAGCTAGCGCAGCATGGGGCGGAGCCTCGTCAGTCTATGCGGCCTGTGGGCGGAGCCTCGCCCGCTGCTGTCACATGAGGGGCAGGGCCCGTTTGTAGCCTTACAGAACCCCCCCCCTATAGGGGACACCTCCTGGAGTCCCCAAAGGCGCAGCCCCACAAAAAAAACAAAAAGGAAGAACCCCCAAACACCATGCAGTCTGCCCTCTGTGCCAAAAAGATAGTGGGGGTCCAGGACCCTGTACACTCCATAAAAGGAGAGAGGCGTGATCATGGCGAGGCCTCCGAGCCACTGTAGGGATACCAGAAGGCCACCGAGAGAACTTGGAAGGTGATGTAGGTAAATCTAGATGGTCAGGAGGGTGCATGGAAGGGACCGGATGGACCTCAGGAAACTCTGAAAGGGCCATAGAGGCCCGAGAAAACTCAGAAGGGACCGCAAGGGCCTGAGGAAACTCAGGAAACCTCAGGAAACTCTGAAAGGGCCATAGAGGCCCGAGAAAACTCAGAAGGGACCGCAAGGGCCTGAGGAAACTCAGAAGGGACCGCAAGGGCCCGAGGAAACTAAGAAGGGGCCAAATGGGCCCAAGGAAACTCAGAAGGGGCCGAAGGGGCCCGAGGAAACTCAATAAAGGCCTTAAGGGCCAGAGGAAACTCAATAAAGGCTGAAGTGGCCCGAGGAAACTCAATAAAGGCCAAAGGGGCTTCAGGTAATTCAGAAAGGGCCAAATGGGTCTCAGAAGACTCAGTAAGGGTCTTAGGGACCAGAGGAGACTCAGTAAGGGCCATAGGGCTCTGAGGAGACTCAGTAAGGGCCTTAGGGGCCTCATGAAACTCAGTAAGGGCCGAGGGGCCCTGAGGAACCTTAATAAAGACCAGAGGGGCCTCAGAAGGGACCGTTGGGGTCGCTGAGGGAACCGAAGGGGTCGCTGAGGGAACCGAAGGGGACCAACCTAATTCTGAGGGACCCAAAGGGGAACAACCTAACTCTGAGGGACCCAAAGGGGAACAACCTAACTCTGAGGGACCCAAAGGGGAACAGCCTAACTTAGAGGGGCCCAAACGGGAGCAACCTAACTCAGATGGGCCCAAAGGGGAACAACCTAACCCTGAGGGGCCCAAAGTGCCAGAGAGGGACTCTTGGGACTCAATAACCCATACCTGTTCTTGCTGGCACGTGACCTTAAATGATACGTCATCGCCCTGACAATGCAGTTGCCAGGACGACGACGCCAAACATGTCCATGCTGATGTGACAGCTAGCGGAGCATGGGGGCGGAGCCCCGTCCACTGCTGTCACATGAGGGGCGGGGCCCGTTCGTAGCCTTACAGTGCCCTGTACTCTAATACACCTAAATAAACTCCAGAGCAAACAATTGCCTTCAGAAATCATCTAATTAATCAATAGTCTACTTGTGTGTAATTTAGTCTCACTTTAAACATCTATTTATGAAGGCCTCGGTGATTTGTTAGAGACACTGGTGAACAAAGCAGTTATGAAAACCAAGGAACTTGCCAGAGTAATAATATTTCAATATCAAGCTATGAACATCACAGTTCAAACCTACCAAGACATGGCTATCTAACTAAACTGAGAGCTTAAGCAAGGCATTTGTCAGAAAAGCAGTTACGACTCCTTTGGTTAACTGAGTTCCACAACTCAGTTAGGATAATCTACCACTTTAGCCCTTTACTTAAAAAATCTGGACTTTATCGAAGAGTGGCATGAAGAAAGCCATTGTTGGAAGAAAAATATAAGAAGTACCATTTGCAGTTTGCCACAGGCCATGGAAGAAAAAGGAGAATGCAAAGCATTATATGTGTGGGAAAGTAACACTGCTTCACACCATCCCCACTGTAAAATATAGTGGAGGCAGCATCAAGCTGTTGGGATGCTTTTCTTAAACAGGGACAAGGCAGCTAGTCAGAGTTGATAGGAAGATGGATGGAGCTAAATACTGAGTAATCCTGGAAGAAAACCTGTTGAAGGCTGCAAAAGATTTAGACTGGGAATAAGATTCCAGCAAGAATACTAGCAAGAAACCTTAAAGAACCCTAAACTTATCACTTATCATGACCCTAAACTTATGCGAGTGGTTTGGATCAAATAATAATTATGGCACAGTGGCGTAGTGGTTAGCATGGTCGCTTCACAGCAAGGAGGCCCCGGGTTCAGTCAACGGGCAAAGGGTCTTTCTGTGTAAAGTTTGCATGTTCTCTCCATGCTTGCGTGAGTTTTCTACAGTTAGTCAGGTTTCTTCCCAATCTGAATGTCTTTCCCAAAGCAAAGACGCTAGCCATCCAATCAGACTTTGACATTTTAAAGTTTGAGATTTTTTTTTGCTCAAAATTTGGACATCACTTTTATTCCACTTTAGAATTATGTGCTACTTTGTTTTGGTCAATTACATAAAATTTGCTTGTAAGCTGACAGAATGTGAAAAAGTTCATGGAATATGAAAAACTTTTCATGGCACTATAAGCATTAGTGTTTAATGTGGAGGCAAGGAAGGCGAAGTACTACAGTGGCCATTTGAAGGTGTCTGAGGTTATCCCTGGGTTGCAACCATGGCTGAGATATCATGTGTTGGACCCTCAGTTGGGGTCATCCAGGATAGCAGGGTTACCCAGACCTCTGCTGGGTCACTCCCTGTCATCGAAGTCCCAGGACAGTCCAGCTTCGCCTGTAGTGTCTCCTTTCTTGCATGGGGTGCCTTCAGCTTTGCCTGCAGTGCCTTCAACTATGTCAGCAACGTCTTCTGCCTCATCAGTGGTGCCTCTTGCCTGGCCTGTGGTGCCTTCTGCCTTGTCAGTGGCACCTTATGTCTTGTCTGGGGCACCTCCTGACTCATCAGAGGTGAACCCTGTCACTCCAGCTCAGTCAGTGGTGAACTCCGTTGCCCCAGCCCCATCAACTACAAATCCTGTTGCTCCAGCTCTGTTAGCAGCGCCTCCAGCCACCCCAGCTTCTCCAGCGGCGCCCCACATCGCCTCAACTTCCCCAGCGGCACTCCCTGTCGCCCGAGCCTCATCAGTAGAGATGTATTTAATGTATTTCTGATGTGTCTGGTGGAGTCTGGTGGAGTCTGGTGGAGTTTCCTTCCGTCCCCGCCGTGTCAGTGGAGTCTCAATCTGTCTCAGGTAAGCTTGAGGTGTCACCTACTGTTTCTGTGTGTCATGAAGAGACTTTTGGGAGAGACTTTTTGGGAGAGAATATTTGGGAGGACCTTACACTAGCAGTAACACTTGGGGAATGTACTGTTGTTTCCAGTTTATCCATGTATCGTAACCTTGTCTCCGTGTCACCGGCTCCACTTCCCCAGAAGAGAAACAGGACTTTTACGCCTTGCCTGAAGACGCTAAGACATTTTCTGAGACTTCAAACTTAATTTCTACTCCTAGTACAGGTATGTTGTGTAATGTACATGGACCTGGACCTTCGTCCAATTGTCGGTTTGGTCTGTGTGTGTCTTTTACTCTCTCTCTCTTCCGGTCTTTTCATGCTTCTTTTCCTCACTATTCTTTGTTTACCTTCATGTTTGAGTTCCAGATTTGTTTGCCATTCTAAGGTGTTCTTGTAAAGTCTTCTCCCCAATACAATGGTCACTGTCCTTTCCTCCTTTTGGCCCTTATACTCTGCTGTCTGTCTCAATTTCGACCTTGTCTATACTCCCGTTTCTTGTTTCTGCCATAGACAGTCTCAATCTCTAATCATTTTTGTTTTTCTGCCATCTTAATCTCTCCCTTTTCTTTCCCATTTATATATAGTATGATTCAGTCCCACATGTTGCTCTGTCAGCATTTGGTAAAGTTCTCGAGGTTCCCTCAACTGGTTTAGTTCTCTCTCTTTGTTTTCTCTCAGTATTCTCATTTGCATCAGATCCCGATTCGCCAGCTACTCTTTTAGTTTTTTGCTGCTTTATCTGTCTCTGGTTTGGTTAATTTCTTTTCCTTTCTCAGTTCCTCTTAGTTTTGCCGGTGTCAGTTCCTATCAACCTGTTTGCTCCAGTTTGTTGTTGTTCCTGTTGGTTTATGTTATCTTTCTCCTATTTCTATCTTTCAACTCCTGTGTGTCTCTGCCTCGACCGGTCTTGTCTGTGCTCCTTTTCAGTCCCTACCTCTGTTTCTGCCACAGCCCTCTTTGGTTCCTTTTCCTTTTTCCTGCTCTTTTTGTGTTGGTTACTGCTTTTCTCTTCCTATTGCAGTCTCTGGCTCTTTCCTTGTCTTCCTTTTTCCTTACTCCAACCTTGCCTACTACCTTATGCCGACCTCGCCTGTGCAAATTTCCTGTTTGTTCCTTTGGCCATTTCTGCTTCTGATCCTGTCTGCACTTCTGCTTCTGATCCTGTGCGTGCTTCTGCTCCTGTGCACGCTTCTGCTTCTGATCCTGTCCGTGCTTCTGCCTCTGATCCTATGCGTCCTTTTGCTTCTGATTTTGTGCACGTTTCTTCTGCTGCTCTGTCTGTTTGCTAAGTCCGCCTGTTGTGTTGTCAAGGCCCGCCTGTAATGTTGGTTTTCAAGGCCCGCCTGTAATGTTGGTTTTCAAGGCCCACTTACTCTTTATGTTTCCCAGGCCTGCATGCTCAGTCTGCTTCCCAGGCACGCTTGTACTGTATGTTTCCTAGGCCAGCCTGTACTGTTGGTTTTCAAGGCCAGCCTACTCAGTATATTTCCCAGACCCGCCTGCTCAGTGTGTTTCCCAGGCCCGCCTGTACTGTGTTGTTTTCGAGGTCCGCTTATTCCTGGCTCTGTTCTTCCTTTTAGGTTTGAAATGGGTCCTATTTAACTTTGTATATATGGGGAAGTTTTTTGACCGGTTTGACTTAACAAAAGTTCTCTTTTGTTAAGTCTCAGTTAAATAAAATTTTCACCACATCCTGGATCCGACTCATATGTTTAACGTAGCGTTGCACTACCTCTGCAGTTCCTTGCGACGTTCTAATGGGTGTGCCTCCCCGGAGGGCTATGACCCATCAACAAAAACTATTGCTGTAGATTAATTCAAATTTGAAGAGGTATAATTAAAGACAGTTGGCATTATAAAAATTAATTCATTTATTCATCTTCTAACCCGCTTATATCAGATCTCTGGGTCACAGGGGTGTCACACATAGGAGCATGAAGCACGAAGCCGGACATGACAGACGCACCGAAACGCAGGATTGACATTTGAACTAAACGTTTTAAGGTTCGTAAAAACAAATCAAAATTGAACGAGAAATATTCAGAACACAAACAAGCAAGAATATCCAAGAACGTGTGCATGGTGTAAGTGGCGGCAGAAGCAGTGTGCCGGACAGGAAACGGCATGGAGTCTTTGATGAGGGGTGGGGGGGGCCGTGGGGAGGCATGACAAGGGGTCTGCAATTTATAATTCATAAATACAAACATCTAAATCAGGGGTCAAGAACCTTTTTGACTCAGAGAGCCATATATTTGGGAATTTATTTCAGTGAGTGCCATATAATATACTTTTAGTCTGATTCAAAAGGGGACGTTTACCTATTTACCCAGCAACGCCTAACGTAGATTATTATCATTCATTCATCTTCTTACTCGCTTATTCCCGAATTCGGGGTCACTGGGGTCTGCTGCGCCTATCCCAGCACACATAGGGCCAGAGGCGCCAGTCCATCTCAGGGCCACACATACACAAACAACCATTCACTCCTATGGGCAATTTAGAATCACCAATCCACCTAATGCATGTTTTTGGACTGTGGAAGGAAACCGGAGTACCGAGAGGAAACCCACGCAGCCGCATTCCTTTTCCTGTGACAATCTGGACTTTAGTAGAGGCATACAAATCTTTATATACAGGGCTTTTGTATACACAGTATAAAACTGTAATGCAGAATAAGATAAGGATAGAATTAGGCAAAATAACACTTCAGATAAACCAATATAAACAAAAAATAAAGACAACTTGACAGGCTAAAGATAATCAATCACAGGCAAGTCAGTGACAAAGAATTATTGTTCAGCATTTAAATAAATTGCAAAGACTTTAAAATGAATGACATTCATACTCTGGATAAAGACTCTGCCAAATACCATGTACATGTACATGATGTGAACTATAAAACAGAAAACCAGATCCATGAATGTTACAGTTACAGTTAGGCACTTGGCAGACAATCTTATACAGAACGACTAACATTTCGTGAACCATTCTTTTTTACAACTAAGCAAATGTGGGTTAAGGGCCTTGCTCAAGGGATTGATTGGTGGAGGTGGGATTTGAACCCTGGTCTTTCTGGTACTAGTCCAAGAGAAAGGTAAAGAAGAACCCAAAGATAACCACAAAGTTGTAGAAAGTAAACCATCACTGCAGACCTCCACCAGTCGGGATAAGGATATGGACTCAATCCCTTGCTCAAGGGATTGATTGGTGGAGGTGGGATTTGAACCCTGGTCTTTCTGGTACTAGTCCAAGAGAAAGGTAAA
>JAOTRA010000006.1:3133659-3145211 GCA_026260255.1 Pseudolaguvia tuberculata | reverse complement strand
ACCCAAAGATAACCACAAAGTTGTAGAAAGTAAACCATCACTGCAGACCTCCACCAGTCGGGATAAGGATATGGACTGGCTACCTGCCCAGGGTGTACCCCTGCCTTTGCCCTGTGCGCTGGAATAGGCTCTATCACACGCTGTGACTCTGAATCAGACAAAAAAACAGGTTTGAAAATAAATGAATTCATAAATAAATTCTTTTTCAGTTTACCCTGGAAGAAAGACTGAAAACTGATTGTGTAATACACAGTTGTTTTTCTTGGTGAATAAACTTTAGTACAGCTTAGCCAAAAGGTTATGATGAAAAATCAAGCTTTGCAAAACCCCATGATAGATTTTTCCCGATACATAATAAAATGACATGATGAGGAAATAATCTATCAAAAATTCCTCTCCATGGTTTAGGAAGCACAAAGTCTACTGGTTTGTATTCAAGATGCATCACAGTCAGTACTTCTGTTAGCTGTGACCTTCTCAGCATCTGCTGTGTGATCAGAGGGTGTGTGTGTGAGATAGAGAAAGAGAGAGGGAGAGGCAGAGACAATGTGCTCAGGGCATTAGTAAGAACTGTAATAAAAACATATATCACTTGACTTCTATTTATTTCCATATAAATAAAGAACAGAGTGCAGCACTGTTTATTTTAAAGCAACAGAGTATAAATCTTTTTGGCACCCCTCCTATAAACTGGCTCAGGACACGAAGCTCAAGGTACACCTCTTCAACCCTGAAGAAAGAATCTAGCACTCATGTACACCCAGTTGAAAAGAGTTGAGACCCCTTAACACTATTACTATAACAACAACCATCAATCTGTGAAAGCAGCATTTTCAAGTGTTTCTCACATCATTCCACACCAGTTTCATTTCACTACAGGGAACACGCCTAGGTAACAAAAATGTGAAGAAGCTACTGAAATTTGTTTTTGCTAAGCATATTACTTTTGATAGCAACGTAAATCAAGAGCAAGGAAGTGCTGAATTATTACTTGCATTGTGGTAATATGTTGATTAACACCTCCTTGCGAGGTGACAGGTTTAAAATGATTAACAACACATTTAATTAGCTTGTGCAATATTATGTTATCACCATTACATGGTGGGCTTCTCTAGCGATGACAGGCTTTGACCAGATTTCACCAGGATGGAGTACTGTACAGGAAGAAGTAAAGAGGTTAGAGCACCAGTATGATGCTCTTGGCCATATTCAGCTAGGAAATCTTAGACATTCCTTTGACACATATCACCAACAGTACTTACTATGGATACTTACTGTCAATGATGAGAATAATGGCATTGTTTCCACTTTTACAACAATGCTACCATTACTAGCATTAAAATGAGGTGTTATTATAATTGAACTCACTGCAGGGGTTTCAATTGGAGTACACCCAACCATGTGGGTGGGCATGAAGTTCTTTACAGATGCTTGATTGAGAAGGAATCTCAACATGCCTTAGACTGCATTGATCAAATCACAAAAGAAAATAAAAATATATTTATTTATTTTGATTGTGTGAGCAAGAGAGTTTGTCCATGCTTAGAGCTGGCCCTGTTGTCACGTGCAGTGGTGGAATAAAGCAGGAGATGTAGAGATTACATGCAAAAACAAAGGAACAAACTGTTGGAAAAAAGAATATATCTATCTAAAACTATATACTAGTATACTAAACGATTAGCATTAATGGTTAATTACAATCGCCATTAGCATATAGTGAGAAGTCTTTTTTATCTCTGCTGTGTGTAGGGTGAGGCGAGAGACATAACTGATGGTTGGTGTGGTAATCTGGAAGTATAAGCGCTACCTATTCCTCACTGAGGTGAGAGGCAAGACTGTTTACACAAACTGGTAGAGTCCATGGCAAGCTGCTCTGCTGTTTTTTGGTAGAACGTGACATACCACTTATTCGAATGTTGCATTTATTTAAACTCAGGTCTTGCAAAATGAATGCTCTGTGATTTATCCTGTGAAAATATAATGTGTTAAAAAAGTTTATACCTGTAAACTTTGAAAAAAAGTTTTACTTTTACACTTTGTCTATTTGCACTGAGGTGAAATTTATCAGGAAAACTGTATACCTTTTAAGAAAGCTGTTTGATGTTTTATGCAATACGTTTCTCTGCTTATATTTCAAATAATGCTCAATTAAAAGTCTACAGAAACTGTATACATTAGTCAAAATGGATGCAAGCTTTATTTCCGTGCCTTATTATGATCAAAGAGTGGCTTTCTACGTCAGACCTTATGTAGGTATGTTCTGATTGCTGCACAACTCAAAAGCTTCTTCCATGGAGTGTTTTAAAGAAGTAATGAGTTGAGTGTTATTGGAAACCTAAGAAGCACCTTCATTAAGCCCAGGCTGCAGTGCTGCACAAAACGGGTTCAGATACACCAAAAACCAAAAGCGCAGGAAACAATTAATATGCTAATAGGACAAGTTCAAACAGCTCCACTATGTACATACATTAGATAATTAAACTCCTGTCAGCTTCCCCTTCACAAATGCTAGAACTCATCTGGTGCAATACATCATATACAAGTTAAAGCAATGCAAGGAAAAGTGCATTCAATTATTCGATATGCATTAAAAGGTGCAGAGTGAAGAATGATTTAAAGTTAAGCTCTGTGCTTTTTTTCTTGTCTGACTCTTAAGCAAAATATTAATATTGTTTTATATTAAGTGCACTTCATTACCTCCTATCCTCTCTGCTCATTTCTCACCTCCTCTGTGCAAATGCATGGCATAGGATTTCTAATTTCAGCCCACATTTTATGGTATGTTCGATCCTCACTTAGATCCAACATTCCTCTGATTTTTTTCTACAATTATTGCACCAGAGTGCAAAGGTAACAAAACAATTATCATTAACCCTTAGTCTCACCCCTCCAAAGACACATGCACACAGTGGGCTATAGCCATTCAATCGCAATGATTCATCTGATAAATATAATTCACTCACTCCTACTGTGCTTTCCATTAGCTGTTAAAACAGACAATATTAATGCTGATTACAGCATTTGTTTATTTCAATGTTAAAAGGAAAAGATAATAACATGACGAGAAGCACTGCTAAAAGTATGTAAGTGCATCAGCAAATTTCCGTCTATTCAGAGTGTCTTAGTATTGTGTTAAAGCAGAAAAGAGCTGATTCATGCCGAGGTAGCAGCATATGCTATCCTCAAGAAGCTCATTCAAGGAGAGTGTATACTTATTGGTCCCACTTGTTTTCTCGTTTTCCCTCTGATGATTCTCTTGGCACATTGAGGTAGCCAGGCTGAGGACTTAGGGTCAGGAGTGTCGCTAGAAAAGTAATCAGTGAAACATTAGAATCGGCTGAGGTTTGCCAAATATGCTCCAAACTCTGGACCATAATATACCCATCGGACAGCTAGAAGAATGAATGTTTTCAGTGAAAAAAGAGGACTCCAGGAAACAGGACAGAGAAAAGAAGAAAAACTTAAAAGTGAAGAGGAGAGAAGAGGCGCAAAGACTAGATGAAGAGAAGAGAAAAAGAAGGAGAAAAGAGAAGCGAAGCTAAAAATACTTGTCTACGATAAAGAGAAGGAACAAGTAGGGCTTATAATTGATAAAAAATATATAAATAAATAAAGCATGTAACATTGTAAATTTAACATTGTAGGAGAGACTGAAAGTGAAATATAAAATCCGGAGAGATTACACATAATAATCCAAGTACAAGATCATGACAGCTCCCTGTAGCTAGAAAGTAATATAGTCAATTATTTCATAAATGAATTTCAACAGAAATCATTGATAGAGGAAAAACAAATGATCAAATCATTGGCGCAAAGAAGAAAGATTTAGAAACCTCCTAATAGCTTACACTTAATGCCATAAAATGCTCAGAAGAGATATTGTGCGAGTTGTAGGTGGCTATACAGTCAAAAGGTCAACTTGAAAAACACATTTTCTTTAGAAAAATGTGTCTTTAATTACTCTTTAACTTCCTGTACAAATATTATGAATGTAAATGAGTCAAAGGCTTATCAGCACAAACACATCGTGAAATGTATGGTTGAAGAGACAACTACAGACAATCACAAACATTTAAATAAAATTAAAAACTTGCCAGGTAGTTTGCAGCAGTCGCCCCTGGGAATGATAGATCAAACCGGGTAACCTGCGCAGGCTGTAGATAAGAACATAAAAACGACATTGAGTAGAACCAGCCAAACGGGAGAGGTGAGAACGCAGTCACATGGATGAGTCACAACAGAGAAACAGACAGAAGGAGAGAAAAGCAGGTCGTCTCACTGATGAAACTCTTAGATCCTGACTTAGAACTATGACAATACGGAGTTTGAGGTCTTAAACTTGGGAATGAGATTGACACTAAATATGAATTTGGTTAGATGTAGCATTTAAAAAAAAAATCACATATATGAATATAGCACAAAGGAGGCTCAGTGATCTAAAAAACAGTTTCAGAGTTCATTTACATCTTATGTCTTTTGCACAAATTGTTATTTTAGATCTAGACTCACTACAAGCGTGAACAAATTGCGAGATTCAAGTTCACAAGGCCCTTGCGGCAAGGCATGCTTGTATTTTCCAGACTTACCAAAATTATATAGTAGTCAAACAACAACTTAACTTTTCAGAAGGACACATGCACACACCAGATCAGCTTGCATACCTGTTCCATTACACTGAAACCTCAGATGATAAAAACAACTCACTATTGTGTATTTTTCCTTTTCTTTATAAATACAATTTATAGTAACAGAAAGGGTAACAGAAAGTGTAGAAAGCTATGACAGAAAATTTCTTGTAATCTTTTTCACACTCTTTTAGGCACAATTTGTTAACAACCCATAAAACCTTTAAAGAAGGAGACAATGACACCCACAGAAGTGCTATACACTCTTCTTCCTGAACATCAGCAGTGTTACAGCAGAGTAGTAATTTATGGTGAGCACATCTTGCAGTTAAACACATCTAACTAGCCATTAACGTGCTTTACTGCAATAAATAATTGCAATCTTGATTAAGTCTTTTCAGTAAGATAGATCATATGAGCCCAGAGATTTTTAAATAAAACTCCAAAACGATCCAATAAAGCACAGGTGTCTAACTCTGGAGTTTCTGGAGATCCAGAGTCCGGAAGAGTTTAGCTCCAACTTGGCGCAACACACCTACCTCTAAGTTTAAAGTATACCTAACAAGATCTTGATTATTTGGTTCAGGTGTGTTTGATTAGGGTTGGAGCTAAACTTTATAGACTCCAGGAACTGAGTTTATTGAATACAGTATTAAAGAATTTAGCAGGGTTCCTCTCAGTGCATGTGTTGGTATCCACCGCCTGGTGAATCAAATTTGTGAACAGTATATGAATCAAATTTGACTACTATATAATTTTGGTAAGTGGTATCACAATTTTGCTGTATAATACACACAGTATACCATATTGACAGAAAAACGCATAATTATTGACATTTTTTGTGATTCATTTAAAAATTCACTCAAATGAGTCTAGCTGTGTTTGATTATAGCAAATGTGAATCAGGAGGTCAAAGTAACTGCCTAAGAGCTCAGACAAAGAATTTTGGCAAAGCATAGATCTGGCCATGGTTGCAAAAAATTTTTGTCCTCTTAATGTACTTTCTAAGAGCACATTGGCCTCCATAATCCTTAAATGGAAGACGTTTTGGTTGACCAGAATCCTTCCTATAGCTAGTAACCTCATTTAAAAATCTTCAAAGTGTCCTGAAATAAACTTATTCAGCTTTCTGTTTATGGAGAACTATGTTGTCATTAGGTAATGGCAGTGGTGAACAGATGCTGACTAGCTATCTATTGCTGTTAAGGAGGCTCCTGAGCTACCCACCAAGGCATTAGGTTAAACATTGGTATTGGTGGGTAAGGCTGCATAAAATGGCCAGAGCCACCAAGGACATGATCAGAGCAGTTGGCTGCTCTATTGCCAGGTCCAGGTGCAGGTCAGAACCACTACACAAAGCAAGAACTTTGTTTTGATTTGCTTCAATTCAGTTGTATGCATAACTCAAATATGACCCAGGAGCAGGAACAAGGAGTAAACAAATCTGACGACCGTTTGTCAAAATAGATGTACTCCCACATCCTTACATGAAGTTTCTGAGGTTGCCTTTGAGACAAAGCATGCCAATACAGAGTCTTCCTTTCACCACTGTGTTTCATCTCACACATTCATAAAATGCAGGAACGCTACACTGACTCCACTTTGACTCTAGGGTCTCCACATTCTGAACTAAATAGACCCCTGGCTAATACTAGATGGTTGATCTCCCACTTGCTATGGAACACTTGAAGAAAGTGTTCATATATACCATTATTATTTTTGACTTGTTAGCAGACCAAGAAAGGTCATCTGATATGTGGCCTTTTTGAAGTATTTGAAAGTATGAACTTTTTCATGCATTTCTGTTGACATAAAGTGGGAATGGTTCATACTTTCTGAAGTCCAGGATGAGCTCTTTCGTTTAAAGAATGAAACAACAACAGAACAACAACCCTCTAATTTTTGGATTTCATTTCTGTAGGCTGAATTATCTCCTAAGATGATTCTAATCACTGTAGTATTTTCAACAAATTATATATTATATTATGGTTTTCGCAGAATAAAATGAAGTACAGAGATGGTAAGCTTCAGGGTTTGGTAGAGGAGCTGAAATGATCGGACAAAGAGTTTCTTGGCCAGTGAGACACCAACGTATGTGGTGCGGTGGTTGTTGATCCTGGGGTGATGCTCCGAATTGTCTGTTAGTCTGCTCAATTATCTTTTTGTAAGACTCTCGTTAAGTTGTCTCCAGTCCTGAAAGCAAATAATTGTTCTTTGAGTAATGGCTGGACATGTGCTCCAAGATTTCTGGTTGGGAAACATCAGTATAATTTCAGTTCAGACTGTGATATACACTTTCATGTAAAACAAAACAATTTGTTCTGCGTTAGACTGACGAATTGTCCAGTGTGTACCCCTGCCTTTCACGCTATTTGCACTGGGATAGGCTTCAGCAAACCCCATGATGGGTCAGAAGATGAATAAAGGAAAAGTTTCTGTGTATTGCTCCATGTCTTGCTATTCAAATATCTCCCAGTCTTTTTATTAAAAGCCGTCCTGCAATTAAAAGCGAGAGCATGCTCTGGCTAGGTTTTCATGGTCTTTATTTTCCTCTTAAGTGTGGTGTATGCTGGAGGAAAAAGCAGAGATTAACTACATCCTTCTTCCACCTGGATATTCTTTAAGTTAAAATACAAACGATCGAGTGTATTTTTTTTTCCTGTGCACACTTAACCTATTGGGAAAATTAAACAGTGCTGTTTTCAACCCTGCCTGGTGATTACATCACCCCTATGCATTCTGTCCTGATAATTTTGCTGGTATTTTTTAATATATTGCATAAAAATGATTGCAGGCTGCACTCAGTGTCTGGTGGAATACACGCGGCAGTCACTACTACTGCTGTTAGTTGTCTTGGTTAGGTGTCTCTTGTTAAAATGGTTTTGTGCACAAAGATGCAAAGCTCTCATAATTTATGTGGAAGAACTCGAGTGTTCTTCATAGAACCCTGATCTTAACCCTGCTGAATATTATTTGGATAAACAAATACACACCAGATGTCATTACATTACATACATTAGTATCTAAACTTATTTTACTACTGTGAATGAGCAAGTTTATCTCTAAGGCCCAGCTCCAAATTTGTAGAAAATCTGTTTAAAGTTTTCTAAAGTGATTTTGGAAGAAGAATATGCAGGAAAGAAGATTTTCAGCACTACATGAAGATATATGAGACTTGCACCACCTCTCAAAAAGTCATTAAAATGCTGCTCCTAACATAAAAGTGATTAAAATAGATTCACATTTAAAATGCCTGGCGTGCTGGGTTGATTAGTCATGGAAAGCTGAGGTTAGTAGTTATATAAAGCGCTGCATACGTTACGAACTCAAAACGACTTGAACATCACGGATTTTCACTCAACACAGCGAAAAGCTTCTACCACAAATCCATCACATCACCTCTTGCTTCCAGCTCAATGGTATGCTGAGATCATGCTGTTCCATAATCCCTACGATTTTTTTCAACCATAATTACCACCACTGTTTCTAGTGAAGATTTTCCACAAGGCTGTAAATGCATGCTGTGTCATCACAGCATGTTCAGGTTAAAGTTTTCTAAAGCATTAACATACACACAATCTTCCTGTTTAAATAAATATCTTGCTTTTGCGCAATAGGGCCCCTTTCCAAACCATAATTAAGGTTTTTAACTATATAAACATTACCCAGTCAGACACCAGCTATACAAATGAGCTCATATTTTCTATTTAAGAGCTTACATCATCACACCAGAATTAGTTAATAGAATTTATCATTGTATCTTCTGTAGTGTTGATAAGCATCAGTTTAAACAGACATTATGCTGACTACAAAATTACACAGTAGTACACAATACACAATAATATTATACACAAAATTTAATGTTAATCTGTACTATTATACTCTCAGGATGAGAATTGAATGCCACCTAGTGGCTAAGTAGCATACCCACGCTGGCATACCAAGTAAGATAAGGCTTTCAACTGTAAAATTAAAACATACTAAATGGATAAATTTAATAAATATAATTTAATACTGTATGGACAGTTTCTGTCTGGCTATAATGGTATCTAAGAGAGGAAGGGTGGAAGATGTATGGAAGAGCATGGCAGCAGTCTCTCATGGTGTATTTCATTGTAACAGAACTCACCTTCAGCGGCGATATGTGTGAGTGGGAGACGAAGCCATGCACATTTTCAATCTCTGAAAGGTTTCTCTCAGATACATGGACCAGCTCTGGCGCTCGAACTTCACCCGTCAACCGTGGGTAACTGTGCTCCGGTGGCAACTCATCATCCTGATAATGATACTGAAAAAGAAGAAGAAGAAGAAGAAGAGGAAGAAGAAAAGATGAGAGGACAAATGAGGGCAATAAACATAATCTGAAATGTGCAGATAAGTAAATAATTACAATGCACCAAGTTGTTCAGTCAGGGTCAGTAAGTCCTTTACTGCTGGCCTAAACACTATTAGAAGCTGATACATTATCTTCATTATGCAATGTTTCTGTTGGCTGCACTTTTTCCAGTACATGTATAATGGTGTCAAAAAGTCTTGGCCCCTTTTCTTATTTCCAATCTTTTTGCATGTTTGTCACACTTAATGTTTCAGATAAAACAAATTTAAAAATTTGTCAAAGATAACATGAGTAAACACAAAACACAGTTTTTAAATGAAGGTTTTTATTATTAAGGGAAAACAAAATCCAAAACTACATGGCTCTGTGTGAGAAAGTGTTTGCCCCCCTGTTAAAACATAACTATGGTTAACTGTGGTTTACATGTGTCAATTTCAATTTTTACATGTGTTCAATTTCTCTAGCCACACGCAGGCCTGATTACTGCCACACCAGTAATCATGCAATCAAGAAATCACTTAAATAGGACCTGCCTGAAGTAGACCAAAAGATCCTCAAACACAAGACATCATGCAGAGAGCCAAAGAAATGCAGAAACAAATGAGAAAGAAAGTTATTGAGATCATTCTGGAAAAGGTTATAAAGCCATTTCTAAAGCTTTGGGACTACAGCAAACCACAGTGAGAGCCATCATCCACAAATGGCCAAAACATGGAACAGTGAAGAACCTTCCCAGGATTGGCCAGCTGACCAAAATTACACCAAGAGCACAGCAATGACTCATCCAAGAGGTCACAAAATAACCCCCAACAACATTCAAAGAATTGCAGGCCTCACTTGCCTCAGTTAAGGTCAATGTTCATGATTCCACCATAAGAAAAACACTGCGCAAAAATGGTTTGCATGGCAGAGTTCCAAGACAAAAACCGCTGCTGAGCAAAAAGAACATAAAGGCTTGTCTCTGTTTTACCAGAAAACATCTTGATGATTTCCAAGACCTTTGGGAAAATACTCTGTGGACTGATGAGACAAAAGTCAAACTTTTTGGAAGGTGTGTGTTGCATTACATCTGGCGTAGAAAACTAGTGGTGGTAGTGTGATGGTCTGGGGCTGTTTTGCTGCTTCAGGACCTGGAAAACTTGCTGTGATAATTCTGCTGTCTACCAAAAAATTCTGAAGGAGAATGTTCGGCCATCTGTTAAGCTGAAACAAACTTGGGGTCTGCAGCAGGTCAATGATCCAAGACACGCCAGCAAGTCCACCTCTAAATGGCTAAAAAACCCCAAAATGAACACTTTGGAGTGGCCTAGTCAGTCCTGACCTGAATCCTATTGAGATGCTGTGGCATGACCTTTAAAAAGGCGGTTCATGCTCAAAAACCCTTCAATGTGGCTGAATTACAACAATTCTGCAAAGATGAGTGAACAAATTTCCTCCACACCACATTGCAAGTTACCGCAAACGTTTGATTGCAGTAGTTGCTGCTAAGGGTGGCCCAACCAGTTATTAGGTCAAGGGGACAGACACTTTCTCACACAGGGTCATAAAGTTTTGGATTTTGTTTTCCCTTAATAATAAAATCCCTGTGTTTTGTGTTTACTCATGTTATCTTTGATTAATATTTACATTTATTTGATGATCTGAAACATTAAAGTGTGACAAACATGCAAAAAGTTTGGAAATCACTTGGCCAACACTTTCGCACACCACTTTAGGGATTTTCAGTACTGAGCCCCTGTAACTAAATTATATAAGCAGTATCAGATTGCTAATTGGTTAATATTATTAAAGAATGTTTCTTTAACTAATCAGATTTTCAAACAGTCTTCCGGTTCCCGTGAGCTGGTGTGCAGTGATGTCAGATTTTCCCATCATCTGGTTGATCAGAGTAAAGCTTGTATTAGGCCAGTTCAGCTACTGAAACACATCTGTACAATTGAATTAGATTTTTTTTTGCACAGATTTGTATAGAGTCTTTGTAGCATTGCATGATTTGTTAGAGTGAAGGAACTTAAATTTGAGTGAAAGACTTAATACTAGTAATATTATTGTGATTAAGCGAAAATAATATTACTAGTACCTATTTATATAAGAAAGTAATATTACTTTCTTTTTCTTTCTTTCTAAAAGCTTCTTTAAGTGTAGAGGTTATTTTAGTAGAAAGAGTGAAATTAAAAGTCACTGAAAACATAAATGGAGGTGATGGTCATGTCTCCCAAAATAATTTTACTTGAAGCTTAGATATGAAGGATATTTCAGGCTGACAATACATTTATAATGTACGTAGATTATTCTTAAACGCTGTGAATCCCAAAAACCATGATAATAAACAAGGTTGTAGCGCCACAGGTGGGCAATTAGAAAAGTAATTTTGTAACTTTTGGGGAATTGGGGGGTGGGCCTGGCTCTAATGAAACGTGTGTTCTATTCTGGAAATTTGGTAGGTTTTACAAGACATTAATTAGCACATTTAACAAATAATTTTGTAAAATAATGTGGTCTATCCTTGGTATGTGTAACGAACCCGCTGTAGGCAAGGACGAATCCATAATGCAGTAGATTTTCAGGCTTTTATTTGGGTCAGGGAAGTG
>JAOTRA010000006.1:3122755-3133559 GCA_026260255.1 Pseudolaguvia tuberculata | reverse complement strand
CTACAGACAACCATCCGATGCTGTTTAGCTACACTATCCCCTGCCACCACTTTACAATCCCCAATCTCTTTCAGGTATCAAAAAAATGTTGTATTGGTGCAAAAGAAATTATGAATGAAAGCAGTTTCCTAACTCGAATTCCAGCCACCCTCTTCATTGCCTGCTCTTCCTCTAATTCACTCTTCATATACTTTAATGAGTCACACTTATCAGCTAGAAACAGAAATTACTTTTCTGTAAATGAGGCTGTAGAGGTGCTGATAATCTGATAGAAAAAAAAAGTTATTTGGTGGTTCTAAGAAGAGTTAATCCTTTCCTCTTTTTAGCTTTTGTGTTGGTTGCATACACAATGCACCTATCATTAATCAACCTGCTAATTTCTGGGGGGAGTAAGAGAGAGCGAGAGGAAGAGGGAATATAAGACAAGAAATCTGCATAGGTAACAATAAATCCTAAACTCTTTTACACAGACATCCACCCACTCACTCACATCCACCCCCGTAATCTCACACACATTTGTTTGCCTGCATCCCACGTAAGCAACCAAAACCTCTTAAAGCCACAATGCCTACTTCTCAAACATCACATTGATTTCTGGATGTAACTGCTGCAACATGCTATATATTAATCTTATGTTACAGTGTGTTCCTCTATATCACTGACACACATGTCCACCTCTGCAATTCTAGTGCGCAGTGGCAGTCTAATCCGTAGGAAGTGTGCACAGACTGTTTCTGTTCCTCAGATAAACCCATTAGGAGCTGCAACTGACAGTTACTCGCATTTAACACCAAAGACAGAACGAGAGTCTACAACCTCGCCGTAGAAACGCCCCAACTCTCGTAACTCCTCCACACAAACACGAACACAATGCAGGACAAGGATAAAATTATCCAAATTTATGTTGCATTATGATATGATATTTTATCAAACTGCTTCAATGAAAGGCTTTAAAATTAAAACCCTCACATTTAAACCTAGATAAGCCAGTCGCTAGAAAATACCTAAAAAAGTTCAGATTTTTGTGTGGCTCAGCTTCTGTAGGTAAATAAACAATTCTCGATCAATGATGATTTGTTGCTCTTGATATAGCAAACAAAGTGTGCTGGGTTTTCTGTGTGGGAAACTGACAGAAATGATTATAAACAATCACAAAGGGAAGACATGGTATCTCAGTATTTAAAGTGTTGGCCTTATACCAGGGTTCAATCAGGGTTCAATTCCCTACACCACCGAGCTGCTAATATTACTGCTCCAAATTAGCTAAGCAAATGAAATAAAAGTCTATCTCAATAAAATTGGCTGCCAAAGGCCTTAAATTTAAGTGTAAACGGAATGATTTGCTCAAATTCTCTCCTAGATATAATTCCCAAGATGGCTGCCTCAGTGACTGTACTGAGGCAGTGGATAAAATTCACAAATCAGTGAAAATGTTTGTCCCTAAAGAATAATCCAGTGTAAAATGTGGCAAAGAAAAAAATCCCTGATATAAAGAATGAAGAAACCTTTAAAGGAACCAGACTCAGTAGGGAACCCATCCATTTGGGTGGCACGACATTAGCGCTTATTATAATGATCAAATGTAAACTGCTTTTGGTCAGTGGAGCAAACCCAATCCACCCTTAAATTATTCAAAACATTATATATTTATATCTTTAAACATTGACATTAGGTTGATTGGTGATTCTAAATTGTCCATAGTCCATGTCTACTTTTCTCTTTCCTCAGTAGGTTGTAGATGATTCTAAATTGTGTGTTCGTGTTTGTATGTGGTTATTTTATTTATGTATGGCTCTGCAATGCACTGGTGACCTGTCCAGGGTTTACCTCTGCCTCACAACAACATCACAACAGTTACACATGAGGCCAGATACAGAATACACAAGAGCACTGCCTCATAATTGGAATCTAGATTTTATAAATAAATTAGATAAGTAATAGGGGAATAGTACCATTCTTTTAATGTGTAATTAATTGGTAATTAATTATAGGATTTGTCAGGCAGTTGATGAAATATGAACATAAAATAGCAGACAGGTTGTAATTTGGGTTGCAAATTTCCAATTTGTTTCAGATAATTTAACCATAATTACAATTGTAATGCATAAAAAGAAAAAGCATAACACAAATAAGCTGGATAACAGGTGATCCACCACAACAGGTGTACAATTCTAGATCTTGTCCTCTATGGAATGCATACCAGAGCTCCAACTTTACCTAATAAACAAACTCTTCAGATCCAGACAGGTGCTAAAGTTATGTATTAAAAGTTTTGGGCAGCTTTAACTGACAAATGCAGCCAGACAGACAGACAGATGGACGGACAGGCAAACAGATGGACAGACAGACAGACAGACAAACAGACAGACAGACAGACAGACAGACAGACAGATAAGATAGCAGAAGGCAGGCAGACAGACAAACAGACATTTATTGTGGTTCCCACTGCACATACTATTACATTCATGGGGGCTGCCTGGATTACCTTTACAGCCTTGTACAATCCGTCAGAATTTAGACTGGGTAATGTATTAGTGTAAGCCAGAAGGCACTTGCACTCATGATCATAGCCCAACACCTGCTTGCATGTGAAGATCAATGCGTTTCTATCCTACCTTCTGATTTGTCCTCAGTGTACAGAAACATGCCAAAAACATTGCAGTTCTCCTGTGGCATAAACAAGCTTCTTAAATGAAATAAAGAAGAGAGGAAGAGGATTATATCCCAAAGTGCATGACACTGCACCTCATACTTGTGCGCTTGGTTGTTCCTGTCATACACACACACATATACATACACACACACACACACACACACACACACACATCCGGGTGTAAGCATACAGAAAGAGCTGTACTACGCCTTACTGCAGAAGCAAATATTTTAGCTGACAATAGTCAAAGATGCAAAGCTACAGGAAGAACAGACTGACTCCCCCTTCTTTCTCTCTCTCTCTCTCTCTCTCTCTCTCTCTCTCTCTCACTCAATCCTCTATATCCCCATTGTGCTCCAGGAAAAGGAGAATTAAGGTAGACTTCAAATGTGAATTGTTACTCTCCGTTATAAAACTGCATCAGGTTCAACAATGCAACATATACAAAATTAATAATCACCTATTAAGACTCAACACATAGAGTGGCGGTGAAATTAAAGCAGTGAATCGGCTTTGCTTAAGTGCTGAATGAAATAACGATACAAATACAAATTATGTTAAGCTGTCTCATGTGAAGCTCACACTTTACATTAACTGCATTTTGGCAGACACCCACATTAAAGTTACCCACATTAAAGTTCCAGACTATAAGGTACACCGGGTTATAAAACGCTATATCAATGAACGGGTATATTTTCATATATTTTCATACATAAGGCACATCGGTTATAAAACGAATTAAACAGTGGTGTAGAGGGGTCCCAGAAGAAACATTGATCGAGATGCTGGTATAAGGGAATCTGCTCCCTTCCTTCATGAAAGAGGGAGTCTTCGCCAGAATTCTGAATTCCAAGTTTCTAGTGACTGTAGTTTATCAAACGGCTAGCTTTGCTTACAAAGTATTGTATGTCATCATGCTACATGCCAAGTGTTTCCTTTATTTAAGTTAGTTTGTTCATGGTTTCCTCCAACTCACGCCTGTTTATGGATTCTCGTCTTGCCCTTTGGTTTTGTTTATCTTCAGATAACTTGTTACTGTAACGACGTGAGCCCAGAGAAGAATGCGGGATCCATATTGCAGTGAAGAGTGAACGTTTATTTTTAGTGCAGACTGCAGATATATATTTACAGTGAACACATACCAAAACAAACAAAACACTAAAACACGACAGGGGAAAACACGGAAACACTATAACAAACGATAAGATAAACAAAGACAGCTTCGAGGTAGTCCAGAAGATCAGAAGAGTTCCAAAATAGTTTAACACGCCAAACATTCTCAATCACCCACACCTGTGCTTAACGGCGCGTCACCTTAAATATTGCGTCATCGCCTTGGTAACCTAGTTGCCAACACGATGACGCCAAACATGTCCGCACTGTTATGACAGCCGGCACAGCGTGGTGGCAGAGCCTCATCAGTCTACGCTGCATGGGGTGGAGCCTCGCCCGCTGAAGCCACGCGAGGGGCAGAGCCCAGTTTGCAGCTGTACAGTTACGACTTTGATACGGTTTGCTACATTTGGGATTACACTCATGTGTTTTTAGATTTTATTAACTGTTACTCTCTGGTTAATTACTTCACCTTGTAGATTACTTTTACGGTTTAATACAACTTCTTTAACTGTTTATGTGCTGTGTTAAAAGTCAATAAACTCAAACCTGCATTGTGGAACCATCTACACTAAACTCGTTACAGCTGGACTTTTGCGCCCCATATAAACTGAACCAGGACTAATCCTAGGTCATAAAAGTCGTACAAAGACGTTTTCACAGATTTCTTAGCACCTTGTACCACAAAAAAATTGGTTTCAGTTCCAATTTAATACCAAATATTAAGCGCACTGTTGATTTTTTAAATTTTGGTGCATAAATGTTGTTGCAAGTTTCCGCATTTAATAGAGTTTGAATAGAGCAAAAATAACAGTGGGTGCCATTTCAGGTTAGAGGAAATATGCATTTGAATTTTGCAGAGAAATAGAAGATCAAAGTCATATACATTTTGCTGAGATCCATAGAACCAGTTGGGGAAAAAACATGACCACAGTAAATATGCCCTTACTATCAATAAATATATTTAATGAAATCTTCACACTATTCTTATTTGTTAACAATTATTATTCACTAATTAATGAACATTTCGTGCAAATATGCTAGTTCCAGGAGAATCAACTGTCTCTAATAAAACACCAGTATTTAGATTGCAGTCTGTGTTTTATTTGTAGTAGATAATAAAGTATATGCTAATGTTATGTTCCATTTATGTTTGACCATTTAGCAACTCTGTCAAAACCCAAAGTACTGGTTACATACACATCAATACACTGTGCTCTCTCTCTCTTTTCCACTGTGTTTGTGAGTGAGTGTGACATTGCACGAGGTGAGAAATAGAAGGTGGAATAAGATATGCTTTATAGAATATATTTTTGGTGCCAGTCTCTCTGTTACCACGGTAACTAGTTCTGTAGACCCGGGTTTACAGTATAGATTAGCAAGGAAATAGGATTGTGAAAACCGCAGGTTACTACCATGATTATTTAAAGAGGAAACCGTGTAATTTACTTACTAGCTAGCAAACAGTGGTATACCTGATGACCTCCGGAAAAATTTCATTAACATTTATTTTATTCAATCACTGGTGAGTGGTGCATTTTGTACCTGAGCCTTCAGTGGGGACGGATACACTTTTTAATACCACCACTATCATGTCTTAATACCAGCACCTATGATGCAACAGTCAACCTGGCAGCCAGTACAAAGCAAGTGGGCCTGGCAGTACGACACACTGTAGGTTTGCTGATGCAACATCGTTAGGCAACACGTTATTGGGTTGTGAAGGTCCTTTCCGAACCAGAGGTAGCAGTTTACTCTCCACAATAATAGACAGTAATGTACATAGGAAAAAGGCCAGCCAAATGAGACTGGAACAGAGCTCACTGTGCATGCATGATAAGGGCATATAAAGAAAGTAGACGTCCAAATTGAAACATTCAGCTTCAGAAAACACTGCTGCTTCTTAGTTGTTAATTTATGACATTAAATGCAACTCTATACAGATCAGGGTTTAACCTAGTAAAAAAAATCCTAAGTTTTCTGCCCAACAACTATTCATTTGTTAAATTAAAAGGAAGAGAAATCCTATTCTATTTCTGGTTTCATTAATTAATTTATCTTCTTACCTGCTTATTCCCTAATTCAGGGTCACATGAATGTGCTGATACCTATCCCAGTGCACATAGGGTGAGAGGCAGGGGAACACATCAGACAGGTCACAAGTCCATGGCAGGGCCACACATAGACAAATAACGAAAAGCCACACACACACACACACACACACTCGCACACACCTATGCACAATTTCCTTACACAAACCAAAAACGTACTTTAGAGTGGGTGAGGAAATTGGGAGAAGACCCAGGCAAGTGCAGGGAGAACATGCACAAACTTTTAAAAAAGTATTATGTCAGAATTCTAAGTATGGAGAAAACTATGCATAACGTACCGGATACGTATTTTGTTGCACATTTTATTTCATCAATTAATTATCCAACACTAAATAAACAATAAATGCTTGTGGGTATGTAACTAGTAAGTTACCAACATTTTACCACGCAATCACATACCAACTACATTTGTTACATGTCACTGGCATTTTTATCCACACTGATGTTCTCTCCTGCCTGTGACGCATTCATGGCTTGCAAACAGACAGAAATAGAAATGCCAAAAAAGCTGCAAACAGGACAATGGTGCAACCAAGCCAATATATACACTATAAATATGAGAGAGAGAGAGAGAGAGAGAGAGAGAGAGAGAGAGAGAGAGAGAGAAAAGAGATCTCCCTACACAACTCCTACTGATTGAGTGAGTCATACACACATACACTTGATGGCTTCAAAGGTTAGCCGCATAAATTTTTTATGACTAATATTACAATGAGGAGTGCATATCCATCATTCTCTCCTTTTATAAAACCCACACAAACACATGCTCACCACATTACATTATTGCAGCACTCAGATTAGTTGTAAGACACACTTCAGTATGAGCTGAAACAAAACATCCCAGAGACTCGGATTGTCCTTTCAACTCAATATCCTGAATAATCTTTAATCTAACCCCTGTCACCCAAATCTGACAGATGATACCAAAAAACATAGCAGGAGATTCACCTTAATTTTTTAGTCTATTATCTCTCATTAGAGCGCACAATGAAATTCATGACCCTGTGTTCATGAGATTTACCAATTTTTAAGGCAAGGACAGGCCATGATATGGCAAGATTACTAGGTGTCACTGAGCTGAGATATTCATGTGCTATTGAAAAACAGATAGATGCAGTGTTTGGATCGGTCTTTGGGGCGTAGAATTAGAATTAGCCTCCACTGTGCCTCAGCAGAAGCATGTATGGCCACTGTTCTCAAAAATGGACAGGTGGAAGCATAGCACATGCTTTCAATGATGAAATCCAAGACCGATTACATATGTAAGAACACACAAGTGTGAAAGCAGGCCCATTAAAAATCACTTATACATTGTGCCGAGTCATCACTTTAACTTTTCTCCTAATCATATTTTTTCTGTTATTATGATGCATGTTTATACATAATTTCTAGTTAATGCCACCACCCAACTGTGACACAAAGTTTTTTGATAGAATGGATTGCACACTTGCTTCAAACCACAAATATATTCATTCATTCATCTTTATACCCGCTTTTTACCTGGGGTCATGGGGGTTTGTTGGAGCCTATCACAGCACACATAAGGCAAAATCCAGGGGTACACCCAGAACAGGTCACCAGTCCGTTGCAGGGCCACACATAGACGAACACACGCACTCATTTGGGTAAGATATAATCACCAATGATTTTGGACTGTAGGAGGAAACTGGAGGAAACCACTAATCACTAATCTAGAGTGCTGCCTGTTAAAATTGCAGAAAAAAATTCTTTTGAAAGAAAGTATGTTTTGAAGGGAAAATGTTTTTTGAACTAGTAGGTAAAAGGAAAGGGAAAGAATTAAATTTTTGTCACATACATGACCATAACATATAGAGAAATGTTTTTTATTCACATATCCCCATCTTAGTAAGTTAGCGGTCATAGCGCAGGGTCAGCTATTGTACAGCGCCCCTGTAGCAGGAATGGTTAAGGGTCTTGCTCAAGGACCCAACAGTGGCGGACATGAGCCGAGGTGTTCCCTGGCGGCGGTGGGGCTTGAACCCAGGTCTTCCTGGTCTACCGTTCAACAACTCTACACCTTAACCCATTAAGCCACCACTGCAAATGACTCCAACTCTAGGTACCGCATAGTCTCTTTTTTCTTTCTTTCTTTGTTATATGCGTGCATAGTGTTGTAGGACTTCTCTCCAGATGTGCTGCGTAAATACCAATAAACCTACAGGTCTTTAGTCTGTCACACAAATTCACTCCATATACAGACTTGGACTCTACATCATCAACATAATTCTCTCTCTTTATCCTACTGAACTGCATATAAAAATCATCTTCCGAAATTCCTATGTAATCTTTTAACTTTAACAAGAGCTGAGCATTAAAATCTCATAATCCAAATAATATCTGGATCGATCAATTTTAACAAGCAGCACTACAGATTAGTGGTTAGCACTTCTGCTTCACAGCAAGAAGGCCTAAGTTCGATTCACAGGAAGGCGCCTTTCTGTGTTTTTCCCATGCTTGCGAGAGTTAGAATGTTTGTCTGGCTCTGAGGTGAACTTGTGACCTGTACAGGATGTACTTCTGCCTTTCACTGTTCACAGAGCTGTGACAGGCTCCAGCAGACTCCAAATTAGGGAATACCCCGGCAAAGAAGATTGTAGATACTACTGATAAGAAATGAGAGGGATTGAATTACAATTTGAATACTTACATTTCAATCCACGGTGTCACGGGGGATTGCTGGAGCACACATAGGTCAAAAGGCATGGGTACACTCTGGACAGATTGCGAGTTCATCGCAGGGAAAAACATAGATGGGCAAGTTAGAATCACCAATCAACCTAATGCAGATGTTTTTGGACTGTGGGAGCAAACCGGAGTACCCAGTGAAAATCCATGCAAATGTAGGGAACATGAAAAGTCAGCACAGAAAGATCCCTTTGCCCAAACAAACAAACCAGAGATGTTCTTGGTGTGATGCTCACCATGCTAACCACTACACCACCATGGCGCCTGTTATCATGACAGGTTGTTAACAATTCTAAATATAAACCTTAACCATTAAACCAAAGGAAAAATGTATTCTTATATACAATATAACATTTTAAAAGGAATTTAAATCTAAATAGCAACCACAGATAAATTATCACGCAAAACACATGGAGTATATGTGCTAACAAATTAAATCCCCAGAAAACTTGCTGCTTATTCTGAGTTACAGAGCAACTGGAAAAACAGTACTGCACTTTTCTGCATAGAAATTTAAGATCAGAGGGACAGAAGTTAATTCTCTCAGTTGGACAGAGGAGAGGGTAACACTGTCCTTCACCTCAAAAGTACTAGACCAGGCACAAAAGGCTATGATATCATTAGCATTCCAGCTCATAATATCCCTGAGGTACTTTCTCAAAAGAAATGCTTTTTTAATGTGAGATTAAATAAGGAAACAATATTCAAATGTGGCTGTGGTCTTCATTTTTTCTTGAAAACTGTGGTAAATTCAAGTAATTCCAGATTCCCAAAGGAGTCTATAAGAATACAAAATACTCCAAAAATAAAGTGTGTAAGTTCTGTTCATAGAGTATTTGGCTTTTTAAACTTTTTTGCCGCAACAACACAGCAACTAGCTTAGTTGTAGATGGTGGGGGTGAAGTAGTAGAATCCATGACGCACAGTACTCCCGCAAGTTAGTTCTCTCTATAGTGTTTATTCCAAAAGTTAAGCTTAAGGGTGGTGTGATGACGGGGGGTTAGCCGGATCCATGAATGCAGACACAGTTTAATATTATTCCACAGAGTTTAATAGAATAGTGGAACAGGCAGACAAATCCAAGACGCTGAGCAAAGACGTAAATGTAGACCGAAGTAGGGTCAGATACCAAAGTCAAAGATCAAGTCGAAGATCAAGGGGTAATCTTATAACAGTCCAAAGTTCAAAAGCCAGTAATCCAAATAACGATAGTAATCCAGTATGCTCAGTATGTCGGGTAAACAATACTTTACGTGGGTTACCTGGTGGCATGGCCTTATATAGTGTAGCCAAGCCCGATTACCCAGTGCCGGAAGTAGACGCTAGATCTTAGGTGATGGCTCCCTCCAGTGGCCATCAACCTAAGTTTACCTCCTTACAGGTGGGAACATACAAGCAGACAGGAAGATGGCAAACAGCTCCAAAACATTAGGCTAACTTCTAATCAGGTAAACACGCAAAAGGTCATAATCCATAATATCTATTTATCAAACACTGAGACGCTTGGTAAGTTTGGTTAACAAAACAATACTTCGCAACTGTCACGTCCTCCTCTGGTGTGAACGTCTCCAGCACGCTGCAGCTGAGTCTCATCTAGCGCTGATTCGTTTGTGGTTATAAACCGGCAGAATTCTCCTGGGGGCCGTTGGATCATCTTTCATCTTTCGCCCTTTTTCCCAGTATGTTATTTCAAGTTCATGTTCATGCTCGTCTCGTTCCTGCCTTTTTTTTTTCGTTTACGGTATTTTCTTTAGTTTATATCTCAGGTTTATTACTTTTGTTTTGCCTTTTTTTTCGTAATAAATGGACGATTTAAACTCGCCTATCCTGCGTTTGGGTGCGCTCTTTTTTCCCGACCCTGCTCCCCTTGCGCTGCATGACAGTATGATCCGACCTGTTTCGCACCCAGCGAATTGGCGGCAGCCCCCCCCCAATTGCATTCCCGCGGAGATATGACGGCCGTCGCGGCAAGTGTCGTAAGTTTGTGCGGGAGTGCTCGGCGTTTTTTTACACCATGCCCAGGAGCAAGTGTGGGCTGGTGTTCATAAGCTTAACAGGGAGGGCACTGGACGGTGTAGCCCAAGCCTGGGACGAGGACCAATGTCTCAGGGAGGATCTCCTCTACCTTTTTGCTTATCTCCTCATTACATGTGACTTCCTCACCCCAGTGGAGGCCCTGGTCTTTCTGGCCCGCCCAGAGATGGGCCTGTTGGGGTCAGAG
>JAOTRA010000006.1:3093927-3104497 GCA_026260255.1 Pseudolaguvia tuberculata | reverse complement strand
AGAGAGAGAGAGAGAGAGAGAGAGAGAGAGAGAGAGAGAGAGAGAGAGAGAGAGAAAGAGAAAGAGAAAGGGAAAGAGAAAGAGAGAGTGAAGCTAACTATACAAGCCACACACAGTTAGGGATGCAAAAAGCATTAGAAAATTTCTGGTAACCTGCCAGAAGCTTTCCATGATAATTTCATTTTGGGAATTTTGGGAATATTCCAAGTTGGACATAGTGGGAATTTATTTAAGTTATTTACCAATTTAAAGAAAACCTGTATGTACAAGGACATTTAAGCATTATTCAATGATAAGCTGACATGCGATATTAAATATGACATTTTTGATTTTCTAGAGGACTTCCATCTTTAAGTTTTTTTAAAAGTCCTATTTTTAATAATCACACCTAAATGTTTGCTCAGTCAGTATATTTACCAAGTTTTACCAGTTTTACCAACAGTATAATTTTGCCATACAATAGCTTACATACAGCATATGAAAATCTTAATATAAATTACTGTGTTTATGTACCTTGGTCAGGGTCCCAACATTGAAAACTTGGAGGCTTGAAATCAAATCCTTCACTTGTTCAATTAGCAGTGCAACACATTAACCACTGCAGTACCACATCTTCTCTCTCTCTCTCTCTCTCTCTCTCTCTCTCTCTCTAGCTCTTTCTCACACACACACACACACACACACACACACACACACACACACACACACACACGCACAACACACATACAGTGTGTTGAATAATGTTGCACAATAATAAATGACAACTCCTAACAGGAAGAAAACGAATATCACTCTTTAGAACATATTGAAAAAAATCTGAATTGCATCAACAGATATACCAACACCGTTTCAACCATTATTTTCCTACTACAATGTTACCAAGATACTTGCTACAAATTCCAACTGACATTACAGCAATTGGCATTACAGCATAGTCACGTGACACTTCTTTTTTTTTGTATCAGCTTACTCCTGTAAATCTCCCAGCACATCCTGGCTGTGAATGCTCACAACAAAGCATTCCAAATTATTATAGCTACTGAATAATTACTGCAAAAGCAGAATGAATTCAAATGGGACAGCAGTAAATGGCAAAAACAGTTAAAGCTGACTGATTATTGGTGAAATTTGTTTATTTTTCATTATATATTTTAATATTATTATTTTATTAATTTGTGTGTATGTATCCAGACAAGCTGGGATTGTCAGACTAATGCAGTCATTAACTGTTATGAAGACTGGAGTCACTGGGTGAAAGTTATCTGACATTTTAACAGTAGTCCTTATTATCCTGCAAATCTGATTCCCTTTGCTGATTCAATGGACACCACTTGCGGTTCTAATGTCTTTTAGTGGACAGAAAAGTTTACTTCCCCTCAGCTATTAGAGACTATTAAACAGTTATGATATATGAGACATGAAGCTCATGACACTTAAAGTCCATTCTAGAGTCTATTTATAGTCTCTCGACTGGATAGTGCATGTAAACTATAGTTATTTAATACACTGTGAGATCCAATGTGTACATAATTACATCTTAATAAAAGTAATCATAACTAATTACAAAAAATAAATCGATACAGACATAATGTTTAGGATAATCTTAATAATAATTTTTTTCGTGTACTTTTTAAGTACAAGCCAGCGAGAGCTTGTTTTATCTCACCTCTTTTTCTTAAAGGCATGCTTTCTTCTTTATATCCAGCTGAGACTGTCAAATAGACGTTTCCCCTTCATCAGTTTGATGGCTTTGGAAATCCCGAACCAGCTGGAAAATCTTAAAGCACTGAGTTAGTGGCCAGTTTTGCAGCTCTAGCTGTACAGCTACGGTAGATGGCATTTAGCTCAGCTTGCACAAATCCAATAGACTGAGGCGGTTGTCATCACAACATCACGTCAAAGAGAATTGCTACCGGTCTATCAGTGCAGAGGGTCTGCTTCGACTGTGACGAACATGTACACCAATATACAAAAGTATCCGGCTACTAGGAGTGGTTTAGAGTAAAACATTTTGAAGACGACAGTTCCATTTTTTTTTCACTACGTGGTGAGATACAAAAAAGGTTTATAAAAGTTTTTTTGAGGCAGGACATTTATTCTTGTTCAGATTTTTAGGAATGCTCTGAATCTATGCATCCATAAGGCGGTTCCTTTTACCTGTAAATATATAGACAAGAAGTTGGTAAGAGGAGTTGGTAAGAGGAGTTGGTAAGAGGAGATTTAAAGTAAGATCCAATCACAGCTGGAGGAAATCTTAAAGGCGCAGTGGTGCTGGTTAGTGCTGGGTGGACGGGTTAATTTGTGTCCAGCAATGGCAGAACCTTTAGTGCAGTCCCGTTTATGGTCATTTGGACAAGAGGATGGACAACTTTTAAAAGTCGTAAACTTCAGACACTCATCTCTCGACCAGCAGTAATGTAAACTCAGTTAAATGGCTTGTTCCATTCAAATCAGCTTTATGCCAAGTTTGAGTAACTTGACATCCCAAGACAAACACCAGAATTGTCAATGACTATGGCTTACACTATAGTTAATAAACACTTCACGAGAAAAAATAGATAAAAATGAATAATGAGCTGAAAACAGAAGCCAGGACATTGTGCAGAAGTGAATTGTCAGTGGGAGAGTGGACTTTCCTCGAAGCCTCTGCAGATACTTCAACCTGACGTTCACTCATAATGATGATCGGACTGAGGAAGCTGATGTCAATCAGCTAAAGTAAGAACATACATCGCTGCATACATTATTGCGTAAATGCAAATAAACAGCATCCGGATGCTGGAGTTGGCGAAACATCCTGCTAGTCTGTGGTATCGGCTAATTTTAGCGAGCACACACCAGCATGTCGGTGCGACGCCTGTCGGGAGACACCTGCAAGTTTAAAGCTGGTACATTCAAATAGTAGCCCATGCAAATAACCCAATAACCTCTTAATGGTCATTTATATTATAAAGAGTTACTTTACATTTGTCCAGTCTTTCTTTGGCTTTGTCTCTGTCAGTCGGGGGGATGTGTCGACACTCTAGGGCGAGTGCAGCAATTTCGGCAACAGCAGCATCACCGTTTTCGCATAGCAACCGGGGGCTGGATTACTTTTTTTGCAAACTGTGAATGACATATTCTAAAGCCAATAGAAAGCTACGTTTTTACCCGCTTGCGTAACACTAATCCAATCGGAAGATGTGTTTTTTCAACGTGAAAGTTCACAGTAACATGTGGGTAGTTATGGCGGCGTCCTGCGTGGTTTGAAGAAGCGGAATGGATCAAGAAATGCTATTATTACAATTGACTGTTAAAACTAACTACAAGGTAAAGAATAATAGAATGACAATGCGTTATAAACATTAATTGACTCATTGTAATTATTTATTAGCTAAATATAACTGATTTGAAAATTTGGAACGTAAAGAAAGTCCACTGTTTGTCATTATATTTCATAGTCACTGAGAGTTTGTTGTTTATTAGCTCGCCTAAGATGGTGGGGGTTTGCATATAGCGATCCCGTTTTATGGTTATTATGCGCTCATATTGTGTAGAAACTAAAAAATGTCACTAAAAGACACCAGTCAAGGGCAGTCAATGTCCAGAGGTTTGGTCATGGAAATGCTGTCCAAGAGATTTGAGAGTCTACCAGATTTTGACAGGTAGGAATCCTGAAGTGGTCCTCCAGTCATTCTGAATCTTTTAGATCGTTTATTTAGTCTAATCTGAGTTACTTGTGTGGAACAGGAAGCTGTTTGCTTATGGTCCGGTTTATTTGGGTGGTAATGCTGGACTGGCGGGTCTAATCGCCAACAGTCTGTATCGGCGTGCACTCAATGTCAGTCAAGGGCGATTTACATCCGGGCTACCTATGGCTGTTCTTCCTTTTCTCACAACTGTGGCATTGTATAATGCAGCAGTCAGTAACCCTTTATTAACAGGTAAGCATTTAATGTCATGTTAAGACGTAAAGTATATATTTTTAAAAAACCTCAGATGTTAACTACTTTCTTCTTGGTTCTAGGTGACCTGAACTGCCCAGCCTGTGCCTTGCTGAGGGGTGCTTTAGTGGGTGTAGTTGGTGGTGGTGTATACCCGATCCTGTTGTCATTGCCCGTCAATGCTGGACTTGCAGCAAGGTGTGTTTCATTTATTCATGTGGTAGACATGTCTGTCTAACGTGTTGGATCTTATTCAGGGTCACTTGGTCAGCCAGACTTCTTAAACAGCAAGTTTTTAATCACTAAACCGAGTCTTACCATAGTCACATAACACTGAACTAATCACAATGGTGCCACCCAGCAAGTTTTTGCATGTGAATGCCACACTGTTTTAATTTGTCTGTTTTACAGGTACAAGTGGTTTTGCCACCCTACCGACCAGCAGTGTATCGTTAGTGAAAGTGTATTATGAGAGTTTTTCTACTTTTAATACATCTTTACTTCCTGTGCAGGTACAGCAGTTCTCCAATGCCAGAGAAGGGGAACATAATTCGGTTTTGGATGACACTGAGCAAGCCCATTGTAAGACGAATGTATGCTGTACTGTTACTGCAGACACTGTTTGGTACATATTTAAGCTCCAAGCAGTATGAGATTTATACCAAGATGCTTAAACTGTCAGATAAAGATGAGGACTTGCATGACTAAGCAAATGGTTTTACAAAACTGTATAAATTCTGTAATAAAACTATCTACAAACAAGATTATAACCTGTTTGTCTTTTTTGTTGCAAATCATTGAAGCCCAAATTACTGTGTTTAAAGTGTGAGCAGCTTCAACAATAACTGCAAATGACCACTTGCAAAATGCAAATGTATCCTAGTATTCTTCCGGTTGCTCCCGTTAGGGTACGCCACAGCGGATCGCTCTTCTCTACGCTACCCTGTCCGCTATATCTGCCTTTCACCCGAACTTCCTGCATATCCTTCTTCACCTCATCCATAAACCTTCTCTTTGGACTTTCTCTTTTCCTACTGCCTGGTGCCTCCATCCTCAGCATTCTTCTACCAATATACTGCATGTCCCTCCTCTGCACATGTCCAAACCATCTCAAACTAGTGTCCCTCACCTTGTCTCCAAAACATCCTACATGCGCCATCCCTTTGATAGATGGATATAGAACTTTGTCATTGCCTAGTACAGGTACACAGCAATGACATGCAGTTTCAGCATCTAACAGAAGTGCAAATAGTAGTAATGTGCAATGACAGTTGCAGATAAATACTATGGAACAGTAAAGTGTCTGGAGTTTACAGTAATAAGGTTATGAAAGTGAAGATGTGCAATATGTAGTGTCTGTAAAATCCGTGCAGTAATAAGATTGACAGTGAAAGGAGGTGCAGCAACTGTAGACATATGTAGAGTAAGATATACACAATATACATATGTAAAAATATTACAACTGTAAGAAATGTGTAGACATGAGTGTAGGGTTATATAGTTAGTGAGAATACAGAAGAATAAACTCATTTCCAATCCTGTACATCCTCATCACCCCCATTGAAAATCTCTACATCTTCAACTCTGCCACCTTCAGCTCCGCGTCCTGTCTTTTTGACAACACCACTGTCTCTAAACCGTACAACATTGCAGGTCTCACTACAGTCCTATAAACTTTTCCTTTCACTCTTGCTGAAACTCGTCTCTCACAAATCACTCCTGCCACTCTTCTCCACCCTGCTTAAAGTATTTTCTTCACACGATGCAACTCCTTTTGGCCTTTTCTATACTTCAACATCCTCAAAGCAAAGATGGCATCTGTAGTACTCTTCCATGGCATGAAACCATACTGTTGCTCACAGATGGCCACCTCTTTTCTAAATCTAGCTTCCACTACTCTTTCCCATAACTTCACGGTGTGGCTCGTCAACTTTATTCCCCTGTAGTTACTGCACGCTTGCACATCTCCCTTATTCTTAAAAATTGGTACCAGAACACTCCATTCCTCAAGCATCCTCTCAACTTCCAAAATCCACAACGTTCCAAAACAATTCAGTCAGAAACTCCACTGCCATCTCTGCTAAACATCTCCACGCTTCTACTGGAATGTCACATCTGGTACAACCGCCTTTCCACTCTTCATCCTCTTAATAGCTGCTCTCACTTCTGCCTTACTAATCCTATCCAGTTCCTGCTCCACCATCTCCACATCATCCAACCTTCTCTCTCTTTCAGCAGCTGTTCAAAATCAGATCTCGCCACTCTCTCAACACACACTCCTTACTAGCTAACACATTTCCATCTGTATCCTCTAACTTGCAGTACATCCTTTCCATCTCTGTCTGGCCGACTGGTACAAATCCTTTTCTCCCTCCTTAGTGTCCAGCTTCTCATGCCTTTTCCTTAGCTTTTGCCACCTTCCCCTTCACCTGCAGCCTCATCTCCTTATACTACTGTCTTCTAAGTACTACATTTATGGATTAACAGAATCAAAACAAAACACATTTTTTTTATTTGACATTGGCTATATTTAAAAGTGCTTCTTTTTTGGAATAGAATTTCAGTATTAAAAAAATAGTTTACATTCTTCTGACATGTTCCCAAGTTGTATGAAAGATCATAAACATAAATCTACATACCTTAATCTAAAGTAAATTTTCTTTCGAGTATAC
The DNA here is from genome assembly GCA_026260255.1 of Pseudolaguvia tuberculata. NCBI lineage: Eukaryota > Metazoa > Chordata > Actinopteri > Siluriformes > Sisoridae > Pseudolaguvia > Pseudolaguvia tuberculata. The sequence continues at coordinate 3,097,902 of JAOTRA010000006.1, read as the reverse complement.
AAAATTGCAGAATTTTTGTTCACCATTTTAATATACATTTGTTACACTGCTATTAGTGCATCTTTCGCTTAACAGTATTTATATTATAATATTGTACACCACAGATGTTTACATGTTCAGATTTGTCTTAAAAGCTTTCTTAAATTGAGTTCTAACTGAAACCTTATATTCATCATAGCAAATGTAGTCTCATATCTGATAATGTAGGACTGATTTATTACTGGTACCCATGTAAAAATAATATTATTTCAGTGTAGGCTATATGTTTACATCAGTGTTGGAATACTTAAAAGCAGCTTGTTTTTGTTTAATATGAAGACACTGGTGTTTTGATCCTAAAGTCAGATAATCCTATTTGTATGCTAGATTTTTTTTTTATGCTTTCCAGCTACATCTGTCCAGTCCAGTGGCGATTAGATGTGGCTGACTAATGAGTGTTTATTTACCAGCATGCATATAAGCTGAGGCAGAGTACACACACAGCTTCTCCAGATTGTATGGTTGTACTTCAATGCATCATATACACAAAGAACACAGTTTTTAAATATAAATTTCTTGCAGCACAAAGTAAACTCGAAAGACTACTCATCACACCCTAAAGGTGTGCCACCAGTAGCAGATAGTGCAGTAATTGTGATCCAAAAAAGGGAGGTACTTAAAGTGATAATCTGCAGCACCACCATTCTAAATGTGTAAAAGCAAAAGACACTTAAATGCAGACCAAAATATCTAGTGAGTATGTAAACAAAAAGCAGTCAAGCTACAAAACAAATAGACCACACCGAGGTGTAACAACCCATTCCAAACTACCTCAGAGAAGATTCAAAGCACAGACCACGTTCTATATATAAATCGAAATGTCCTACACATTTTAATCTAGACTCTTAATCTGTACTCATTTAAATTTATTTATTCTCTATATACCACAAGTTTTCAGCTACTAACTTTTCAGACATTGCTTATATGACACTTATCTAAACTGTTCTGCAGCCCCATACATTCTGAAATTACCACTATCCATTTAGGAAAGAGAAATGATAACCCTTTGGAGAGGGGGGTAAATGAAGAAACTGCTGTTTAAAAGAGAGAAGGAGAAAGGTTAATTATACCTCAAAATAAAGCAATGTACATTACACGTGTTGACAAAAATACAATTTATTTGCAGATACTAATTGAGTACTAAACAGTATTTGGAATTTAAACAGACTTACATACACACAAAACAGTTTAGGAAAATATATATATTCACACTTTTCCAGAACTCAATTATTTTTAAGAAAATGAAAAAGGTTGTTTTTTTCTTCTCCAAAACAATTTTTGCATTATAATGCTTTGCAGGTAGACAGTCACAAGCATTAAACTCCTGCTGCACTGATACCACCAGAATAGTACATTTTCTAAAATTTATTAAACTGCAACTTTTGGAATACCATTAAAAATGTTAACTTACACTGCTTTTGTACTACCTTTTTTATTTACCAGGCCATGCTGCAAGCTGCTGGTCCCGTTTCTTCAGCTTTTCCCCCACAGCAAATCCACTTTAGCATAAAGAAAAATAAGGGGCTCCATGAAAAATGTTCTTTAGGAAAAGTGACATTTCACAAGGGGCTTCATTTGGGCAAACTGAATTGCAGAACTGTTTGAGTTGCTTTTCGGCCAGACCAATTACACGGTTGTATTAATAAACACCCATTGTGAAACATCACATTTCTTCAAAAAAAATTTACAAGTACTGTACAAATTAACCCTTTATAAGAGCTACCTACTGCATGCATCATAAGCATGAGTCAAAGTGTTGAATTAAATCTCAATTACAGCAAAGTTTATTTACAAGCTCATACTGTTCCACGACCTGCTGCACATCAGGAAAAACTCATTTCTGTCAAGTCTTCACACTTCAACATCTTGATCCTTACCATAGGCTCTGGCAGTCATGGATGCTCTGATCCCCAGTCACCCCACTTGGCAGACCAAGCACCTAGGAGAAAACTGTCAACAAGTTTAGCAGTAACTTGTATTTAAACCAGGTTCTACAAACATGCCATGTCTCTAATTGTACAGTTTAGTTTGTCAACTAGTGTCGTGACATTCGACACGTAGCTCATTACATTAGTTCAGTCTCAGGTGACAAAACGCTGAAAAGGCAAAAATACTTGACCCTACATTTTAAGTGATGCACTTGCACTCTCTGCACATTTGGTGCAGAACTCCACAGAGACATGGTCTTTATCCACATGCAGACAGATCCCGCCTGTTGTGTCTTTTTCCTCGACCTTCACCTTCTTCCTCGGCATGGCATAATCATGGTCGTTTTCGCGAGGTGCCTGGAAAAGTGAGGTAGAGAATTTCATGCCATTCACACCGCTCAATCTTGACAACAGCTGTGCCAGCATGCTCTCATTGGCCAACACGGCTCTCAAGTACCTAGTCTCATTTTCAAGTTCCTCCACTCTTTTGTTCAGGCTGCTGTTTTCCTGCTTGAGAAGCCTGTTTTCCGAAGTCAACGAGCCAACACGTTGCTCTAAGCCATTCAAATACTCTTTTTTCTTCAGCCGGTTTAATCTGGCCGCTAGAGCATTCTTATTGATGGCGCTCCCACAATCATCTGCTTGTCTTTGCCTCCGGATGGAACTTGTACTCTGGGATATGCGCACATCGGTTTCTTTATCCATCTTGTTGTCTGCACTTAAGCCTAAATTTTGTAGACCAACGTCTCTGAAAGGGGAGATTAGGTCGTCATCATCTAACACCCAGTTGAAATCAGATGGCAGGAGTTCATCCAGCTCCCAATCGTTTGAATCGCTTTCTGGTGAAGAGAGTTTCGCTGCGATTTTGGATTGGAGATTTATGACACCATCGCATCTCTCAGAAGGACTTGAGCACATGGCGTCTACGTCTTTACGCGCAGACCTCCCTCGTTTCCTGTTGACCATCAATGCTATCTGACTGGTCCCGAGAAATACGGTGATTGTCTAAAAAGACAAAAAATACAAGGAAAAGTATATTTTATATATGATTAGTATCAAGACAGGATGCAGGTTCAGTTTCCAGCACCACCACGCTGCTATAACTGAAGCATAAAGTTGCACTAAATACGAAGCGTAAAATTAAGTTTGACAAGCTAGTATAACAGTCATTTAATTAATAACGTGTCATTAACTGATTATATTAACTTACAGCTAATAAAGATTTTCATGTTTAAATTCATGACGGGGTTAGAATCACTGTGACGACAAAGTAAATTAGCTTATAAGCTAGCTACGCCTTTCCGAACAACTACCAACAACTATTCGGCTTTGCAAAATACCGTCAAATTACAATCGCATATTAACTCACGAGCAAAAACTAAAAGAAATCGGAAGTTAATCAGCAGTTAGTTTAGCTCAGTGTCTAATTGTTCACGCTAGGAGTTTTACTATGTTAGCATAGGCCGCGTACTGACGCCATAAACAGTGATGCAGCATTTTTAACCGATACCGACAAGAGACGGTCACTGATTACTTATAATCTATACGATCAAATACTTACTTTCAAAAACTCTTATTCTTTTCCAAATCGTCGTTCAGAAGGAAAGGGTTAACTAAAAACAGCGTCCCGAAGCAGAATTCAAACACCAACACCACAATGTAACAAGAACGCACAGCCCTAAAATGGCGCGATAGCGAAATCTCGCGATACTTAAAATCCCTGCGGAAATTACTGTGTATAAATCAAAAATCGCGGCGGATTAGGATATTTATCATACGGTTGTTATAATACTAATAATATAATGTGTTCTTTATTCGTGATTTTTCTTTTTTCCTTTTTATATATGTTATATGATAAATTATAAATAAAATACCATTTAATTTAATTGTTTACTGATTTTGCCAGACGAGTTTCAGCTAGAGTGAAAGGCAAAGTTTATAGGACTGTAGTGAGACCAGCAATGTTGTACGGTTTAGAGACAGTGGCGTTGTCAAAAAGACAGGAGGT
>JAOTRA010000006.1:3076855-3093827 GCA_026260255.1 Pseudolaguvia tuberculata | reverse complement strand
GAGAGAGAGAGAGAGAGAGAGAGAGAGAGAGAGAGAGAGAGAGAGAGAGAGAGAATCAAGTAAAATGTAGCATTGTGTGTTTCCTTAAGAGTTTAAAGGGACATTAGCTGCAGTTCTGTTCAGAAGGAAGTACCAGTGGCTAATTACCGATTCCTGTGATAAGATGCTGAGTAAAGTCACAGCAAACTGCCTTGGAAAGGATTTGAAAAAAATAAAAAATGTTAAAAACCAAAAGTGTGTGTGTTTTAAAAAAAATAAAATTTTCTGACATATAGGCAAAGTAGTGATCACTGCAGAAATGCACTGTGTGATGAAAGCAATAATAAACCCATGTTTACTGTAGTTTTTCTAGTACTATGATACAAAAGAATATTCATTCATTCATCCGGGGTCACGGGGGTTTGCTGGTGCCTAACATAGGGTGAGAGGCAGGGGTACACCCTGGATAGTTCACCAGTCTATTGCAGGGCCACACAGACGAACAACCACTCACACACACATTCAATCCTATGGGCAATTTTTACTCATTAAATCAACCTAATGTACATGTTTTTGATGGTGGGTGAAACCGGAGTACTGCAGGAAACCCACACATGGGAGGGGAGACATGCAAAGTTCCCCAACCCGGGAATCAAACCCAGGACCTTCTTGTTGTGAGGCGACCATGCTACTGTAATATATACTGTATATATAGAGAGAGAAAAAGAAAGACAGACAGATACTGACTATAACACCCGTTTGTGTGTGTCTGTATAGACAGAGTCATTTTATGATTTGTATGTACTGAGCAAACGGAAGGAATTCGGGTCATTTGGTGGAACATGTCATAACCGAAGACCTCTCAAAACAGCAATCAAAGTTTCTCTGCCTGTTTGTCTGACTTATATTGATTCATAAGACATTCCCTACCATATTTTTAGACCTTAACGATTCATTGATGTCTCGAAGTTAAACTTTCATTGCAGTTAAAGTCATCAGATAAATATTCCTGTTTGTTAAAATAAAAGTTTCCGTTTTTACTGCCCTAAAATGGAATTATATCGATAATTATATCATTTCTGTTTGTGATTGTTTGTTAAATTGGCAATAAGGGCGTAGTTGTAGATCGTATCTGGACAATTTCTCAGCATCGATAATAACTGAAGGTTGAATCTGGTTCATACCTGTTAAAACACGAGCATATGTGCTTGTTACAGCAGGCTACATATTTTACAACTATGCATAAACAGCATAAGCAGCTTTTAGCTTGTTAATGTCCACCACTTTGTTGACCTAATAAAGTATTTATAGTAAACCAAAAAAAAAATGAAAAGACTCACCTTAAAATCCCACTTGGCTCTAATATGCTAATATAACAAAGTTAAATATAGAAGTATAGAAAAGAAAAGGAAAAACCGAATAGCCTTCTAATAGAGCAGATTTGCTGTAATCCGTTAGTCAATGGAATAATTTTTCTTTGAATAAACTCGCCCTGTAACTCTACTCATTAAACCGAATGAAGTTAAACAGCTCAGACAGGGATAATGTTTAAATTCCGATCTCAGATCAGGGGAAATGTAGCAGCCAATCAGAGCCAGCGGGCGGGTCTTCGTCATTCAAAGCATTCGAACCCGTAAATGCCCATTTTCACAATTAAAATAAAGATGTAACAGACAAACGTTTATCTCACAATTGTTTGTGCGCCTCTGGTAGAATTGTTTACTACTTACAGCAGGTTTGCATATACTATTGTAGTCTACTACTGTGTGTAAATAAATATACACTGTACAACATATATAAATAAATTTTATTTAATAATTGGTTACTAACTATGTACATGAAACGGGTGCAATTTTATACCACTGACTGATTATATTATTGTAAAATAAGCAGTGCGTTTTTACTGAACTTTACGGTACTTCCGGTCGGACCACTTGCTTGTTGTCGCTGCACTTCCTGCTGTTATGTTGTGCAGCTCATATAATCATAACCTTCGATGAGTTTTAAAGTAAACAACACTTAACACTGCTCAATTCGCCAGAATCTAAAGCTTCACAGTTCTCCCTGGATTATGGGGGACAAGGCCGGCACCCGGTAAGTTTCACCCGCTTTTATTATAAATCTCTTGCTGGGTTAATTCATTCCTCGGTAACATGGACACTACCGTTAGCTGTGTGGAAGCTAATCGGAGAAACACTTTAACACACCGTTACCGACTGCAAGAGTTCCATAAACAGCGGATTCCCATTGTTATATGGTTATAAAGTAAATAAAACCATGGGTTATAATAAAAACATATGACTCCTGTTTCCTACATAAGAACCGTAGCTTTAGATTAGCATCGTATCTCTGTGCGATCAACATCCTGATCACATCCTGATAGCACAGATTTAACGTCTTTACGTCATCATCATTTTCTGACCGCTTATCTCTCGGAGCAACAGTCCAAACAGGGATGCGCAGACATCCTTCTCCCCAGACACTCTCTCCAGCTCTTCCGGAGGAATACCCGAGGCGTTCCCAGGCCAGCCGAGAGACATAGTCTTTCCAGCGAGTCCTAGATCTTCCGATGGGAGGAGGCCCCGAGGAAGAAGTCTTTACACACGCGTCTTTATATACATTAAGCAAAGGATCTGTGTGTTTAACCGTGTTACAGAGAATCTGACACTTTATTTGCTATGTGGTGATGTGCATTAGAATTCTAAGTAGCATCAGCTAGTTTTTTGTATTATTCCTCACAGCGAAAACTAGTGTGTGTGGGTTTGTGCATCCATCCATCCATAAAGACACGTGAGGGCCAAAGTTGTGTGTCCACTTTTAGTTTTAAATGCAGATCGCTGACAGTTTGTTTTCTTTCTTTAGTGTATTTAAGAAATCCAGTCCAAATTGCAAGGTGAGTGCAACTAATATTTAATGCATTCTCTTATTTAGTTTGTGCTGTATAATGATTCGTGATGAATAAACAAACACAGTAGAACACATCCTTATCTATAGCGACTTATCTTTTTATACATCTGAGCAATTGGGGTTAAAAGCTCTGCTCACAGATCCAACAGAAGTAACTTGGTTGGTCCAGCGATCTGAAACTCGATCTTCCCAGTAGCAGTCCAACACCTTAACCACCTCTTTCTCCTTTTCATTTAATAATGTTAGCCTAATATTAAGAGCTGGTTTTCTAATGGACTCCTAGATTATTTTCTATTAATAGCACATCTCAAAAGCTTTCCAATTGGAATGAATGAATGAATGAACCTGTGGTTTGTAAACTTTTTGGGTTCTGTAACTGGTTGGCTTAGTGGTTGTGGTGAACTGATCAACAGTTCTGCATCAATTCATTTCTTTTCATTTATTCTAATTCTAAATTGTTTAATTGCAATTTTTATAAAGACACCAATGGTGTCAGTGTCTTGTGTTCCATTGTCACTGTCAACTCATTTCAACTTACTTAACTGACAGCAATATATCAACAATTATCCTATTTTTAAAAAATAGATTAGGGTTTTTTAAATTAGACCATGTTCTTGATTGTTTATCAAGCAACACCTAAACCAGCTTCTGAGCCAATCAGATTTGGGACTAGGTTTTAGCGTTCCTGATCAGCTCACTTGTATTTACTCACCTACCGTTTTCACAAACCTTTTCTAATGCATACATTTTCTAATGCTGAACCAGGCTTTGTGATGTTTCTATACCATGTTGTATTTTTCAAAGAATGGACACCATAATCACGTTCCAGGAGAAATTTTAGCTGATCACCCTTTCCTAATTATTTGGTGGCATGGTGGCTGAGTTTGAATGTTCTCCCTGCGTTTGCGTGGGTTTCCTCCAGGTACTCCAGTTTTCTCCCACAGTCCAAAAAAACATGCACATTAGGCAAATTGGTTTAAACTGCCCATAAAATCCCAGCCATTTGGGTTGCACAAGAAAATGCGTCTTTACTGAGTGTTGCGTTAGGAAGGACATCCAGCGTAAAAACATGCCAAGTCGAATGTGCCCTAACAAAAACAGCCAAAGGGAAAAAAACCTCTTTCCTAATTAATTACATTGTTAACATGTTCACGTAATAGTGTAATTATAAAACAGATCCTATAAGCATTTCTAAACTGCAATAGTTCACATTTATTAACTTATTATAATTCATAATTTGATTTAAAATTTATATTTTGGTTGACCATGTTACAGATTACAGTATACTTGGGAAAAAGGGATTTTGTGGATCATTTAGATCATGTGGATCCTGTAGGTGAGTTGATTTCTCATCAGAAATTCTCTCTTTCTTTTTTGTTTACACATTTTTAAGAAAAGGTCCACTGGAATAACATTGTATTTTATTTTGTTTGCAGATGGAGTCATCCTGGTAGACCCTGAATATCTGAAAGACAGAAAAGGTAAGAGAACAGCATCAGATTCAGATCCTCGATTAGGTGAGTACTATAAGACAAGCATCACTGCATTCACATGTGGGTTTCTCTCCCCTAGTATTTGTCACGTTAACCTGCGCCTTCCGGTATGGCCGGGAGGACCTGGACGTTCTTGGACTCTCCTTCCGGAAAGATCTCTATATATCCACTTTTCAGGCTTTCCCACCAATCCCGGAGGAGCGCAAACCCAACAGTCGACTTCAGGAGCGACTGCTGAAAAAATTGGGCCAGCAGGCTCATCCTTTTCACTTTACTGTGAGCGATTTTTTTCCCCCCCCCTAATATCTGTCTTGTTTGCTTCTGTTTTGCGTTTTTGTAGATTCATGAAAACGTGATAATTCCTGACTGTGTATTAAGGAATCTTGTTGAAATATTTATATTAATATTGGTTTTCTGGATATTTGGTTATGGATGTTTTTTGATGATGGTGTTTTATTTGCTGGCAATGACATCACACTATGTGCTCCATTTTACCACAAAGCAATTAGTGTTGTCGAGAGATTTGATATACAACTATATCACATTTGCTTACATAAACAAAAAAGCTTAAAAATAGAATTTTATGAATGTTATTTCTTTGTTAACAATAATTGTTTTTAATTTAATTTTGTTTGTTTTATTGTTGCTTTTCCAGTAGAATAAATATTTCCGTTTATTAGGTATGTCTGGTGTTTAGTGTATTGTATGTACCATCATTGCTTAATCTTTCTTACAGAAGCAAAGCTAGTGTATAGAAAAAGATGCTATATATGAACTGTTGACCTGTTTCAGATCCCCCAGAATCTGCCATGTTCAGTTACTCTGCAGCCTGGACCTGAAGACACTGGAAAGGTAAATCTTCTCTCCACCCCCCACTATTATTTAAAAAATATTTTTGACTCACTTGAAGTTGTGCTTTGGTTTCGTTGCTTCTTTTGCATACTTCCCCTCTCTGTGCTGCCAAGGCCTGTGGGGTAGATTATGAGATCCGGGCTTTCTGTGCCAGGTCTGTGGAGGAGAAGATTCATAAACGGTAAGCCAGGTGAACTTTCTCCTTCAGAACTCAGCACTTTATATGCCTGTATGAATTAAATCATCACATTTAGGCCAAAATGATTGCAGTACTGTATATTGACTGAAATGTACTAGTCTTAGCGTGTACTTAGTGATTTTGTCTTTATTATATTTAGAATTTTTTAATGTGTAAATCTTTCAGAAATTCTGTCAGATTAGTGATCCGTAAAGTGCAGTATGCTCCTGAGAAGCCGGGTCCTCAGCCGATGGTGGAGACAACGCGTAGCTTCCTGATGTCTGACCGATCGTTGCATTTAGAGGCATCTCTAGATAAAGAGGTGATTCATCATACTCATTATTCTGCCTTAGATAAACAAAAGCCATTTCCTTTGTTCAGAGTGTATGTATCAGGGCCTTCTTGCTGTGAGGCCTGAGATGACAGACAATGTATTAATAGCCATCACAGAATACGCTTAACTTTAACCTACGTTTTTGACAGAAAAAACTTTGAAGGAGACAAAATGTGAAAACACGCCAAGTAGGTTTAAATTCAAGGTTTTTGCTTTGTCAGTCAGATGAGTAGTAGTGAACTTTTCCAATACTTTTACTTGAATACTGATTTTTGCTGCTCTTTTTTCATTTTTTAACACAATTTATTTGTAAGAATTCTAAAATGTACATTCAGATTTAAGGCTCTTTGCATTTTTAAGCTATTAGATGCATATGTCGAGCTAAACCACATGACTGAAGTTATAGGTTATAGTAGTTTTCAAGGTATGTTGAAAACTGTATAAACTACATAACTATAACGACTTAATGAGTTGGGAATTAGAGTTTGGAACAGTTGTTCTCAACAACTCTGTGCCATAACCATTTGAGCTACCACAGACCCCTAGTTTTATATTACACACTTTTACTATCAAACATTTGTATGTCTCTCTTTTATTGGTCAAAGAGGGATCAGGATGGGAAAAATCTTTAATGGGCATCTTTCATGTGGTTTCTTTAAATCAATCTCTTCCAAACCCCCACCCCCACAATTTAAACCAATCTGACCTCTGAACCATCTGACTTGTAGTAGTACAAAATCATTGAATCGATTTAATATGTTCTTGTTTAATGTAATTGTTTCTTGAATTACTCATTAAATATACTGCTCCAGGACATTTTTACTCTTTTGTACAGCTGTATTATCACGGGGAGCCCATCAGTGTAAACGTTCATGTCACCAACAACTCAACCAAGACTGTCAAACGAGTCAAAATATCAGGTAAGATGTCCTTCATGTCTGTTTGTGGACACCTTACTAGCACAACTATATTTGTCTATCCTCCGAGCTGGCAAAGAATGTTTGAAAACAAACGATGTAATGTACAATGATTTAATTGTCTTGGCTTTTCCCTATACATTTTATCAATGTATTGTGCGCTAATTTATTTTAAGCAGTAACGTATCCGTCTTTTTAGTGCGACAATATGCTGACATCTGTCTGTTCAGCACAGCTCAGTACAAATGTCCAGTGGCTCAACTAGAGGCAGAGTAAGGAGCATCCTTTGTTTTGGTCTCAGTAGAATACTCTAGAATGACTACATGGCTTGTGTTCAACTGACTCAACTCTGACCTTTTTTCAGTGACCAAGTATCATCCAGCTCCACGTTCTGTAAGGTGTACACTCTCACTCCCACCCTGAACAATAACCGAGAGAAGCGTGGGCTGGCACTGGACGGCAAGCTTAAACACGAAGATACCAATCTAGCCTCCAGCACCATGTGAGTAGGAAGTGGATGTCTTTTATATCAAGTGTGGAACTACTGAGCAGTTAGTAACTAACAAACTTTACTGCTGTTTTTCTGCGCAGTGTCAAAGAGGGATGTAATAAGGAGGTTCTCGGTGTTCTGGTGTCGTATCGAGTCAAAGTTAAACTTGTGGTCTCCCGCGGGGGGTGAGTCACTGGTTTCTTGGAAATCAAACCTTTGTTCAATACAGCGCTGTAAACTAGCAGGGTGTATTTGTAGTCCCTCTGTGTGCTATTATAAATCATGTGCTGAAGGGTTATGTTTTAAAGAAATCTGTATTTAAGATAAACGGTTCAGATTTGTACGATTGTAGTTCATATACAAAGTCATACATTAAGCAGTGAGCTGCCCATATTGGACGGCCATCATGTTCTTTCTGTACTGCTGTTAGATGAAATTTAAATTACCATAGAGTTTTAAGAGCCACATTTCCGCTGTTGGAACATTTTAGACATGCTCAAAGGCAAACCTCAGGTATTTCTAAACAATCATATGTTGTTGCTGTTTACTCACCATTTTCTTTTTAAAAGGTTTTTTCCCCTTCATCGTGAGACCTTTATGTTCCAGCAGCGGGATGGCTGCTAATGCTAATCGTTTGCTTTCATGAAGTTGTTTGTGCTTTCACATCATTTCGTTCTCTGCTGGTGATTCATCTTATTCTCTGTGTATCTGTTTCCCTTCATCTGTCTGTTAACCCCCCTGCGTTGCATCAGACTTTTAAGCAGCTTATTGGAGAGGTAAATATACTCAGCATTACTGTGGCTTCTTGATTTGCCTGTCCAGGTTTGCAGTGAAGCTTGCTCTTTCTGCTGTTCATCTGTTTTCTGCTGTGAAATAACCCTAAGTACAGAGTGACTGATTTATTGCACCAGATTGTAACTTAAAAAATTATGTACCTTTTTTAATCTCCTGCAGAGATGTCTCAGTCGAGCTACCATTTGTTCTAATGCATCCAAAACCCATCGACGTTTCCATTTCGCGACCAGCCTCAGGTACTTGCTGCACTTCAGCACTGACTGTTTATTCCTTAAAATTATTAGTATGATATTTTCCAGTTAACAGTGCACCTTTTAATATTGTACAACACCAAACCAAGTTGTTGTACATGGTCTTCAAATATTTCTGGTGATGCATGAGCATCTAACATGCATGTGATGCAATGGAATGCATAGTCATGTGGCACTTACTAGAGGATCACCAGAGCTTTATCTTAAAGTGCATGCAATTTACAATCCGGTCTTAAACCTCACATCAATTGCTAGTCAGATTATGGTCTATTGATATTCAGCATGTACAAATAAGCGTACTGTAGTTTCAGGGAACACTCTGAATGTCAGTGATGAAAACATAAACTTGCCATAGTTTGCCAGCTGTATTTTCATCAATCACGTCTTTTTATCTAAACATTCAGTAGACAGTTGCATGATAATCCTTAAGTAATCTGTCCCAAAGGTATACACGAGGGGGATAAACCCTTAAAACTAATGATTTCTTTAAGAGCGTTGCAAAAAATTCTAACAGTGTTTTACAGTAACAACACATGTCAATGTTTTCCATTTGTACTACATCTTACAGTAATCAAAACATAACAAACCACCAACCTTTGTAAAAAAATGTTGGTCCCCTTCCTGATTTCCAATCTTTTTGCATGTTTGTCACACTTGAATGTTTCAGATCATAAAACAAATTTAAATATTAGTCAAAGATAACATGAGTAAACACAAAACAGTTTTTAAATGAAGGTTTTTATCATTAAGGGAAAACAATCCAAAACTACATGGCCCTGTGTGAGAAAGTGTTTGCCCCCTTGTTAAAACATAACTGTGGTTTATCACACCTGCGTTCAATTTCTCTAGCCACTCTCAGGCCTGATTACTGCCACACCTGTTTGCAAGAAATCACTTAATAAGGACCTGCCTGACAAAGTGAAGTAGAACAAAAGATCCTCAAAAGTCATAATGCCAAGATCCAAAGAAATTCAGAAACAAATGAGAAATGGCTTTATAAAAAGTTATAAAGCCATTTCTAAAGCTTTGGAACTCCAGCAAACCAGAGTGAGAGGCATTATCCACAAATGGCAAAAACATGGAACAGTGGAGAACCTTCCCAGGTTCACAAAAGACCCCACAACAACATCCAAAGAATTGCAGGCCTCACTTGCTTCAGTTAAGGTCAATGTTCATGACTCCACCATAAGAAAGAGACTGGGCAAAAATGGTCCAAGACTAAAGCCGCTGCTGAGCAAAAAGAACATAAAGGCTTGTCTCAGTTTTACCAGAAAACATCTTGATTATCCCCAAGACTTTTGGGAAAATACTCTGTGGACTGACAAAACAAAGGTTTTTGGAAGGTGTGTGTCGCATTACATCTGGCGTAAAAGTAACACCGCATTTCAGAAAAAGAACATACCAACAGTAAAATATGGTGGTGGTAGTGTGATGGTCTGGGGCTGTTTTGCTGCTTCATGCAAAAAAATTTAAAAATCAGGAAGGGGGCCAACACTTTTTCACACCACTGAATATTTGAACTACCGAGAGTACAAATGTCACAGAAAACAAAACGCACAGCTCTTCCAGGTTCGGTGCTTAATGTCAAAATGCTTCTTTGAAAATTGCGTATTATTCATTGTTTCAAGGCATAATTATGATAGTTAAAAAAGTGTTCTATAGTCTTTTGTCTTTTCAATTTATTTATGTGATATTGTTAGCCAGAAACAAGGATGTCAGAGGGACAGCTTTTGTTAGATGCATCAGGGAGCATGTTTGCTTTGTTCTGGCTTTATAAAATTAGCATTTGTGAAATATCAGAAGAACGTTGGAAATGGACCTCCCATGGAGAAAGCAGAGAGGAAGGCCAAAGAAGTGGTACAGTGATTAATCATTTGTTGCCTTGGCAAAAATGAAAATTGATTTTTACCTTTGTTGCCTTGGCATTGTGTTTCTAGTGCTTTAAGGGAAGGAGGTTCTCACCCAAGATTTGATGGTACATTTTTGTTTTTTTGATGTGGTGAAGTTTTGCTGTCCCCTTTGCAGCCAAACATCCCTAATCATAATGTTTTCACCTATATGTTCATGGCTGAGGATGGTGTTCTTGGGTTCATAGGCAACATTCCTCCAAACACAAAGAGTTGAGTGGATGAGAAAAGCTTGATCTTGGTCTCATCTGACTAGAATACATTCACAGAGTTATTCTATGAATAATTCAGATGTTCATTGGTAAACATCAAATGGGCACCTTGTGGATGCTGCGGGGTTTCAGTCTTTCACAGCATAGTGAGTTACTATTTGTTTTCTTGGTGACTTTGGTCACAACTGACCTTGAAATCATTGATAAGATACTCTGTATAGTTCTGGACTGGTTGCTCACCATTTTCAAATTTATTGAAGGATGAGACAGGGTGCATTTTATTCGGAAGAGTCTAAATTATAGAACAAAATTAAACTTTTTAACTTTGAAATACAGATTAAATTCAGTACGGTAAATTCAGTGATAGTTTTGAATGTGAATTTTATCCTGATCATTCTTCCAAGTTTTATTAAATACAAAATAAACAGTCAGGATAGTACTAAAGTTTAAACTAACATTGTCAGAGCATAAAAACTATATGACTTTAATATAAAGAAAAATGATCAGTTGCACAAATAAATGAGAAGGAAGTAAAAGAAGCATTGCCTTGTGTTGAAGAACAACTGTATATAATTGTGTGTGCAATGACAAGAACAGGAAGTCCTGAAAGACTTTTGATAAACAAAAGCAATAATGTGTCTATTAGGATTGTAGAAATATTTTTGTTTCAGACACAACCAAATATTTTATTTCATCATATAGTAAAATTTCTCTTGCAAAAATGTTACTGGATGCGGCTAAATCCAAATGAATCGAAATGCCTAGCTTTCTGTCTAATAGGCATTATATTTTTTACAGCTATACCAGACCCTCCTCTTGACACCAACCTTATAGAGTTTGACACAAAGTAAGTTGTGGTTATTAATCAAAATGAACATTTCCCCGTCATTCATACATATACTGTGTATATTGAAGTTTTATAGGGAGCTATATTTATCTATAGTATTCTTTCTTTTTTCGGTTTCTCAGTAGCTTCACCCAGGATGATGACTTGGTGTTTGAAGATTTTGCCCGTCTGCGGTTAAAAGGAACCATTGATGATAAAGACGAGGACTGCTGAACCTTCTTTCGTTTCTGTTCTTTTTTACCCACTCAGCTCAGAAACCTACAGCATGATGTAAATGGGAAAAGTATCCTCTTTTACACAAAAAGAACAATCTTTCAGAATCTTTCACCTCTTTCCTAGTTGTCTTACCATTGTATAAATGCAGAACGGTGCAGCAACTTAAAGAGCATTGAGCAAACAGAAAAAAGCATAGAGAATTCTAAGACAATTAATCGTCTTATCTTCTAGGAAAATGTCCTAGCTTTTGTGCCAAACAGCTGAGTAGGAAATCTACCTGCCGTGTTGGCTGCTTTTGTTTTCTCTTTATTGTTGTTTCCTCGATTGTCAGTTGAAGTCTGCACTTACTCCAGCTAAATTCGTTTTGTTAGACATCCAATTGTATTTAAACATGCTCTGCTCTGTTGGAAAACTTGGGCAAAAGCCAAGGGACTTTTGCTAACAGAGAATGTAAAGTTACATCATGTGCCTTTGCACGCTATCACCACCAACCTGGGAGGACAATGCTGGGCTAGTGTTCAAACATATACCTTGTTTTGATTCTTTTTGCATTAACATTTTGATGGAGAAGGAAGTAAAATTTCAAAACCTAGGATAAATATAGATCCCATACCCCTAATTTCGCAGGTTTAAGGGTAATCCATAATTTGTAACTGAAAACGACCTACACCGATAAGTTTAAAAATAAGTCATTTGACATTTTGTCTCAAAATGAACATCAGTAAAGAAATGTTTGGGTATTCCGACCTGGGAGAAAATCACATCACACTAGCAGAAAAGAAGCTCAATCCCCCCCCAGTATGATGGCATCAACCAATCACATTACCCAGAATTACTCTTATAACTATGTGGGGTTTTTTTTACTAGTATTAATCTATCAGTATAAATGCATCAAATCTGAGTGACTAACTAAAGATTTATTTTAAAAGTTATAAAACGGAATAAAAAAAGGAAGAATACGATTAGCCTTTAAGTACAAGCTTTGTGTAGACAAGCTTCCTGTGCAAAATTAGGACAAACACTGTATAAATAATTATATATGCAGTATAACTGAGGGAAACAGAGTATAAAATGTATAATCTGATTGTTTTAAAATATTCTTTAAGAACAGGACAGTGTTGCAGCAGTCAGCACTACTACTTCAGAGCAACAGGTCTGATCTCCTCTCCTCTTACCAGTCAACACTATTAATGTGTTTAAATCTGTGTCCCATGTTAGACCAGCGTTAATGTGGTCAGGGTGTTGTGTAATCAGGGATAATATGAGTAGAGCGCGGATTGGTAAATCGATAAATCGGTTCAGATGATTTATCGTAAATTATACAAGCTGTTTAACAATGTTTAATTTCTACACCGTGTTTTGACATTAGTAAACAAGTATTAATCATAAATTATGATTTATAATACAAACATAATGAAATTTGTTGTAATGGTATGCCAGTTAAAGCACCATTTCCCTCAATCTCTTTGCATGGCATCATGCTTTTCAAAGAGTTTACAAAGAAGTTAGTCTGTTCAACATGATTAATACTAATAAGAGATCTGTTTGTGCTGTCCATTTCATACTGTATCCAACCCTCAGGTACACTGACTCATTCCTTTTTAAGGATACGTGACAGAAACTGCAGAGAATGTGCATGTCAGTCCCCCTGTAAAGGCTGTGTGCACATGGAAAGTGTGTGTTTACATTTACCGCACAGAACATGTCAAGTGTAAATAAACATACTTTTTGTGAAGGAAAAAAAAGATGAGAGGAAAAAAAAAAGATCATCTTTGTATAGTACAAATTCAATAATTGTGACTTTTTATTTCAGAATTTATTTAATTTTTTTAAATAAAATATAAAATGCCCAAGTGTTTCATGTATTAAAGTTATATTTTAGTTAGTTTGAACTTTTGACATAAAAATTATGCAAGTGTATTAAGAAAGCAAGCATATAAGTCAGTGTTTAGCTGATCAATCTTTTTGGATATTGGCTTGGCTATTAGTAGTTGGCCATGTTTGTTGACAAAGCCTGGAATACAGACGTCTGTTCAGTCGACCGGCGTAACTGTTCCACCTACAAGACGTGGAAAATAATATACTGTAATTAAAATAATCATGTAGTTTTTAACTTGCTGTTTTGTGTATATATGGGTGCTGGTCATATAATTATAATATCTTCAAAAAGTTTTATTTTATGCAAGAAGTGAAACTTCTATTTCAAGTGTGTTCAAATTTCTTTTAATTTTGATGATTTTAACTGACAAGTAATGGAAAATCCAAATTCAGTATCTCATAAAATTACAATATTGTGAAAAGGTTCAGTATTGAAGATACTTGATGCCACACTCTCATCAGCTAATTAACTCAAAAGCCTTGGAAAGGCATTTAAATGGTTTCCCAATTCAGTTCTGTAAGCTACACAATCATGGGGTAGTCTGCTGATTTGACGACCATTTATCCCTTGCCCAAGGAGGGCAAAGCCCAAAAGGTGATTGCAAGAGAGGCAGGCTGTTCACGGACATCTGTGTCCAAGCACAAGAAGAAAACAGACATGGGTTTCAGCTGTCACATTTCTTGTGTCAAGCTACTCTTGAACAACAGACAGCGATAGAAGCGTCTCGAGTGGGCTAAAGACAAAAAGTGGTCCAAAGTTTTGTTTGTTCTCTGATGAAAGTAAATTTTGCATTTTCTTTGATAAATCAGTGTCCCAGAGTCTGGAGGACGAGTATAGAGATGCTTCCTTCTGCTGACTTAATGGAGATGCAGATTTTGCACACAGTTCCAAAGCTACCAGTACCTGGTTTAGGGAAAGGGGAAGGGATTTAAGTTTGTCACATACATGATATAGACTTATAAAGAGTACAGCATTTAGAGAAATGTTTTTCTTTGCATATCCTCATTTTAGTAAGGAAGTATTAAGGGTCTTGCTCAAGCCACCAAGAAAGACGGGCTTGAACCCAGGTCTACCAATCAACCATTCGGCACCTTAACCATTGAGCCACCACTGTCCCCGGGACCATGGCATCCCTGTTTTTTCAGAGTCAGATAATTAGAGTACTTTGTCATGAGGTGACATGCTGAACCTCCATTGTCATGCTGAACTTCCATTGACCAGTATGAGAGTGAGAGCAACAATATCAAAACACACCTGCTCTTCATTCACACACGAATGAGCCCTTGTAACAGTAATAAATTCCATGACAACAGGGAAGAATAAAAATGGATACTTGGGTCCAATTTGGATATTTCCTCTTAGGGGTATACTCACTATTGTTGCCAGGAGTTAAGACATTAATGACTGTGTGAGTTTTCTTTACACAAGCTGTACATTCACTACTTAAACACTGTAGCAAAGTTTCATTTCTTTTGTAAAAAGATACAATACATTTTTCAAGAACTCACTTCTAGGCCAGACTGTTAGAAACTCAACACAAGTGTGCAATTATTAGATTGAATAATCTTTGGTTGAGGAAGACATTATAACATCATTAATGAGTGATGTTCCTGGATATTCGTAGCTTGCCTTGTACCAAAACACTGGTTCAACGATTGTTGATTAAAAAAGCACCCCACCCGCTCCTGACCAGTAATATTACATTTACCTTTCTAGAGCAGCATTGTGCTTGTTAATACGCCCTGCTTCTTCTCTTTTCTCCTCCATCCAGCGCTCCAGAAGCTCCTCCTTCTCTTGACAGGTGACTTTCAGCTCCTCCTTTAGTGTTCTCTGCTCCAATCGTAACGCTGCCAGCTCCTTTGACTGACACTCAAGCTGATACTCATACTCAGCAAGAAGGCTTTTGAGAGTGCCTGCTTCTCTGGCCAAGACCATAGCTTCACTGCGAAAGCGACTGATTCTACAATACAAAAGATAAAGTTGATTTAATGTACAAAGAACCATAATAATTCCTTTTTCCGAAAACTCCATCAAACATTTCACTTACTGTGAGTGACAGTACTGTAGCTCTGCTTCCTTCAGGTAAAGATCACTGGTCAACTCAGAGACTTTCTGGCCAAGCTGAAAATGAAAATCCTCCATTCATCCAATTCCAAATGTTTAAAATAGACCAAGATATTAACAAGCTTCTAGAGCCTTCTAATTGATCTCGCATTGGCAACCAAGCTTTACATTGATCTATATTGTCTTCCTGATTAATGTACAGTAAATGTGAAATGCAGATTTGTTTATACACTTTCTTTGAATCACAAAAGTACCATATAATCACATTTATTGATTATTTATTGACATGTACTGATCCACTTACTAACCTAGCTAATAGAGTTCCACATGCTAGTGCCCGTCACAAGCCCGGATAAATGGGGAGAGTTGCGTTAGGAAGGGCATCCAGCGTAAAACTGCGCCAAATCAAACAGGCAGATCACAAATTAGAATTTATTACCGGATCGGTCGCGGCCCAGGTTAACAACGACCACCACATTTACTGTTAGCCGACAGGGTACCGGTGGCCAAAGAAGGAGAAAGAGAGGAGGAAGACGTTTACCTAGACGGCAGGTGAAGGAGAAGGGTAAGAGAGTGGAGGTTAGGGTGGGTACTTTAAATGTTGGTACTATGACTGGTAAAGGAAGAGAGTTAGCTGACATGACGGAGCGTAGAAAGGTAGATGTGTTGTGTGTTCAGGAGACCAAGTGGAAAGGGAGTAAGGCCGGGAACATTGTTGGTGGATTTAAACTGTTTTATCATGGTGTAGATGGAAAGAGAAATGGTGTAGGTGTAATCCTGAAGAACACTGGATTGAGTACACTGAGAGTGTGGTGGAGGTGAAGACAGTGTCTGATAGGGTGATGAAAGTGAGACTGGAAGTTGAGGGTGTGATGATAAATATCAGAGCTTATGCTCCACAAGTAGGTTGTGAGATTAAAGAAAATAAAAGATTCTGGAGTGAGTTAGATGGAGTGGTGGAGAGTGTAGCTAGGCATGAAACATTGGCGATAGGAGCAGACTTCAATGGTCATCTTGGTGAAGAGAACAGGTTGTGATGAGGATGTGATGGGTAGGTATGGCTTTAAAGAGAGGAATGTGGAAGAGCAGACGGTGGTATATTTTGCTAAAAGGATGGAGATGGCAGTGGTTAACACATATTTTAAGAAGGAAGAGCATAGGGTGGACTATATTTTGTGCAGGAGATGTAACCTGGAGGAGATTCGGGACTGTAAGGTGGTGGCAGGGGATAGTGTAGTTAAACAGCATCGGATGGTTGTAGGATGGCTTTCAATGTTAGGAAGAAGAGGAAGAGAGAAAGGACAGAAGTAGTGTGAGATTCAGGGAGGAGGTCAGTCAGGTGCTCGGTTGTATGGAAGAGTTGTTGAATGATTGGGTAAGAACATACATTGAATGACAGCTAGGAACATACTTTGTGTGAAAGGAAAGGGAAAGGAAGACAAAGAGACGTGGTGTTGGAATGAGGAAGTGCAGGAAAGTATAAGGAGAAAGAATTTGGATCAGCAGAGAGATGAGAAAAGTAGGCAGGAGTATAAGCAGGTGAAGAGGGAAGTGGCAAAAGCTAAGGAAAAGGCGTATGAGGAGTTGGACACTAAGGAGGGAGAAAAGGATTTGTACTGGTTGGCCAGGCAGAGAGACAGAGATGGGAAGG
>JAOTRA010000006.1:3052796-3076755 GCA_026260255.1 Pseudolaguvia tuberculata | reverse complement strand
GAGATGTTTAGGAGAGATGGCAGTGGAGTTTCTGACTGAATTGTTTAACAGG
Organism: Pseudolaguvia tuberculata; assembly: GCA_026260255.1. Classification (NCBI taxonomy): domain Eukaryota; kingdom Metazoa; phylum Chordata; class Actinopteri; order Siluriformes; family Sisoridae; genus Pseudolaguvia; species Pseudolaguvia tuberculata. Next base: position 3,076,703 of record JAOTRA010000006.1, on the reverse strand, counting down.
ATTTTGGAAGGTGAGAGGATGCCTGCGGAATGGAGAAGGAGTGTTTTGGTACCGATTTGTAAGAATAAGGGAGATGTGCAGACGTGCAGTAACTACAGGGGAATAAAGTTGATGAGCCACACCATGAAGTTATGGGAAAGAGTAGTGGAAGCCAGGCTAAGGGAAGAAATGCCCATCTGTGAGCAACAGTATGGTTTCATGCCAAGGAAGAGTACCACAGATGCCATCTTTGCTTTGAGGTTGTTGTTGGAGAAGTTTAAAGAAGGCCAGAAGGAGTTGCATTGTGTGTTTGTGGATCTGGAGAAAGCGTACGACAGGGTTCCAAGAGAGGAGTTCTGGTATTGTATGAATTGTTTCAGTTTTAGTTATGCATGGGGAGAACATGCAAAGTCCGCAGAGAAAGACCCCTTGCCAGGGAATCAAAACCCAGACCTTCTTGTTGTGAGGAAACCATACTAACTAATATACCACAGAGCCGTCCTGATTAATAAATTAATTGTTAATTGTTAAATTAAAAAACAAGCAACATGACAAAATTAGACTTTTTTTTTTTATTTTAAGATTTTTTTTTACCATCTGACCTTTACTCATACCCCTAAAGGACTTTTTAAAGAAAGAAGCATTAGACATGTAGGCAGCAGGTATGGCTTAATGTTTCTACAGGAAGCTTTATTTATTTTGGTAAGTATGAATTTTTAAGAGAGGATCACCTTTTGTGTAACTTGCTCCTCCTCTTTCAGCTGCAGGTAAAGCTTTGATGGGGTCTTTTTGTTCATTTGGGATGGCAGTAATACTCCATTTTCATTTAACCTACAGGAAGATGAAAATCATTTACATAAATTCATTCATTCATCTTCTTACCCGCTTATTCCCTAATCAGGACAAGGTTGCCAGTCCATCACAGAGCACACATAGACGAATGAACGAACGTACGGACAAACAAACAAAAACAAAAAAACAAACAAAACACATACAAACACACTCCTATGGGAAATTTTGACTCACCAATCAACCTAATGTACATGTTTTTTGGCGGTGGGAGGAAACCAGCGTACTCGGAGGAAACCCACGCAAGCACGGGAAGAACATGCAATCTCCGCACAAGACAGACAGACATTAATATTACTCTGTGACTGAATGAGACTCTTATGAAAAGCATTACAATTTGAAGAGATGAGAACCTAAGAATAAATCTGGAATATGGTTTCAAAAACGTGAAAGTAAAGTTATAGTGTAAATAGTGAACTGTTGTAATGGAGTTCTTTCTAGAAGTTGATGGCAAAAAGAGTGTGCTATAAAGAAGCAGAACACATCTCTCTCTTACCTCTGTGTTCTGCCTCCCTCCACATCCTTCCACACCTCCATGTGCCAATTTAACATTTCTTCTAATCTAGACACTAGCAATGAACCAGCAAGTTATTAGTATTTAAAAAAAAATTATATATGATTAATAATATGTAATAATATATTATATATACATAAACCTTTGGTGAAGAGTCCAGAGAAAGGTTCTTTCTGTCGACAGTCCCTGTAGATCAGTGCTGCCCGCACGTGACTTTTCCATGCCTCCATTAACTAAATTCAATAAAAAATACAACTAGCCCAAGTATTTTTTTTTCTTTTTCTGCACCACAGGTCTGTAATATGGGTCTTGTTCTTTTTGTAGGGTTTTTCTTGTATAACACCAGCTAAATCCTCTGTTTAAAGAGCAAGACCATCTGTTCTGCCTCCAGCAGCTCAGAAAACTCGGGTTACGTTTCGCGTTTTGTATTAGTTTGTCCTGCTCGAATTGCCGTCAAGCGTAAGCCGCTCTATTTGATACCTTAGGTATCGTCACTCAATTGCTTCTTTTTACCCACATAAGTGATTTCACTTCGTTGTAAATTAGGAAAAGTGCGTAACTCGTAATATTCTTTGTCGTTTACATTTTTGGATCTCTCTTGTGATGTGATTAAAGGAATATGAGTGGTTTAAACCAAACAGTCGGTTTGGTAATCCTGGTTGTTGTCCTGTAGATGCTACACTAGAGAGCTGAAACATGGCCAATGACCGGTTACGGGCTTTAGAGGATGTGGAGAAGGAAATCGCTGTGGTTCTTCAGTGTGCAGGTTTGGGCCTAGACTCATCCTTTGTTTGACGTTTTACTGAAATTGAAGTTTTAAATTTTCTGTTACGGCAAGACGGTCTTAAATGACAGACTGTAAAGCTAGCAATACAGTGGACAGGTCACCAGTTTAGTCACTCACTCACTCACTCACTCCTATGAACAATTTAGAATCACCAATCATCCCCACAGTCAAAATCTGTTAGACTGCATTATCCAAAATGTGAAAGTTACGAGTTTGAGTGAAAATAAATCTGTAATTGGATAACGTCTTTCTATGTTATGTAAAAAAATAAATCAGTTTGGAATCTTTAGCAAACAGTCATCCACATTTTCCCATTTTTCTCTTTTCTCTTCAATCTCGGATCTTGTGTGAATAAGCTTTAATGAGAAGTTGTAAAAACACTTGGACTAAACATAATTGTTCCAGACTGCTAAATGATCACTGTTTTGTAGGAAACATATTGCTGGAGTTGTCCAAGGAGAAGCATAATGCAAGTTTGCTAGACCGGCAGCTTAACCAGTTTCAAACCTCCATTAATAGGATTGAGAATGAGCTCAGCTCACAGATTCGCTATCTTACACAGGTCAGTCTCTCTATTTACATTTGTTTTGTTCAACAAATTTACAAAACCCTGAAATAGTGTGAAATATTGTATGGGATAAATACAATTCTTATATATGTTTTGCATGATATTGTGAAGTTCTTAGACACAGACATCATCAGCTCTTCCTTCAAACTGTTCAACACTGCCAGCACACAGTTGTCTAGGTTGTCTGTATATGGTAAGATTTCCTTTAATTGGAACTACAAGGCCCAAACAGGGCCAGCAGGACACTGAGACAGCAGGACACTGTCCCTGTGGACAAACTCCCTGAGATCCAGGAAGACCTAGTCGGTTGTAGTTGTTATGGAAGTGTGCAGAAAAAATTGGAATGCATAGTGCAACTTGGACCTTCTTATTCAATACTAATAATAATTGCTGGAAAACTTTACAAAATGTAAAAAAAAATAATAAGTCTTTCCCAGACATGTTTAAAAACCATATACATTATGTTTAACAACACACATGGATGTTATTGTTGGTTAGGCGTCCCAGGAATGAACATATGGTAAGTATTTCTGTAATAGTTTATAGTCAAAATCTTGCATGTTCTAAAGGAATTTAGCACGTATGTGTGACCTTAGCAGAGTAATTTCTAGGTGTCTGAGACACACGTGTGCTTTTTCCTTTTCCATTTGTGTAAAGGTGGCAACTGGACAGCCTCACGAAGGCTCGACGTACTCTGCGCGAAAGGACTGTCAGATGGCCCTCAACCGTGCAGAATACGCCCGTGTCAAACTGGGAGAACTGAGACGCACTTGTGAAATGATGCTGGACCCACAGACATGATGTACATCGTCTTCATTATTGTTGTCTTTTTAAAATGTACTAGCATTCGATCTAGCTTTCTCCAGTCTCCTGTAAAAGCTTTTTGAAAACTGTAAAAGAAATGTCATTGGAAGTGTGACGTCTTTAGTGTCTGTTTAAAGACCATCATAATAAATGTTTGAATTTGTGTTGATTTTAAGTTAACAAGACCATGTTTACAGAATTTTTTTTTTTAAATTTAAAAAATAAACAATTTTTTCCTGTTCAAATAAATTTTTTATTTCTACATTATTTCTTCAGGCTAATGTCACACTTATTACATTCATAAACTCAAGCAATTTCAGTTTAACAGCAAGAGCTGAACACAGAATGCACCAAATAAATATCACATTACTATAAAGAGCCACACATTAATAGATAGGAATGTTTTTATACCGAAGTCAACCTTTTTTAATGCTGGGGACTTATTTTTTGCATCCAATAAACATGTTTTGGTGTTCCAGAAAATTATTTATAATACAGTCACATCTCAGTCTGCTGTGGGAATGTGGGATCGTTACATACTGTACATGCAAAAGTCAACTTGTCTATTTTGTTTGTTATGACAAATCTTAAACTGATACAACCAATCCACTGTAATAAATAAAACATCTACAAATAAATAACAGTTGGAATAATTTTCAAGCTGCTTGTTGCCCTCGGCTTATGTCACCATGTACTCCTGACGCTTGTTCAGGCGAACTTGGCACAAGGAGATGGCGCCCACTCCAACATAAACTGCAGCAGCAATGAAGCAGTTGATGGCCACTTGGTTGTACAGGCTGTAGATGGCCTGGGGTGGGTTTTTACTGTAAGCACAAGAGAAATTTGTGTTTTCTTTAACATTAACTTCATGGTGCTCAGTTATTAAAATCCAAATAACATTTTACATAAAAATAAAACTTTCATTGTATTAAATGATCCACTTTTGGCTGAAAAATGTAGCATTAGTATATTTTTTGACCAAACAAAAAAATACTTCGTATTTTGGCTGCTCCCGTTAAGGGTTGCCACAGCGGACTGCTCTACTCCACACTACCCTGTCCTCTACATCTGCCTCTTTCACCCCAACTATCTGCATGTCTTTCCTCACCACATCTATAAATTTCTTCCTTAGTCTTCCTCTTTTTCTTCTGCCTGGAAACTCCATCCTCAGCATTCTTCTAGCAATATACTGTATGTCCCTAATCTGCACATATCCAAACCATAAACAAAAAAGCCTACTCTGGAATTTAAATGTATTTCTTATGCTTCCTAACGGTTGGTTAGCAGTTTCTTTGCTAAAAAATAATCATCCACTTGTTAAACTTTGTAACCTTTTCTCTTTCCCAACTTTCTGGTCGTCATCATTAGTTCCACCTCCTTCATCAGAATGTAATGTTGTGTTGAATGAATAAAATAAAAGAACTTAAAACTTAAAAAATAAATAAGGCTACGAACCATTATTATCAAAAATAGTAGAAGGATAAAATATTTAAAAATGATAATATATAATACAGCATATCACAGATATTTTTCAGAGAGATGGTTTTAAAAAGGTCAGAGGTCTGTTTGATTAGCAGAAAAAGCAGTAATGAAATAGAATGCATTTCGTAGGTTCCAAAATTGCTAGCAGTGCCTCTGTTCATGTGTCATGTCTCATAAAATAATGATAATAAATTAGAGTCTAAAACATGTACATTAGGTTGGTTGGCGAGTATAAATTGTCCATAGGAGTGAGTGTATGTGTGTGTGGTTGTTCATCAATGTGTTCCCTGCGATGGACTGGAGAACTGTCCAGAGTGTACTCCTGCCTCTCGCCCTGTGACCCTATATTTGGGAATAAACGGGTAAGAAGATGAATGAATAAATTATATTTATAAAGCATGTTTCCCATACCCAGAATAACAAATGATATAATATAAAACAACAACATGCATTAAAACAAAACTTAATCTTTTACGTTTAATCTTAATCTTTCATTCATCTTCTAACCTGCTTATTACCTAATCAGGGGTCACAAGGGTGTTGGAGCCTATCGCAGCACACACAGGGAAGGAGGCAGAGGTACTCCCTGGACAGGTCGCCAGTCTATCGCAGGGCCACACAAACAACCATACACGCTCGCACCCCTCCTATGGGAAATTTTGATTTACCAATCAACACAATGTACATGTTTTTTTTTTAATGTGGGAGGAAACTGAGGTAACCGGAGGAAACCAAAGGGAGAACATGCAAACTCCGCAGCACAGTTTAATCATAATAGGTAGCTTTACAAAAGTGGGTTTTCTACGGGTTTGGAGCCCCTGGAACACTGAATGGGCACGCATTCTCTTGTAAAGCTGAATTGGGAGGAGAGAATGTGCAGGTCAGAGAACACAGGACGGGATATAAACGTTAATAAAATCTAGTGTATTCATATCATCGTAAACAAAAGCAGATACTGAAGGGTTCTTAGATTTCACTCACTCATTTCTGATGTCCTCCTCAGTAAAGGGCACATCCTCGATCAACACCGCGGATTTTGCACTGAAGAAGATCCCCAGCATCGCCTGGTTAATAACACAGTATTAATGTCACACGATCTTTTAGACGGGAAAAACAACAGTACAAAAAAATCTGGATCACAAGCGATGTTTATTATTCAATAGAACGATCATAGACTCAGAGATGAAGGCCGCCGCTTACCAACATGATGACTCCCCAAATACTTATTACAATCCCACAGGCGGCTAATTTTGGCCCGCAAAATAGCAATGACGGCATTGTAATATTTCAATAAATCCGAACACGGAAGAAATAAACTAATATTTCGGTGATGACTTAAAGGATGGCGGAAACAATCGCCAAAATGGTCGCTAAACGACTCGTCTCCACTCGGCTTTTCTCGTTCACCTTCGACATTGATCCTTTAACCAATCTCGAGCGAACGCCTCGCGTTGCATTATGGGATAGCATCACTAGCAACCGTGCTAGTAGACGCGAAAAACAAAGTCAGTTGCTATGCCCGATAGTTTATTAATTTTAAAGAGAAAATATTTGATATTTTAATAATTACACGGGTTAATAAATCTTGTTGTTAAGGAAGTATACATGATTGGTTAGTTAGATCAATCTTGCAGTAGAGGATACGCGTTTCGTAATTAGCTAAATATTAGCGTCTCAGTAAACTTTGCTAGAATGACGTCATCTTCAGCGAAGGTAAAAATGTACACATTAAGGTAAAAAAAATAAAGAAGTGAGTTGTGTTTATTTTAATGAGCGTGTTTATATGTTGTGAATAGGTTGGGGAAATCTTCTCAGCGGCAGGCGCTGCTTTCAGTAAATTAGGAGAGCTCACCATGCAGCTGCATCCAGTAGCTGATTCATCACCTGCAGGGTAAGAGTCGACTCCTTGATTCAACGCTTGATTCGGTCTGTTTTCCCCTTATCATTCATTCGTTCCTCTTCTAACACGCTCATTCCCAAATTTGGGTCCCAGCCCAGCACACATAGGGTGAGAATGATGGAATAAGCAGGTTAGAAGATGAATGAATGAATGAATGAAAGATTAGGCTGGGTTTTGTATGCATTCATTCATCTTCTTACCCACTTATTTCCTAATTCTGGCTCACGGAGCTCTGCCGTTGCCTATCCCAGCGCACATAGGGCGAGAGGCAGGGGTACACCCTGTACAAATTGCCAGCCCGTCGCAGGGCCACACAGAAATGAACAACCACTCGCACACACATTCACACCTATGTAACATCATCAATCAACCTCATGTACATGTTTTGGGACTGTGGGAGGAAACCCACACAAGCACGGGGAGAACTTTGCACAGAAAGAATGTCCACAAACATTTGGCCATATAGTAACTTGCAGATGGCCACATCACCTACCAACATTCAAAAGTATTTTATTATTGATTGTTTCTAGCTAAAATTTGCTTGGCATTCTTCTTATGCCATGTTTCCACACTTCTCTACTAGAGCCAAATGGACAGAGACTGAAATTGAGATGCTGCGTTCAGCCGTGAGCCGCTTTGGAGACGATTTGAACAATATCAGCTCTGTCATTAAAGAACGCACTGTGTAAGTTTAAACCCACGGATCTTCTGTATTGACACCATCTGTAAAGTAGAATATAAATTCTTTTAGTTATACTATAACTGTCAATTCTTGATTCAGAAACCAAGAGCTTGTCAGTAGTATTAAATTCACAGTAAACTAACCTGACATGCTTTTTATGCCCATTAAAATGCACTGTGACCATTTTATGCATAATAAATAAAACACATTTTCTTTTCAATCTGTTTTTTATATAATAATGGGGAAATGTACATTTATTTATTATCCACTTCCTGTACTATTCACTCGTCCTGTACTTGTTCACTCTCTTGTTTGTTATGCTTTTATAGTGTATTTATAGTGTTTCTAAATTGTATATTTGGCTGCTCTAACTGAGCCTGCAGTTCTTTTGTTATATACCACATGGGTCAGAATTATAATCAAGATTTATTTCTTAAGTATTATCAAACTTATAAAAATGTTTATTTATTTAACTTTTTTAAATATTTGAGTAGAGCTTCTAATAATCTGAGTGGAGCTCATCAATAACTTTTATGAGCTAGTAGCAAAGCTCATTTAGTTAAACAAAAAAAATAGTAAAAAAGCTGTATTTGCTGAAAATGTTTTTGTATCTGCAAAGTGCCATAACATAATAATAAAACACTCAACATATACTTAACACAGGGACACTTTTTGTTGTTTTGTTCTTTTACGTTTGGCCTAGTAGATGGCATCAATACATGACCTCATAAGATTTATCGTTGTCTCTTAGTGCCCAGATCAAGACTACAGTAAAAAGAAAACTCTATGAGGACAACAGAGTCCCGCTCTCATCAGAACCACAGCAAAAGATTGTGAAGAAAGCCACAGTTGCTATGGCGGCAACTCCAGCATCCCTGGCTCCAACTTCACAAGTTACGGCAGCAGGGTTGCAGCGCTCCGCTTCTTTACCAACCACAATAAAAAAACCTAAACCTGCAGGTGACCAGTGTTAAATTGACTCTTGGCACAATTTTTAAAATTGTGTATCTTAATTCTTTCCCAACAAAGTTAACGGATAGATCCTGTGTCTCAGATGTGACGCTTAGTGCGCTGAATGACTCGGACGTCAACAGTGATTTGGTGGATATGGAAGGATTGGGAGAGAGTTCTACCAAAAAAACCAACTTTGACCAAGGTATGAGTACTCTCTGTGCTTTTGATAGAAGGGGTACAACATTCCAGTGATTTAGTCTAAAACGGATGTGATTAATTTATCTGTTAGCACGATCATGTTGAAGGAATAAGTATTAATAAATGTAAAAATAAAATAATGTAAATACAGATAAGTACAATATGTAAGTAAAAGTATCCAAATAGTATAGAAAGAAATAGATACTAAGAAATTATAATATTGCACATGGTATGATAGTCTAATATTGCATAATATATAAAAGTATTTTTTTTAACGATTGTGAAATTTTTATAAAATTATATATCTGCATCTATAATTGCACATGATGTTACATTACGGTGATGGAACATATAATCAAACAGTGGCACAGTCAGTAAAGAGCAGGGCGCACACACACACACAATGCTGTATGCTTTGGTTTTATGTTCATACACAAATCTTGTTTTGATCTTTGTTATTACCTGATGTTTAAGTCTAATATAAACTAAATTTAATAATAATTATTTAATATATCTATATAGATATATCTATATATATATCTATATATAGATAATGTTATTTTTCTAAATTTGTTATTTTAGTAATAAAAATTTACCCAAGAAAACATGTAACACTTTTTTCTTCCTCCCTACAGAGTGTTTGAGTTTAGACTCCAGTCTTATCATGAACTCCAGTGACCTGCCACTACTTTCCCGGTGAAACATTTCCAGAATGTTCCTGAATTTACCAGAAAGCCAACACAAATTTGGCATTGAATTTTACAACAACAGAGGAAAATATTTCTGAATTTGCTTTAAGTCAAGACTTTTGGCTTTGAACATTTCCACAGAGCTGAGCTTTTTGTTTGTATATTTGTGCTCTTTATTGTCAAAGATGTAACTGTGCTCACATAGTAGTTTATGTGTTGTGTTGAAATAGTGTACACTTAAATAAACATGCTAAATACAGTATTTTTTTTATTTTCTGATCGATATATACAATGGAAAATACAAATCCTAAAGTGAACAGCATTTTGTATCTGCTAGAAATGAGACATTACCAGGTACAGAATTGCGCTCAAAGGGAATGAATATACTTACGCTTCAAGTTACAGTTCAGAAAAATACATATTCCTCTTTTTTGTTTGTTGTGGCTACAACATATTTACATCTTGAAACACAAGAGGAAAGAATTGTGTTTTATTGATTGCTCAAATGTGCTTACAAAAATTTAAAACTTCAAGCCTCATATTCTAGACACTGTATTGTAACAGACACTTATGTCCACTCGGCCTACATCCTTCTTTAAAGTTGCAGATACTCTGATTGAAAAATATAAGAAAAAAGTAAATTGAAATAAAGGGAAAAAAGCCATTTTCAAGTGACGTCAGAGCTTAAAACTGTCCAAAGAGACATATTTCAGACTTTACATAAATAATACATTTGCATAATCAACAAAGAAAGGAAATGAAAAAGAGAAGCAACAGAAGGCAGGAAAACCAGAAGAAGGCAGGGTCTTTTTTCCTATTCTGTGACATACTTAAAGTAATATTGCACAATTTTCTTTCAAGACTCAATTTAGTTTCATTGGTATTCGTTTAAAGATGTACAACTGGAGACTTTCAGGTTTTGGTTTTATAGGGTTACATATGCAAATGTCTTTGGAAATATTTAAAAGGCATTTCATTGTACCAGCAATTTAAAAAAGGTAAATAAATCTTGACAACGACCCCTCTTTGCAAATTAAATGCTGATTATACAGTTAGGATAAGATTTAGCTGCTAGACATGTAGACATGCTAGAAATGTAACATGGGTGAATATTGTTTTTGTAGTCAGTTTGTGAGATGCACAAGCCAGAACAATCCTCATCCTATTCGAAGACCTGCTCTGGAAGCATTCAGGCATTTGTCAGCAAAAAATCAATCAGCAACACTATCCATCTGTTAGCGTTTCTTTACTGGAACCCAAACAAAAATATCCAATAACTTCCAATAATTACATCTAACACTGTGCAAAGAAAAAAAGGTCTATCAAACCATGCCTTATAATTTTAGCATGAAATATTTTTTTTTTGTAGAGCTTCAAATTTTAGGTCAAATGTGAAGAAAGTCTCTAATGCTTGCTGGAAGGTTTTATATATAAAATAAACCAAATAAATAAAAACATTAAAAAACCCTATAAAACCAAGCTTTAAGACATACACAAAGTTGATCTGAACACACCTGTAGCCTGAAAAGTCTTCTGATATAAAAGGTTTGTTAGTTATAACACAGAAAAATACTATTTTTGTTGAACTCGGAAGGTTGTGGGTGTGATTAGAAAAGCCAGTTCGGAACCTGCTGAAAACTATACTAAATAAAAACACTATCAGGAAAATTTGGTGTGTATAAATCCTGCAAGTAAACCCTTGAGTAGGATGTTAGATTATACTGGGCAGCAGTGTGGTGTTCCAGGCACTGACATGTTCATCCTTCAGTCATTTGATGGGAAACCTCCCTCAAAAGTTTTTAAACAACTTATATGGAAAGGAATACATTCTTTAAAGCACCCAGTCATGAGATAGAGAGATGGTCTCAGGATGCGATTAAAGAATTAACGAGAGGGCAGGCGGAAACGTTGTTCTTCCTCAGCTGGTTTTAGATGCCGGGGTGTTGGGATGTAAATGGTGAAGGGGTAGAAAGTGAGAGTGTGATGTTCTGAGAGCTTGAGCATACAGGTACAGCACTCGAGGGAGAGTCCACAGACTGGGGAACACTGCACAGAGACAGAGACAGAGAAAGAGAGAGAGAGAGAGAGAGACACTAAACACTGCAAAGAAGGAAAGGAAGCAGAATATAATTTCCAAAGCCGGTCAATAGCTGCTTCTTATTTTCCTTCCATGGGCTCACCTGACAGTGCAACTAGTTATGTGGGCAGGGTCAGGTACTCCAGCAACAAAGAGTTTTTTAGGGGGACCATCAGATTCTACTCCACCTAGTTGGGCAAATCAGAAATATGAGAATGGAATTAAAAGTAACTTTTCATCCAGAATATTTTGTACTTAGGGGGCAAGGATTTGCATTAAGTACAGCTGGGTTTCTTACCTTTTCTTTTTAAAGGTGCAACCACTGGCCATCTTACTGCTGAACTTACTGATCCCCTGTTAAAAACCATCAATAAGAAATAAGCAAATGTTTCATGTCCATGGTGGTTTAAAAATTTTAAAGGCAATTATGCATTTTAGTGCTTTATAATGAAAACTCCTGGAACGCCTCATTGTAAGACATACACACTTTTTTTTTAATATAATGAGATAATTCCTGACTATCAGAGCAATCAGGATTAAAACTGGAATCTTTTCTTTTGCCATAGGGTATAAAACTTATAAAAGCTGCAGCAAAGCTGTGGATGTTAGCACCACGACATATTCATTATTAGAATGTCCAAATCAGAGTATAAATTGCTAAAAACATTCCTCTCAGTCACTCACAATATGCTCATCTTCATTAATTATTTAATTATATTAATTATATAAATAATTCTTTAAAGTTTAATTTTTTTTTTCTATATTGGCAAGTGTACAATTTATATATATTTTTTAAAATACTTTTCTATAAAAATAAAGTAATCATAGTGAAAACTTACCCCCTGAATCTTCTTGTAGGACTGGGGGAAGAATTAGGTGTGACCCCAGAGTCTTGGGATTGGAAATCCTACAAAAGAATGACAATGAAGGAGAAAATAAATTAACAAGGAAAACAAATAGCTAAAAGATGCGACAAACACTTATTCGAAGGCGTCCTTATATATATTCCATCATGCTTGTTTGCACAGAGGGTTTAACTAAGTATTAACACATGCTACATTAAACCTTTAAATATATTTGAAATAAATGTAAATATTTCTGTATCAAAATAATTTACACAACCCTCAGAGTACAAAATATAAAACTGAGGTAGTTCATACTAAAGTGGTGGGTCATACTCACAGGTGAAAGATGCCCATGCCACTGTGTTCCAGGAGGTGATGGGACTGTAGCTGAGGCACTAAAGGAAAAAGGTTTGTCCACATAAAACACTATGTTCATGCTGTGACATTAGGCTTCATTGTTCTATTTTCATCATGTATACAGTATATGTGTACATGGTCACCTTAGTCGTTGTAAACTCCCAGTAAGAACGTGTTCCATACTCTCTATCTGCGACCAAAAAAACCTGTCAGTACAATCAAGATCATATACAAACTACGCCAATTTCTCAAAAGAAGCCTGGAAATGCAATTAAACAAGAATAGCAAATGCTTTAGTCTTGTGCTGCAGACTTTATTCTCACTTGTCGTCTGTGATCTGGTCGGTCGCTGCACAGGGAGAATGGAGAAAAAGGCAGAGTCTACAACAAAAATGGCAAAAAAATGTATTGCTTTTTGCTAGCCAAGATGACAGCTACACTACATAAACAAACACTCACTCGAGAGGGGCAGCTTGGGTTGACGGACACACTGCTTCGGCGATACCGGCTCAAAGTGTTTGAGCTGAACACAGTCATTCCATCACTGTTAGGAAAATTTAGGACAGGTTGATGTACAGTTTTAGCTAAATGTTGTACTTCCCTACAAGTTACACAATTTACCTACAATATGTGATTAGTAGAATCATTATGCAATACTAAATTGCACAAGACTCCGGAGCTGAAAAACAATTTCGACCCAGTTTAATTTCTGAGCAATGACTGATTGGCTCAAACTTTAAACCTCAGCACTCACGAGAGGCCAAATTATGGTCTTTAACTATAAATACATTCCGTTGTTATTTTACATTTTGATTTGTCAGTCGCAGCTTTCAAGTATTTTTAAAAGCAGTAAAAGCAGTCTTTTACGCAACATTTAGACTACATGTATCAAGACTCAATTCTGATTTTACCTCTGTCACACACAGGATCTGCCAGTGGGTTTCCTATGGGTATTCTAGTTTCCTCCCACCATCCAAAAACATGTACATAAGGATGATTGGTAAGTCCAAATTGCCCATATGAGTGAATGTGTGTGATAGTCTATGTGTGGACCTGGAATGGACTGGCTTACTGTTTAGTGTAACCCTGCCTCTCGCCATATGTGCGCTGGGAAAGGCTCCAGCAGACCCCCGGGTAAAAAGCGGGTAAAAAGATGAATGAATGAATGAATGAATGAATGAACTTCATTGTAGTGTTTTACACCAGTCCCGGTCACCAAGTTCACACAGTTTGATTCAGTTCTCTAAAGAACAAAGCCAGATCTTGAAAGAAGCCAGAGTCCAATGGGAGCTCTTTAAATTACGAACATACGCCATGATTGTTCGATGACTGCAACCTATAAAGTTTAACACTGCAGATTGTGTTCTTATAAAAGCATCAATTTATTAATTTAATTTTATCTTAAAATACAGGCAGCAGCTATGAACCTAAACCGTATGTTGTAAATGAATGTAAATTTCCCTGTTGTATTATTTCATGCTTTGCAATTACAAGCCAACAAACATCGAGTAAAATCCTCTGTTAATTTAATTATATTAAAGAATAATATAATCTACACTAAAAGTTGACAAAGACAAGAGAAATACAGAACTCTGTCCATCTGAAAAAAGCATCTATACAATTGCTAAATATATTCATTCCTTCATTCATTCATTCATTCATTCATCTTCTTACCCGCTTAATCCCTAATTTGGGGTCACAGGGTCTACTGGATCCTATCACAATGCCCATACTGTAGGGCGAGACACCCGAGACACCAGTCCATTGCAGGGCACACATGGACGAACAACTACTCACACACATGTACACTCCTATGGGTAATTTTGATTCACCAATCAACCTAATGTACATGGGTTTTTTATGGTGGGAGGAAACCGGAGGAAACCCACGCAAGCTGGGATTTGAACATGCAAACTCTGCACAGAAAGTTCTCCAGCCAGGGAATCGAACCTCAAACTTTCTTCTCATGTGTGAGTTTTCTCCGGCCTCTCAGGTTTCCTCCCACAATCCAAAAACATGTACAGATTGATGAGTCTAAATTACCCATAGGAGTGTGTGAAAGTGTGTGGTTGTTAGTCTATTTGTGGCCCTGAGATAGACTGGTGACCTGTCCAGCATGTACCCCTGCCTTTAGCCCTATGTGAGCTTGGAGAGGTGATACCGAAATACGGAATTAGCGAATTAAAAATGAATGAATGAATGAATGAATGAATGAATGGTTTGTTCCACTTACCTGACGTTTGTAATCATAGGGGCGCTGTTGGACCTCCGCAAAGCCCCGCCCCCGTTCCCTCCAGCTGCGCCTGCGCACTGGTCTATTTCCATTCTTTCCATGGCCGGTTAACAGGCCGAAGTATAATAAAGCAAGCAGCTGGACTGAGCGCGCTCCACAACGGCGTGATATTCAACTTTAATGCGGCGAAAGCCTGACCAGCAGGCCGCACGCGAAAAGTGCTCGGTCCAATTTAAACTCGCCTATTAGCTGAGCGGGGATTATTTCAAGTGGTCCCTTATCAGTCTCATTTTGTTAGACCTTTTCGGTTTTAAACACTAGACACGGTGTACAAAACTCCCCTAACTATTTCTTCGGGTTATTGCTAAAGTTTAGGACTAGCTCCGACAGGTTTAACAGCCGCTCACTGGGATCACGCTGAAGTAGTTTTGGCACTTAGCAAAACGTGTATTAAACTGTTTACATTACGGTATAACGTTAAAAATATTTTCCCCATTCGACATACTCAAGTATAAAAAATAGCAAGCAAGCGATCTGACTAGTAAGCTAGCCACGCAGCTCTTTCCCAAGTTTAAAGTAGGGAAAGGAAAATCGTAAAAACTGAATAAAAAGGTTTAACACACTGATGCGGATAAAAGTGCGCCCGTTTCCACGTTACCGCTAACGCATAAGTATACATTTCAGTCTGGCTTTCATTCATTAGAACATGGAAAATATATCTATATTACCCGCAGCCAATAGTGATGATAATCTTCTTCAACAACAGCACCTCGCACTGGCCATAAAGAAAACTACAAGCTCGACAGACACGTCGGTTGATCTCCTGCACCGCTCCCACGATGACCGAGTTATGCTCTATTAGGGTTTCGCTCGAATTTCTTTTACACGCTTTAAATTCATTCATTTATTCATTCATTCATTCATTCATTCACTCATCGTCTTACCCGCTTTTTCTCTAATTCGGGGTAACGGGGGTCTGCTGGTGCCTATCCCAGCTCACATAGGACGAGAGGCAGGAGTACAGCCTGGACGGGTCGCCAGTCCATTGCAGGGCAACACATAGACAAACAATCACGTGAGATGTTTTGGAGACAGGGTGAGGGAGGTAGTTGGGGTGATAGAGGCAGATTGGAGAGGACAGGGTAGTGTGGATAAGAGCGATCCTCTGTGACGACGAAGAAGAATCTTTGACATAGACAACAAATATATAGAATTGCAAGCATCTAAACACTTAATTAATAGTTTGTATGGCTTATTTATTAACAGGAGATTTTTTTTGGGGGGGGGATGGACTAACACATACAACACAATTCAATATAGAATAAGAATTACACAGTGTATCCAATATAGCAACACATATAAGAAGACTTCTTGTATACTGTATTTCTGTTAAAGCCCTCTATAGTGAAATTCCTGAGCAAAAAATACAAAAAAATGTTTTGACTTGTCTATAAGCAGACCCCCAAATTGGAATTGGTATAAATTTTAAATATATTTGTCCAAAAATTGCAAAAGAATGAATTATATGTTACAGCATTAAACTTTTATTACCATGCAGGTATTTTATGTGTTAAGGTATATTAATGGATTATGCTTTATTTATATCAGAACAAAAAAGAGTTTCATTTTTAATACAACACATACCCACAGGCTATGAATTACTAAACGTGTTCCCTGTTTTATTTTTATTTATTGACTTGTTTTTTATATATATACATATTTATTGATTTCATTAGCTAAAAGGTATTTCAGGGCTTGTATTAATTAAGAAAGAAAAATGCAGCTTCAAACAATCGTTTAATAAATAATTATTGAAGTCAATTATTAAACAGTTTTTAAGGTAACACAGTCTCAGAATTACTACCATTATGAAAAATCTTACAACATTACAATGGCTTAATGATGCAAAAGATTACATGATTATTTTTGATCAGACACAGACAGCTCATAAGAAAGCCACCATGCACAGGGTTTGGTGATATTCACAGTCCTTTGTGTGATTCCCAAAGGTTTGATGTTTGTTTGTTGATTATTCGTACGCTTTTCACCCTGTTCTCCTTTTTCAGGCACCACCGCCTCCTTCATTCCTCCATTAGCCCTTGTTGGCCAGACATGGTGCATGTGATGGCTGGTTTCTGTTAGTCCACAGCAAGAGATGCTATTGTCCCCAGTGAGAAAGTAGAGCAGAGCATTGAGCCATGAATTGAATGACGCCAGGGGTCGAGTGACTTTGTAGCAGACAGAGATCGCATGGATGGTGTGGCATTCTGCGTTCCTCTGTTTAAGAATGAGGTACAGCGTCCGGGTGATATGAAATGGCAGGAAGCACAGCGCGAACAAGAAGGTGATCGTAATGATAGTTTTGATAGACTTGCGCCGCCTGCTGATATATGGTGCATGCAGCGAGCCAGAGATACAGACCGAAGTCTGATTGGTAGGGCCACTCTTGTTATCACCAGTCTCCTGCATGTATGGTTGGGTGTGCAAAGTTTGAAAGATGGTCCATACCACCTGTGAGTAACACCACGCAATGACAATGAATGGAACAAAAAACCCTAATAGATGAAGAACAATTCCATATGGAATGTACTCTGAAAACTCAGTGTCTGTTGCAACATCAAAACAGTTTGTATACATATCCCTGCCCACTTGATTTAGCCTATTTCCCATAGTTGAATTTTTTCCATTTTCATCTACTCTGAGCAGATTACCAGTTTGAGCAAAACGAAAGATCGGACAGGTGAGCAGGAACACCACAACCCAGACCATAGCGCATGTACTCTTTGCGGCACGCTTACTCTCTAGCTTGATGGTTCTAATGGGGTGACAGATACCCATGTAGCGGTGCACGGATATGCAGGTGAGGAAAAAAATGCTGCAGTAGAGATTAAAATAAAAGAGAAAGCGTACCATCCTGCACATAAAGTCGCCAAACACCCAGTGGTCATGCATGACATAGCTAGCAACCAGGAGAGGCAAAGACAAGCTGTACATTAAGTCTGTGGATGCCAGATTTACCATATAAATCAATGAGGTATTCCATCTGTGGCCACTGCGGTAGGAGCGCAAGAGGACGGTGGAGTTTAGAATGACACTAAGTAAGAAGGTTATAGAGTAGCACAGTGGTAAAATGATGTACTTGTATGACTCATCGTTGCTGCAGCTGAGAAATGCGGTGAGGATTAAATCTGTGTGGTTGCTTGAGGAATTAGAATTTCTGTCTTGCTCCAGTAAAACAGCTGCCATGGTACCCAGGAAAGCAGTAGTAATCAGCCGTTTATTGCAAAGATACAGAGCTTCATCTTCACTTTTCCTCGGTGCTAAGGATTAGTCTTGATTACATTCCCGCAGATGTATAGCCCGATAGTAAATCTCCAGATATTCCCAAGTATAATTTTCTAAAGGATTCTTTAAACAAGAGATGTATTAAAATAAATGAAAACTATAAATTAGTCAAATATAGATAATTTTCTTCTGTGACACTCGAGTATCCACATCACATAGTTAACCATTTCTTCTGACTGTTACAGACAACCTAGAGGAAATTCATGTTAACCAAATTATTTAGCTGATTCAGCTTTACCTGGTCTTTTAACCTATCAATCAGTAACAAGCTTTTTGCCTTAAACTCTCCATTCATTCTAGTTTCTAATTACTTGCAGAACACCCCCCTGTTTTTTTTTTGCTTACTCATTCTGCCATAGAAAACGGAAGAGGAAATACTTACATGTCGGGAAAATGAACAATTCATTCAATCTATTTTTGAAGCCACACTTAAATGCCCCAGTTCCGTTATATACAGACGCCAAAGGCTAAATATAAAGTGTTTGAGACATTGAGGCCGTTCTTACAGTGTGATGGCATGTGGTCTTACAGGTTCATTTCAGTAAATAATTAATGTCCATTCATTCAGACTAGAATGCTGAAAAGAAACTCAATACGGTACACAGTATTGTTCGGCCATGTAGAAACAGCAAGAGAAGCAAAGAATACTTTGGTTTGATTACACAGTTATTTCAGCTAATATAAAAAGCAGTCCATTCATCTACTAAAAATACAACATGTATGTTGATATATTTTTGCAATAGACTGTGTATAAAATGTGTTGCTTGTTATGTGGATCTCTCATTTGCACTCGCTCTCTCAGACCATGTCTTACTTTGCTTGGCTTAGCAGCTGATTTGTGCAAGGCTGAGAGATCGTGTTTATTAGACACTGACAATCACTAGACATGCTATGAGGTAGAAAGTGAGACTTCAGGCAGTTGTAAGTTAGAGCGTTATTTCTCTCCTTGTTGACTTTTAAAGTGCAAAACTTCAGTCAAGATATCTGCGGAGAATATACAGGTAGCATACCCTCTCGTTTAAAGGTGGTTACACACAACATAAAAGGACACCTAACAAAACTTGCATTTTATAAGCAGAAAACTGAAACAGAAAATATAAATCATGCATTAAATATTAATCCTAAACAACATTAATCAACCAAATTTGTCCTCATTCTTTCTTCATTTTGATTTTCAAGGCCAGAAATGTCTCTACTAAAGGTTGGCAAATCATCAAGTTAAATAAAAAATGCCATTAAGTCAGTTATATTACATGCCAATTTAAAAATGAAATTGAAATCTACCACTGAAATCTGCTCTTCACCGTTTGTATGGATTATAAACTTTAAAAACTTGTTCACAATAAAACTTGTGACTAAAATATTTCCACTCTTAATTATAAGTAATATTTGTGCAAGCACAAAAGTAAATCAAGACAAACAGGTTTATATGGCTTTGTTAGTGTAAAATACAAATAACATATAGGTCAATAAATTGTGGCTTTAATATTGAGCCAGGATTATTTAATATATATTGGGTCACATAAAAAGACCTTTATTGCATTCATCTATTTTATTATCTAATTAGTGTTTATTGTGATTCACAGCGATGTCATATCCTGTACGTCCAGCAGCATGGCATCTTGCTTTGTCCGTAAATTGTCCCTCACCACCAGATGTGCTACTAATTCTGAGCTCAAGTCTGTAAGTATACAAATAATTAAAGACAGAAAGATATATGTAAACTGTATTATATATTGGCAAGTTAATACATACAAAGCTGTAAGTTTATGCACATAAAAACCTGTCAAACAGAGAAGAATGTACAAACCCTGTATGTCTTCATGGAGGGACTTCTTAAGGGCATTCAGCTGTAGTACAGAGCAGGTTTGCAGATCACTATGTCTTAGCTTTCTTCTTCTGAAGCTTACATCCTTGTGTTTCAGCTGCTGCATCATCAAAAGACAGCAGAACAATGTAGGAACAAACACAGTCTAGTACAAAAGAGTAAATGAGTCACCGATATGAAATCCCAACATATTATATTGTGCAAAGCTGGAATGCATTATAGGCACCTGTTGTTGCCTCTGTTCAGCCCAAAGCTTATCTCGGAGCTCACTTAGAGCTGCTCTCACTTCCTGTTTCAGGCCAGCAGATTGTTGCCCCTGTCTCGTGCACTTGTGTGTTTTCTGGAGGAAATGACACAAAGTCTTATAAACAACATGCGTTTTAATGCAAATCCAGATGATTTTTTAAAAATGTGTTTACCTCTCTAAAAGATGCTCCTTCATCACTCTCTTGATCACTTTCAGTGTCATTAATAAAACACAGCTGGAGTTTTTTAGGACTGTTAAACCTATAAACATATATGTATAAAATATATGTACATGTGTATATATATATATAAAAGAGGTAAACAGTTGATGCAGACATTTTTTCTAAATCAGGATTATTTAAATCATCTTATTTGCTTTTCTATCTTTCTTTCTTTCTTTCTTTCTTTCTTTCTTTCTTTCTTTCTTTCTTTCTTTAATAGATGCATACATTTATTTTTTTTGTCCTTCGGCTGCTTCCGTTAGGAGTTGCCACAGCGGATTACTTGGCGGGGTTTTACGCTGGATGCCCTTCCTAACACAACCCTCCCATTTATCCGAGCTTGGGACCGGCACTAAGATTGCACCCTAATGGCTGGGTATTTATGGCCAATTAAGAATCATCAATCCGCCTAATGTACATGTTTTTGGACAGTTGGAGGAAACCGGAGTACCCAGAAGAAACCCACGCAAGCGCGGGGAGAACATGCAAACTCTGCACATAAAGACCCCGATATCAAATCGAACTCGGGACCTTCTTGTTGTGAGGCGAGCGTGCTAACCACTACACCACTGCGCCGCCCTAATAGATGCATACATATAAAAGACTTAAATATATACTGTATATGTGTTTGTCTGTATGACTACTACAACAAACATATTTTTGTCTCAAAGTATAATATCAAATATTGAAATTGTAACTCACTTTAATTAATTTCACTGTGATATTCACCCATCAACGGCTAAAACATTCTGGTTCCAATTTTGTTATTTATGGTATAGCTAAAAAGTATTCATGACATACCGAGATGTAATCCATGAAAAACGATGTTCTCCCAGATGAGCTGCATTTTCCCACTGTGCATTGTTAAGTGACTGGTGCTTTATATGATGCCAGCTTTGTGGCACAATGTCTTGGTCTGGTAAAACCATGAACTGAAAAAAAAAGCATGTACTATAGGGTCATATATTTCTTTACAGCCGCTTTCTTATGATCAGTCCTATTATCTCCTAGGAGGTATGAAATAAACGCTAGGCAGGAGTGTGGTTGAGTATGATGAATTCACAATTTGGGTGCCCCAAGACACTGTTTTATTACTATTAACAGTACTAGCAGCAATAGACTAGTATGTTCTGTGCAAAATGGATATGGATATTTTTTCATAGAGGCTAAAATTGCCAGTGTCACCCATGATGCCAGATCAGGTAGAGTTATAGAAGACATCATTCATTCGTTCATTCATTCATGTTCTTACTCGCTTATTCCATAATTCGGGGTCACGGGAGTCTGCTGTTGCCTATTTCAGCTCACATAGGGCGAGAGGCAGGGATACCCCCTGGACAGGTCGCCAGTCCATCGCAGGGCACATATAGGTGAACAACCACTCACACACACATTCACACCTATAGGCAATTTTGACTCACCAATCAACCTAATGTGCATGTTTTTGACGGTGGGAGGAAACCAGAGTACCCATATGGATGATCTTTCTGTTTGCATGTGTTTCCTCGTGCTTGTGTGGGTGTTATATAAAAACATAGATCTGCAAACAGAAATCGAACCCGGGACCTTCTTGTTGTGAGGTGACCGTGCTAACCACTACTCCACCGCGCCACCCTCCTAGAACCAGCTGCTTTACTGCTTTTGATTTCATACCTCTGCATTTTTTCTCTTCTCTTCCTCCTGTTTCTCAAGCTCTGCTATTCGTAAACTCAAGTCCTCCCAGTGCATGATGGGAAGGTCTTGGTCTTGTGTGTTGGGCTTATGGTGATGCTGAAGCTGGTGCTGTGCCACAAAGCTGGCACGAGAAAGAGCAGGATCATCAGTATTCTGCTCCTCCTGTCCACTGCTGTCCACCTCCTCATCCATTGGCTGATTATTGTAACAAAAACTCATTTGAGACTCATTTGAGATAGTTCTGTATGTATCTTTATGCCACGCTTTAGGTATAACTGACATCCACAAATGTAAACAGTTTTTGGGGAAATAGTAAGAAACAGGATGTTATTGCTGCACTACAGATCTCACCTAAACATTGGGATATAATTTTATAAAGTACTAAGTATTATATTCTCACGGGAACAAACGTAAACATCTGTCAAATTGAAAGACATTTCTTTCTGTAGAAAGTTCTAAGGACCATACCACACAAAGACTGTTTTTTTTTTCGGGGGGGTTGGATAACATAAAATCAGTTCCATACCTTTCCTTATCGTAACGCTGATTTCGGCACATTCATTGCCATTAAAGTGCAAAAGTCGCGGTCCATCAAAGGCAACAAATTCAGCGACTTATCAGTTAATCAATCTGCCTCAAAGAGGAAACCCCCCTTCCTATCTTAGATTTCCCGCCGCCCCGCCCCGCCCCGCTCAGTAGATCCTTCCATGGCTGTTTATTTTAGGCGAAAGTTTTTAAAGCTGGTTTTACAGAATGATATCGGTTTACTGCCCCATAAACGAGTAGATAAGTTCAAATCTGCGTTCCTAAACCGCATATACGCATATATATCAGAGATACTTTTGTAACTAAAGTGGAAGAGGGGCGGCCGGATTGGGAAAGTTGGGAAGAAACTTGGGTGTCCAATTTCACAATGCTGGGAGCAGATGGAAAAGCTCCGAAATGACTGGAGTATTTCACATAGCTGATAAAGGCGGATACACAACAGTGTTCATCATCCCTGGACCCTATTGTTAATATGCATACACCTTTTTATACATATATGTGACTATATAATGCTCAGTGCTCAAAAATCCAGTCTAAAAAAAGAAATTAGGTAATCAATATACAAATATATATATAAACGATTTAGAACTCCTCAATGTGTTAACTATAGACATAATTATTCATTCATATTTACTCCTATGGACAATTTAGACTCACCAATCAACCAATCATCAAATGTACACGTTTTTAAGCTGTGAGGGGAACCCGGAGTACCCGGAGGAAACCCACGCAAGCGCGGGGAGAACATGCAAACTCCTTACAGAAACTTTCCCGGCCCAGGAATCGAACCCAGGACCATTTATACAAAAATGGTATAAAAAATTTATACAATCCACCATCATGTCAGTCAAACGATTTTGGTACGTTTTAAAGTTATAGGATGTCCACAGAGACATTTCTTATATCCTACATAAATGTAGTCAAGTTTCCATCTTTGGAATAAAGTCATAATATTGCAGATATTAGGATTAGGTTTTAAAAAACAGGTTCACAAAAACACAGATTAATATGTAATGAAAAGGTCACATTTTGCTATCAAAGTTCAGAAATGCATCATTCATTCATTCATTCATCTTCTTACCCGCTTATTCCCGAATCCAGGGTCACGGGGGTCTGCTGCGCCTATCCCA
>JAOTRA010000006.1:3017456-3032457 GCA_026260255.1 Pseudolaguvia tuberculata | reverse complement strand
GTGTGTGTGTGTGTGTGTGTGTGTGTGTGTGTGTGTGTGTGTGTGTGTGTGTGTGTGTGTGTGTGTGTGTGTAGGTGCTTGCTCACTTTGTGTCAAGCTAATTTTATTCATTTGGCAATTCATTTGTATGTTCTTTTGTTACTAATTGTATTTGATCCCACTTTGGGAGTTCCAGCAGGAAATGGTATTACTGTATAGAACAGCTGGTATAACGGCGTTCTTTATTGTGACACTCCTATGATTATTTTGTTTCTTTTGTTAATTTTCTTTTATGTATTTTACCTCCATTATGTATTTGTATGTGTATCTGGTTGGAGTGCAAACATGTTTTTATATATTAATGTAAAATGGATGCTTTGACTTTGAGGGTACATTTGGTTGAACCCCATGAGGAAAACAGTAATATAATGTTGTTTTAGGTTTAAATAAATATAACAACAAGCAAACAACAAAAATTGCTGGTGTCAGTTAAAGGTGTTCACAAGGCATTTGGTTAGCTGTGTTAACATAATATCTATAGGTCCCAATAAATATGATAAGATGTGTATGAGTGTGTGTTAATGTGGTAAATTCTTCTAAGGGTTTTCTGACACTCATTCTTTTTATCATTTGAATACTACAATTTTTCTACTTTCTATCAAAGTGCCTTGGGCACATAAAAAGGGATGGACACTGTGTTTGTGTGTGCATGAGTCTGAACGTGTGTTGGAAAAAAGAGAGAAATTCAGACTAATTTCACAGGTATGAAATTTCAGGGAATTTTAGTGTTTCCACCAGATTTTTAACTCTAACTGCAAAAAAGAGCTTATTTTTGTGTTTCTTTGTAAATGGGCATTTAGTGACAGAGCAGCAGCACAAATCTGATTGATTGCAACAGCCACCTTTTTTTCCGCCCCTCCTTTCATTTAACGTCACTTTCGCATGATTGCTTTTTAGGCGAATAATTCCCTCTCTAGGTTTTCTTTCTTCATTTGTCACCTTCATATATCCGTTCATCTCAGAGACTGCACCACCATTCCTTCATTGCCACTACACTTCTTTTATCTGAATGTTGTTAGAATTGACCATTCATCATATCATCTCATGCCTCATTGTTATTGCCGTTATGAGCAGTCGGTAACACAGATGCTATTTTCCAGTGACAGTCCGTTTTGCAATGTGCTGGGACACTTAAAACAAAACAAATAGCAAGGTCTCTAATTAATTCAGAAATGAGCCCTTTTCATTAAAAATACAGTTTGCAAGCATTTTGGACAGTAAAGCTCTACAGCACAGCAGGAGGAGTATTATATGTAATAGGCTTTATTATTCAGTCCCTTGACTTTATGTGGTCGATCTGAAATAATTCCAAAAGGCGAGAATATGCAGTCTCTACTGCAGCTGAGGCTGATCACTGAAGCGTTTCAAAGCCATTTGATTGAAAATGAGTGCAGCTCGAGCGTGAAAATGGCAAGCTGTTTGTGATGTCACATAAGGCCTGAGTCATACAGTAGGGCTGTGTTTCTGCCTTATTCAAAAGCGCATTGCCACTGCAGATGTTTGTAGATCAGATCAATTTAATAGTCTTAAAATTCTATAAACTAGCCGACCGCAGCTAGGTAAAAGTTACACAATTGGAATCTGAGTTGATGGTACGATTGACGTTGACTTGTTTTTGCTGTGATTTAAGCAGAATAAAACATAGATCAGCTTTGTTCAGGCTTGTCCAATTTGACAGCTATGACAGAAGCAGTCATGTTGGAGTTGAAGCAAAATGATGATGTGCTCCGTTTTACTCTTGTGATTTCTTCAAGAGCTCACAACTGTACTGGCCAATCACTGGCGCTGCATGCAGCCCTGGAATGATTTCCTTGGAATGCTGTTGTTTGCCTAAATTGCTCACGTCTTTGTGTGGAGGAAGCTGGATCAGAGTCTGCGGCTCACGAAAGGGCGGCTGATTGCAGCTATTGTCTGCTGAGTATTGGTTGCGGCACTCACAGGCAAACTGCTATTCAAGGGGACTGGTGCAGTGCGAACAACAGGAACAGAAATATGTCAATATTTGAGGCAAAGAAAGGGTAAAATGTATAGCCTATTGTCAGTAGTCTAAAATGCAAGTGTTTTCACCCTCGACAGGATCTCCCTGTGCCAGACACATTCATTGTTTAATGAATGACATGTACCGTGCTGTCACTGGCATAGTAAGCTGTGAATAGTGTGGTTTAACCCAAGAGCATGATGCATTTTCACCACACTGCATCAATCATGCTCTGATTCATAATCACATCTAGACAAAGAGCTGACTTTTGTGCTATGGTATGTGAATTGTAGAAATTTGAATTCTATTTATTTACTGAAATTTTATTTCATATTTACAATAAATGCTTTGGGAATGTCCATGTTTCATGACGTGGGATTGTTTACACTTTAAATATATATGATCATATGTTAGCATTAGAAAGAGGAAGAAAGAGATCGATCGAGCAAGCCGGCGAGAGAAAGAAAGAGAGATTTGTGCGTGTGTGTACACTGTATATAAATTGGCAGGTTGTAATTAAATGTGCAGACCTCTCCACTATCTCCTCCTCCAGCCGTGCGCCAGTGACGCACACGCCGGCTGCAGAGAAGTGAGTCATCCAGCCCCGAGGATCACCACTCTTCCCTCTTTCTCTCCACCCTCCCCACCCAACTCCTGTTTACCTTTCTCCCTCCATTCACTCCAAAAAATGTGCTCCATGTCTCCAGCCTATTGCTTGCTCTTTCTTTTTTTTGTCAAACATATTATTTAGCCTGGCCAATTTCTTGTGCTCATTTTTTGCATTACAACATCGTTTCATCCTAAAACTTGATCTTCCATTCCAATATACTCAAATATAGACAGCTTTTTCTGTTCATTTCCTCTATAAAAATATGCCACTGCTGAAAAAAGTTGGAGGCGGAAACTATACAAAACTGACGAAACAGATGACTTTTCACGCTTCTCCCGACTTTTGTCCTGCTGTAAGAAACTGCGAGCAGTGATCGATGGCTCTAAGCTCTAGAAACAGTGAAACAATGGAAAGAAAAGAAGTGATGCGTTATGTTGCAACGAACTATACACTTGGAAAGACAACCACAGCTGGCCATGAGTGCCAAACAGAAGACTGAGTCATTATCTGACTCATAATTAATTATTACCTTGGGCTTTGGACAAAGGCTCAACCTGCCAAAGGATGACAGTGACAAGGAAAAGCAAATGAAGCTTAGAGTAGAGACAGCACAAAAAGGTGTAGTGTTGCTTCAGTGAGTAGACCTGACCAATCTTATCAGTGTGCTGCATTTGTAAAGGCAGCATAGTGAAGTGGCCCCTCTTCACTCCAGCGTTTAATCATGCTGGTCCGCTCTCACTGAGGTCACACATAGTTCTGTGATCATTTAGAGAGCGAGTGGGAAGAAAACATTAAATTCATGACTCATGTAATTGTGTGCACTTGCTGGATCCACTTTTTTTCTAGGAAAGAGAAGTTCATCCCCTAAAAAAGCAATTTAACTCCTACATTTGCACGCTTATCCAATTAGTTTCTTCCAGCATGTGATGAGTGCAAACGAAACACATAACATTTTCACTGTAGAAGGTCCTTTAAAGAAAGGCATCTATATTGAGAAATGAAATCAGTTGTTTTCTTAAATTTAGGGTAGAAATTGACTCCACAATTGGATGGGAAACGTGCATGTGGTGAAAACTGGATACTCTTGTGCCACCTCTCTGAGTCAGTTCTCATTTTGTGCAGTTCTCATAGGGTTGAGGTGAGATGGTAAAGTCATTGTAAGTGCACTTCAGTCTTAAAACTCTTCTCTCTCAGCAATCATATTCACCTTAATGAAAGATTAAGAAGAAAACTGTCCTCAAGGGGCTTAAGTTCTGCAACAACTGAAGCTTTAGTAAGTGTGATAAAAGGCTGAGGGCAGTTCAGCTTGTACTTTGAGCATCATATAACCTTATACAAGACAAGCTTTAGTCATCAGGCTTTAATATCACAGTACATACAAATCTAAGCAGCACAATAAAAAACATGGTACAGCATTTGTATGTTCATACATCCCTCTGACAAGGAAATTATCAGTCTATAATTTTGGTAGGTTTATTCTAACAGTGAAAGGCAGAATAACAACAAAACATCTAGGAAAACATATTTCATTGAAGTTATTCATTGTGTTTTAAATTTGACTATGCCCAACACTGCATTTCGTATACAGAACAAACAAAAGTTTGCTTCTATGCTTTGAGCATTATTTGATATAGTGGAGTCTATTTTTATTATTTTTATTCTCTTATCACAGTCAGATGTAATGTCAAGTATGAAATATAGTTTTCCAGAATCACATTGCTACACTTAACATAAAGCAGTAACAGTCAGGATTGCCCTGATCGACATTATGTTCATAACATTGTAGACATGTGTCTCTTTTGTAAAATGACTGAGAGCAAAGTAGTACAGAAAAAAAATGTGGCCATCAGTCAGGTACAAAATGTTTAGAGAGTAACAGGTTCATAAAACACGGTCCAGATACTTCATTAGTTTCCTCCAATTGAAAGAAGTGATCTTCCGTTCCGTAGGGTATAATACATGTCACAGTTTTTTGTACAGTACCACACAGTCGATACAGAATACAATTCCAAAGCTCTAATTTACTGTAATACTGATTAGACTAGATTTAGGTTATTACTAAATTTAATTTAGTATATACTTTATAGTAAATTAAATTCTGTAATAAGTTAAATCTAGTCTAATCAGTATTACAGTAAATTAGACTGAGGGCGGCATGGTGGCGTAGTGGTTAGCATGATCGCCTAACAACAAGAAGGTTCCGGGTTTGTTTCCTGGGTTGGGGATCCTTCTGTAGGGAGTTTGCATGTTCTTCCCGCGCTGGCGTGGGTTTCTTACAGATACCCTGGTTTCCTCCTACAGTCCAAAAACATGCAGATTATGTTGACTGGTGATTCTAAATTGCCCATAGAAGTGAGTGTGTGTGAATGGTTGTTTGTCTATGTGACGGACTGGCTATCTGTCCAGGGTGTACCCCTGCCTCTTGCCCTATGTGAGCGGGGATAGGCACCAGCAGACCCTCCTGACCTCGAATTAGGGAATAAGCAGGTAAGAAGATGAATGAATAAAGATACTTTATAGACTGCTAAACAAAGTACTAGTTTATATGTTAGGAACGAAAAATTGATTAACGTTTAATGGACATTAAAATAATTGTCAGTAATATGCATGCATTTGAATTTTAACTTACTCATTGTTTTTAACACATTCCATGTGTATAGGGGTGTGAGCTTTGCATGTCCTGTCTGAAGGCATCCCCATTGTTGTTGTTGATGAACCTCACAGCGTTCAGGTATTGTCAGCAAACTTAATGCTATATTTGCGGTAATGCTTGGCTAAACAGCATGTGATTGAATATTGTATACTGTTTTAGACTCAGAAAACAGACACAGGGACTCCAGTTATGGTCACATAATCAGTGAGTCCATAATTCGGTGAGTTGATTCATAAAAATTTTGAAAAAACTATTTTTATCTGCTGTCAAATGACTGTTTGTACTAAAGTAAGTCCAAATATGTAAGAAAATGTATGAAAACATCCACAAATCGTTGATTCATCCAAAATAAATCACATTTTCTCCACCCACAGGTATTTCCTGTCATGATTGGTAAAGGGAATAGACTGAAACAGAGATCCCAAATGCCGAGTGACAGGGAAGAGGAGGAATGAAGAAGGGAGAAGAATTACTTAGAAAACCGAAAACGGGCGCGAAAAGACCAATAACGGGTGGAAACAGAAAATAGATCGCGGGAAGCGAAAACTGGTAGGAAACAAAGGAACCGCAAACCACAATATAAGTGAAAAAGGGAAAAAGGTGGTCAAACGCCTGGGCAGCTTGTGAGTTCCATTTGAATGGAAACTTGGTTGAAGTCAGTGCCAGCAAGGGGGCAGCAACAGAGCTAAAGTTCTTGATGAACCTCCTCAAGAAACCCAGGAACCTCTGAAGAGCTTGCCTAGATAATGGGACAGGCCAATCCTTGACAGCAGTAACCTTAGCAGGTTCCATCTCTAAAATTGAGGGGGCAACCCTGAACCCTAGGAAAGAGACGGAGGTCCGGTGAAACTCACACTTCTCTGCCTTTACATATAATTTGTTTTCCAGAAGACGCTGTAGCACATGACGGACATGACTGACATGTTCATCCAGAGATCGGGAAAAAACTAGGATATCGTCCAGATACACAAAAACCAAGCGATTCAGAAACTCCCTCAGGACGTCATTAATGAGTGTCTGAAAAACAGCTGGGGCGTTGGTGAGGCTGAAGGGAACAACCAGGTACTCATAGTGGCCAGAGGGAGTGTTGAAGTCAGTCTTCCATTCATCTCCCTCTCTAATACGTATGAGGTGATATGCATTACGGAGATCTAGTTTGGTGAAAATAGTAGCGCCCTGGTGAAGTTCAAAGGCAGAAGACATGAGAGACAAGCTGTATCGGTTCTTTACAGTGATATCGTTGAGACCCCGGTAATCGATGCAAGGCCGCCGAGACTGATCCTTCTTCTTAACAAAAAAGAACCCGGCCCCGGGGAGGATGAAGGACGGATTATGCCGGCAGCCAGAGATTCAGCAATATAGGTCTCCATGGCCTTGGTCTCGGGGCCTGACAGCGATTATAACCTCCCCCGAGGAGGAGAGATCTACGGGACAATCATAGGGACGGTGGGGAGAGCCCAGCCTCAAGTCTGCGTACTCCGGCGGAACCTCGGAGAGGTCTGGAAATTCCTCCCTGTGCATGCTTGTATTGGTGCTGTTGGGGGTAGCTTGAAGGCAGGATGAAGCACAGGATGCCCCCCATTTGAGTATGGTGTTCCTGGTCCAGTCGATATGGTTAGTTGTGACGAACTAACCAAGGATGCCCCAATACCACAGCTGCATGAGAGCCCTTCATGACCAGAAAGGTGATCCATTCTGTGTGGTCGCCCATGACCTGAAGCTGTACTGGACAAGTCTGGTGTGTGATGGCAGCCAGACGGTTACCATTTAGTGCTTGAACTGGTAGAAGGCGAGTCAGAGAGTGCACCGGGATGCGAAGTTCAGCTGCAGTGGAAGCGCACTGCAGGTTCTGATCGGAACCAGAGTCAATAAAGGCCTTTGTCGGAAATCGGCGAGAAGCATGGACCACGTGAGCGTCTAGCCACGATCTGGTTGATGACAAAGTCTTATAGTCATTGACCCCTAGGGCCCTCAACCCCCCCATCTTTGCCACAGTAGAAACAGACCCCCTCCCTACGACGCCGCAGGTGTTCCTCCAAGGAGATCTGAGTTTGCCCTACTTGCATCGGTTCAGGTGTGTCTACTCTGCCTTCCGCGAGTCTGACCCCCAGTCATCGCGGACTCCTACGAGCGTTGATCTTGCCGACTAGGTCCATGGTCTCCTGTAAGCTTTCCGGAGGGTCTCGAGAGCATAGCAGGTCTTGGATGTCATCATTCAGTCCGTTAATGAAGACATCGATCATGGCACATTCATTCCACCCACACAAGGCTGCCAGAGTACAGAACTCAATAGCGTAGTCATAGGCCGAACTGGCTGTTGAGCGGCCTGTTGCCCCGTAAGAGAACGATCAAAGGTCTGATGCATCTCACTGGTAAAGGAGGCATAACTTGAACAACAGGTGGCATTAACATCCCACAAGGCCATGGCCCACTCTTGTGCCCTGCCAGTGAGTAAAGTGATAACGTACACCACCCTAGACCGTTCAGTAGGGTTCCATAACCAGAGAACACTGTGAGAGAAAAGAGCGGCAAGTTCCAGGGGCCCAATTGTAGGTAGGGGGTGAGGGTAGGCGAGGTTCGGTGGGTGGTGCTGTGGAGGACATAGTAGGAGAGGCAGGAGGTGGAGTATCTGAAGGTTGTTGACACGTTCCTCCAGGACAGTAAGCGTACCAGTGAGACGCTGGTAGTGCTGCTTCAATTGCTGAAGGTCCTGATGATGAGAGCCCAACATGTTACCCTGGTTCCCCACCGCAGTTCCAACCATTCTGCTGGTTTAATCGTGGCTCGATTATTCTGTCATGATTGGTAAAGGAAATAGACTGAAACAGATAACCTAAACGGCGAGTGACAGGAAAAAGGAGAAATCAAGAAGGGAGAAGAATTACTTAGAAAACCGAAAACGGATGCGAAAAAACCAATAACGGGTGGAAACAGAAAATAGATCGTGAAAAGCGAAAACGGGTAGGAAACGAACCACAATATAAGTGGAAAAAGGAAAAAAAAAAAGAAAACGAGCGGAGAGCAATGAGGGGGGGAATTTTAAAACTTAACGGAAAAATAGCGGAGGGAGGAGAATACAAAAACCCAAACAGGAAGTGAGGAGACAGAAGAGAGAACGAGTAGAATCTAAAAAATTCGAAAGCCAAAAAACCTCCAGAGGCAAAACTTAGGAGAGGCAAGAAGCAAAAATTGGAAGTGGGCAAAAAAAAAAAAAAAAGAAAATGAAGAAAAACAAGATGCAAAAACAAGATGCAAAAATTCAGAAACAGACTAATAAGGCAAGATATCAAGATTCATGAAAATCACAATGAGCTGGATAACGCAAGACTACGGTGAGTAGCGCGATAATCGAGCGAGGGAGTAGTGGACTAACACCGCTATTTAGAGGGCCAGAATCCTAGAGAAAATGCTGATCAGGTGTGCGAAAAGCGAAGGCATGAGCGAGAGCGAAACTCCGGTCTGGAGGTGGGCGGAGCAGCGGCGACTTCCAGGCAGGGCATGACATTTCCACAATATAAGACAAAGATAATTCTTTTTAGAGAAAATCTTATATTATAAGCTATTTTCCTAACTATATTATAAACATTTTCCACAATTGCACTTACCTTTTTACATGGTGCTACACAAAACAACTAAGGGCATGCATTATAGACAGAAGAGAGACCCTGATAATCAGGTTGCAGGTTCTCTCAATCAGAAAGTCCAGGATCTAGTTGCAGAGAGGGGTGTTCACGCCTAGCAAGCTAAGCTTCTCGATCAGGGATGTTTATGTTGAATGATGAAATAAAGTCTATAAACAACATTTGTACATATGGGCTTTATTGTCCAGATGTGTGAGAGCCAGATGAAAAATTGTGGCAATGACATCATTGCTGTTTTTAGGGCCATCTTATGCTTGGCTCTGAATGCCTCTGGACTTAAACAGCACAAGCAATTCTGTTGTCATCCGTTAGTTGCAACCAACCAAAATATCTGCTAGTCAGTGCACTCGGTCCTGAAGAGCAGAAGTTACTTCTGTTGGCCATTTTCTCACCTGCTCCGGCTGAGCCTTCTGATGAGGGGTCTAAGCACAACAGAGATATAGTCAGAGTACCCAAGAAGGGGGCAGAGTATCCAAGATGGGTTCATTCAATACATTGGCTTCATTCTATGCCGGGCATGTTTGTGTAAACAAGATCCATATGTTGATGGAATTTAGGAAGCACCAATTTGAGATTTACATGGCTGAAATCTCCAGCGATGAACAACAGTCAGTCGGGGTATGCATTCTGCAGATCGCAGAGAACACAGAGAACCTCCTTAGCATTAGCACTGGTTGAACTTTATACTCTGATGATGAAATCAGACGTGAATTTCTGTGGTAAATAAAATGGCCTATATCTAATAGTCCGCTAGTGAAGTAAAACACACAAACCACCACCACACAGAGCTGCATTTCTGTCTGCGTGAAACAATGTTAGCCTATCTAGCTAAGTGATGGCATCTGGTACTTTGTCGTTGAACCTTGCTTCCATAAAAACAAAGATGTAGCAGTCGCTCAATTCACACTGTGAAGTTTACTGGAGTCGGATATTGTCTAGTTTATTATCCAGGGTGCAAACGTGTACAAGGAGTATGGAAGTGCCGGCCAGGTAAGGTTTGTTTTTAGCCTATTATGGACACCTCTCTGCTCCCACTTTCTCATGCATTGCTTCTGACATCCTTTCTCCTGGCAAAAAGCAATGTTGGCATTGGTCTTTCTGGTCTGTCTGTCACACACATGCCAGAATCCTCCTCTATGCAAGTTCAAGACATTTCTTGAACTTGACTATATATAGCAATTGCAGATTATTATTCATTCATTCATGTTCTTACCCAGGGCGGCGCGGTAGTGTACGCTCGCCTCACAACATGAAGGTCCTGGGTTCGATTCTAGGCTCTGGCGTCTTTCTGTGCGGAGTTTGCATGTTCTCCCTGCGTAGGTTTCCCCGGGTACTCCGGTTTCCTCCCACTGTCTAAAACAACATGTACATCAGGTCGGATTGGTAAGTCTAAATTGACCATAAATACCCAGCCATTAGGAAGTAGCTTTAGTGCCGGTCCCAAGCCCGGATAAATGGGAGGTTTGCGTTAGGAAGGGTATCCAGCATAAAACTCCGCCAAGTCGAAAGTGCCAACCCCTAACGGGAGCAGCCGAAGGACAAAAGGACAAAAATCTTCTTAAAAAAAAAAGTCATCATCTTCTTACCCGCTTATTCCTGAATTCGAGGTCACAGGAGTCTGCTGCGCCTATCCCAGCAAACATAGGGCGAGAGGCGGGGGTACACCCCGGACGGGTCACCTTTCCATCCCAGGGCAAAACACAGACAAACAACAATTCACACACACATTCACTTCTATGGACAATTTCGAATCACCAATCGACCTAATCTGCATGTTTTTGGACTGTGGGAAGAAACTGGAGTACCCGGAGGAAAACCATGCAAGCATGGAGAGGACATGCAAACTCTGCACAGATAGATCCCCGGCCCAGGATTCGAACCCGGGACCTTCTTGTTGTGAGGTGAACGTGCTATCCACTACGCCACCGTGCCGCCAAGTTTATTATTATTAACTCTAATTAAAAATTATCCACACACATCACATCATTAGTCTTAAGACATAGTTTGCCAAGATTATCGATTAAGAGAAGAGCATAAAGGAATTTTCCATAAGATAAGATTCTTTCATTCATTCATATTTTTACCCGCTTATTCCATAGATATGGGTTAAGGGGGTCTGCTGGAGCCTATCCTAGTGCACATAGAATGAGAGGCAGGGGTACTCCTTGGACAGGTCACTAGTCTAACGCTGGGTTGTGCATTCTCTCCTATGGGCAATTTAGACTCAACAGTCAACCTAATGTACATGTTTTGTGGACTGTGGGAGGAAACCAGAGTACCTGGAGGAACCCCACACAAGCATGGGGAAAACATACAAACTCCGCACAGAAAGATCCCCGGCCTGGGAACCCAGGATCTTCTTGTTGTGAGGTGACCATGCTAACCACTACCCCACGCGCCGCCATGAAAACATAAAATGTTCAATGAAATATTGTGAAGGTCTTCAACTAATAGAGAAACAATACAGCAAGAAGAGGACATTCATTTCAAAATTTATAAAAGGATGACAGAAAAGATTGTCCAGGAGCTGCAGAAAAATCTGAATTTCTCTGCATTTAAAAACGATTGCTCACAATGATCACATTTGTTTTAGGTCTGCGATATAGAGTAGACATCCAAATATCCAAGCTCCTCAAGACCTGCAACAGTGCCCAAGATATTTGTAGCCATATCCTGCAACCTGGGGATCTGTGAACACAGACTTTGTATTAAAGGGGCCCTTTTGTCTTTTCTCAAACCTTTCACACACTATGGATGACTTTTTGGTGCAGTTGCTGCACTCGTTTGTACAAACCTGATTCCAAAAAAGTTTGGACGGTGTACAAATTGTGAATTAAAACAGAATGCATTGAAGTGGAAGTTTCAAATTTCAATATTTTATTTAGAATAAAAGATAAATAACATTTCAAGTGTTGAAAGTGAGACATTGAGAAATGTCATACCAAATATTGGCTCATTTTGGATTTCATGAGAGCTACACATTCCAAAAACGTTGGGACATGTAGCAATAAAAGTTAAATGTACATATAAGAACAAGCTAGACAACCAATTTGCAACTTATTCGGTCAATTGGCAACATGATTGGGTATAAAAAGGGCCTCTCAGAATACCCCCAATGCTGCGGCGAAAATATCAGAAACAAGTTTTTCAGACAAAAATTGCAAAGAGTTGAAAGTTCATCATCTGCTGTGCATAATATCATCATACGCAGGTGTTTTCTCTGGGCCAAGACTCATTTACAATGGACTGTGGCAAACTCGAAAAATGGTCTGTAGTCAGACAAATCAAAATTTTAAGTTCTTTTCGGGAAACAACGTTACAATTATAGCATTTGGCAGATGCTCTTATCCAGAGTGACTTACAACTAAGCAATTGGGAGTTAAGAACCTTGCTTGGGAATCGAACCCCATTTTTTCTGGTGTTAGTCCAACACCTTAACCACCAAACCACCACTTCCCCATGTCATCTGGACTAAAGAGGACAAGGACAACCTAAGTTGTTATTAGCGCTTAGCTCAGAAGCCTGCATCTCTGATTGTATGGGGTTGCATGAGTGCATGTGGTATGGGCAGCTAACACATCTGGAAAGGCACCATTAATGCTGCAGACCCCCGTGACCCCGGATTCGGGAATAAGCGAGTAAGAAGATGAATGAATGAATGAATGAATGAATGAATGAATGAATGAATGAATAATAATGCAATCATTTCAATATGTTTTAATAAACATTGAACCAGTCCGGCCCTCAGCTTGTAATAAATTTGTTTTTTTTGGCCCTCTGTGATATTTGACTTTAACACCCGTGTTCTAGAATAACATATGCTCCCAACCGGATATCGTTTCTTTCAGGGAAAACGTTGCATTTTCCCACATAACAACAGACGACATACATGGCCCTAAGTATTCAGACCCTTTGCTCAGCATTCAGTAGAAGCACCCTTTTGATCTAATACAGCCAATGAGTCTTTTTGGGAAAGATGCAACAAGTTTTTCACACCTGGATTTAGGGATACTCTTCCATTCCTCTTTTCAGATCCTCTCCATTTCTGTCAGGTTGGATGGTAAACGTTGATGGACAGCCAACTGTACGCAGCTGTTTATTTTCTTACAAGATATATGTTGTCACAACAGTCAGATAATTTTTAATTAGAAGTAGTTGGGTATCCAGTAACTTTTTATGCACTGTTTTTTGAATGCTGAAGATGAACCTCTTCTTCCAAAGCATGACTGTATGAGGCATAAGATGAGCTCTATTAAAAGACTGTGACCATTCTGTACAGCTTTTGGCACTAAGTCGCTAAGTTTCTCTGAGCTATTTTTGTGTATTCTACACAGCACTACAAAGATTTTTGGGATTCATTTTCTACTTATTATTTATTAAATAATAAGTAGAAAACTAAACAAATTTTTTAATTTTATACACAAAAATCAGAGTGCAGCTATGTTGGTTTCTATATTATGTACCGCTCACAAACCAAACAACACTATTATGTTTATGAAGACATCTGTATGGCACAGCATGGCATAATTTGATGGATTGAATCAGGTAGTGGTAATTAAATGATTAATATTAAGTTAAGTACTATCAATCAGATACTGGTAATTAAATGATTGATTGATTAACTCAAGAGTTCATCTCTTTGACTCCTATGGGACCTGCCATCATGGGTAAATTGGATGAGTGGTTTACTTAATCATCACCCACAACACATATACACAATCAGTGTATAGACGACATATTCAGACATATGACTATAGTACAGACAGAGAAAACATAATTGCACTGTAAGAGTATGGTGCTTTCAGAACAGGGGAAATGAAGTCATATAAGAGCGAAATATATGAAATGGCGAAATGCAGACCATGGGGTTATTTTTACAAACAATTTATTAATTTACATGATTTTATTTACAATAAAATTTTAAATAGAGAAGTTTTACTCGTTTATCCACTAAATAAGATAATTTAAAACCTAATGCCTGCTACAGATCTAAAAAATTTGTATGGGTGAATAAAATTTTAAAAGATTCAGCTGGGAAAACATTTATCAAATAGGTTAATTGACATCAGGTCTGTAATGACAGATCTGATGCCCCTTATCCTATCTTTAAAGACGGATAAAAGAGTTTCTCAGAAGAAAAGATGGGCAAACACTCTCAAACCTGTGAAAAAGTATGTAAAAGGTTTGTGGTATATTTTAACTACTCAACATCAAATCGCAAAGACCTCAATGAATAACATTATCAAACGATTCAGAGAAACTAGACAAATCTCTGTGCGAAAGGGAAAAGGCTAAAGACCTTGGATGCCCATGCCTTCAGTTTTTTAGACAACACTGCATCACTCGCCAGCATGATTCTGTGATTGACATTACACAAATATTTCTAGAAACAACTGTTGCTAAACATTTGCTAATCCGCTCTGACATTTGAAGATGCAAACTAAAATTCCATCATGCAACAATAAAACCAGAAGTGCGGTCATGTCTGGTAGGCTAAGACATATTTAAAATGGACTTTTTCAAAGTGGACTATTTAAGTCAGATGAATCCAAATTTGACATTCTTGCTCAAAATCATGGACGCTGTGTCCTCTGAGCTAAAGACTAGTGAGATCTTCCAGTGTGTTATCAGCATTCAGTTTGAAACAAAGCATCTCTTTATAAGTGCATATGGTATGGGCAGCTTGCATGTTTTGTAAGACTCTATGAATGCTGAAAGATAAATAAAGATTTTAGAAAACATATGCTCTGCTCCATTTACAATAGCTTTGTAGCAGAAGAGTCTGGGCGCAGAATTAACTATTGAGAATATTTATCGCATCATTAAATTAAAAATACATCTAAAGAAACTATAAAATTACAGTTGGAAACCAGTAACAGGCAAGAATGGGGGCAAATTCTAACACAAAAACTCTTAAACCCCATGCCAAAAGATCTTCATGATGTCTTGATGCCCATAGATCTTCAAGCGTTTTGAAGAGAAAAGGCAATTATACATGCGGGTTAAACATTCATTCATTCATTCATCTTCTTGCCCGCTTATTCCCGAATCCGGGGTCACGGGGGTCTGCTGCGCCTATC
>JAOTRA010000006.1:3000283-3011115 GCA_026260255.1 Pseudolaguvia tuberculata | reverse complement strand
TAGATAGATAGATAGATAGATAGATAGATAGATAGATAGATAGATAGATAGATAGATAGATAGATAGATAGATTCTATCCACATATTATTAATATATATCAATTGAAACCTACACTGCTTCAGTGGGATGCTGAACTTAATAGCGATATAAAAATGAATTAACAAATGCTTCAGCGTATTATGTGGTGAGTTTATGTCATTAGATATAAATGGCTTTAAGATTGACTTATTTTGTTTTGTATTCTGTCCCCCAGCCCCATCCGGTCTGCTCTGCAAGGACATGACCTGCTGCCATCCTCCCTCCTCTACTCTCCTGTTAGTCCTGCTTAGCCTTACTCCACAGTTACCTGCTGCCCCACTGCATACTGAAAGCCCTCTCACGGGCACCAGCAATGAGACACTCTGGCTGGTGCAACCAGAACCAGCCTCAGAGGCTGGTGAGGTCAAGACCCATCAGGAATTTGAAGGCATTCTTCAAACTCCAGTCGTACAGGGTAGATTTACAGACATAGACTCTGCAAAGGCACTAGTGACTGTCTTGTTGGAGGTTCTAGATCATCCAGCTAGAGAAAAGAAGGAAAACCAATTAGAGACAGAGGAGTACATTAACAACAAACCATGGAAGGATCTGGAGATGTGGAGGAATCAGGAGGACCATAAAAAAAGCATCAGCAAGGTGGAGACATTAGTGATACCACAGCCTAAAGAAACTGAGGCATTGCAAGGAGTGGAGAAGGGAGAGGAAGATAAGGTAGGATTAACTGACCAAAGGGTTTCAGATAAAGAGGATGCAAATGGAGGAAAGTTTGAGGAAAAAGACCGGTTTCTGCAGCGTTCCCACAATATGAAAACAGGAACTCCACCCCAAATCATTACCTCACTACTGCGTAAAACCAGGGGATATTTTCAAAACATTGACCTTGGTCTTCAGAACAATGAGATCCTCCCCCCACTGAAGGGCTACAAAGCTTATAACCAGCAGTTAGCCTTGGCTGGCAAGAAGCTCAAGTGGCAGGAAGAGAGAGAAAAAAACCCTTCTCAGCTTGAGAGGAACTTCATGGATGATTTTGACTTTATAGATGATGAGGAAGAGGTTCTTCCCCGTGAGGAAGAAGAAGCAAGAGCACGAGCTGAGCAGGAAGAGGTGCGAAGACAGGAGACAGAGGCACAGGAGGCGCGAGCGGAAGAACAGAGACTTGCAGATATTGCCTCCGACATGCTTCTGGAATACATGGGGAGGAAACAAAAAACAGCTTCCTATATGAAAGACAGGAAGAATGCATTATTGCTGAACAATGTAGCTGAGGACAAGAGATCTAACGAAGTCGAGGATAGTGATGATGATGAAATGGATCCAGAGACAATTGACAAGCTGATTGAAATCTCCAGTAAACTGCACCTACCTGCTGACGATGTAGTTGAGATCATTTCAGATGTGGAGGAAAAGAAGAAAAGGAAAGACACACCATCCAGCAATGCTCCCCGTTTTCGACCTTTAGTCCCACTCAAAGCAAAACCAAGAACTCCGCCTTATCAATACCCAAAGTTCCCAAAGAAATACTCCCAGAAGATGAACCCATATAAAAAGTGGTACAAGGACAAAAGTAAAGCCAAGTTTAACAAGCAGGACTTCTGGTTTAAGCCAGAGAAGCAGTTACTTGCATATCCATCCTTTCCCTACTATCAGAAGCCATATCGAGCCTATTACCCTGTGTATTTTCCAGCTCCTAAACCACGCTTCTATACAAACCCTGCACTCTCCTTTGATTACAACTTTGGAGATCCCATTTCTTATGGGTTCAAGCCTCACAAACGTCGTTACAAGGACAGAGCCAAGGGGAGGGAGAGAAACCGGGTGCAGGGGTCCCGTCAGCCCCAAAACATCTACCCTTTAGCTGACACAGTAATTTCTAACTACATCCTTCCTCATCCCCGAACTTACCAGATGCTCCCTGTGCCCAAAGCCCGCTCTCCTCCAAATGCAGCGGCACCTGGGTATTATTATCACCCAGACTATGCGTATGATGAGCCAGAGCCTGTGCCGGACAGTGACGATGAGCTGGAAAACTTCATTGAGAAAATTTACTATAATCGCAGGTTGTTCTAGTTATTTCTGTGAGGACAGACCTGTGATATACTATAGCGATGAAAAAAGAGTGAGGAGAACAAAGAGAAAAATGGAGCGAGTAAGGGATAAGGGCTGAGGAAAGACTAATTCTATGTTACTTCTCAACTCTTGTTTTTTAATACATTCCAGGTTAGGTCAGAAAAGCGATGTTAATGAGGTACTTGACCCTCTATGTGTGTTTGCATTCTGTTCCTCTCGCAGTTTACATTTTCATTTGGTGAGAGAACTTACGGGTGAATCTGACAGGCTTCATTCAGGTATGGTTTTACTCTTGCATGTTAAAACGTTCTAGGTGCCAACTGCAAGAGACCCATGTTTACACAAAGATTACTTTTAATGCTTGAGAAATTAAAAATAGGGTCTCCGCTTGTGGCTGAACTCTGGACTCACTAGTGAAATTATTACTGTCCCATCTTTTTATAGGCCATGTTTGGTTATTATTCTTAGTAGTCTTTTTGTCTTAATATGGCTCGATTTAATTTATGTGCATGCAGG
The DNA here is from genome assembly GCA_026260255.1 of Pseudolaguvia tuberculata. Taxonomy (NCBI): domain Eukaryota; kingdom Metazoa; phylum Chordata; class Actinopteri; order Siluriformes; family Sisoridae; genus Pseudolaguvia; species Pseudolaguvia tuberculata. The sequence goes on along the minus strand of JAOTRA010000006.1, from coordinate 3,008,492 downwards.
TCTTGCACCCTTGAAAATAATTTGTGAAACAAAAACAAATATCTACCACAAACTTGAATGCAAATCTTCCATACTGTTTAAATAAATGCAAAATTGTAGGTGTCTTTAATGGCTTATGTCCTGCAGCGATGGATTTCTTTCACCTTACCAACGATTTACTCTATGGCTCATATAAACATGTTAAAACACCTTTATCAGAGTTTATTAAGCTGTTGTTTCATTTTGTTTATGGGTTGCTTCTAGCATTCTATGGACACATTGTATCTTTGTTTTGAGGGTCAGAAGAAAGCTGTACATATTATGTCTATTGAAAAATATGTTTTAAAACTCTTGAGAAATGAACAGAGGTTGAAACGTCTGCACGTCTATCTGTATTTGCATCTTTGAAAAAAAAATGAAAAAAAAATATAATGGGGAACTTGCCTCTTTGAAAAACTGTGGTTATTTAAAAAATGTACAAAAACCCTAAGAAAGAACTCTTTAATTGTTTCCACAAGTGAATCAGTCTTGTTAAAGGAACTTGTTGTTGATGTCACCTTCCAGATTGTAAGTTGTACAGTGTGAAATAAACAAGTGCGTGCAATGTGTAAATAACAGCATGTTGATTACTAGTTTTGCTATATGAAAAAAAAAATAAAAGCCACTATTTTATTAAAAATCTTTTTAAAATGCCTTATTGGACAGCGTTTGATTAGTCATCCAGAATAATGTGCCTTTTAAGCCTTTTAAGTGCTTTTTTCATTTTATAATCTATGAAAAAAGGGCTTTGACTAACAGATGTAATATTGTTCCTTTTTGCTTGAATATAACATTGATAATATATAAAAGTTTTAATTATTGCCCAAAGCCTGGTATTTTGCATTTATCAGCTGATCAACATTCGAGTGCCAATCAGGTATTAGAAAATACCTGTCTTAAGCAAAAAAGAAAACAGTCTTAAGCAAAGACATGACATAATAACAAAATATATTTTCTATCCAAAATATAAAGTTATGCAAAGGTTTATAGATTTCTGCTTTGTAAACATTGTTGAAAATTTATGGTTTTTACACATTTGCAGATGCACAGGTAGAATCAAAAAATGATTCTAACTCACATGCTAATAAAATATAAGCCAACTGACTGATGCCCTTAAATGAAAGGAATATATGTGAAAGAATCATTCACAATTGTAGACAGAAAGACTGGAATGTAGAAAGGTTACTGATGTGACAGGAATAACTATGGAAACACAATGAAACTAACGGGAGGAGTGAAGAAAGAGAGAGAGAGAGAGAGAGAGAGAGAGAGAGAGAGAGAGTGAAAAAGGGAGCGAGAGAGCGAGAGCAAGAGCGAGAGAGAGAGAGAGAGAGAGAGAGAGCTGCAGTGATTAATGAGTCACATGAGTGATGGGTGAGTCATCTACTGCCATGCACCACTGCAGAACCTCAAGCACAAAGATTTATACCCATACACTGGACATCTGCACATGCACTCACCCTTGTTAGATAAAATAAACCATTGGCCAAAATTTGGAGCTCAAGCTTTAATGTATGGCAGCACACGTGTTCACATGCACTCAAAGTTTCTAATAACACCAATTGCTCTCTAATTAAATGTGGGCTAAAAAACCATTTTGTCCTCTGACTGGAGTTCACGCAAACGGGACATGTCCGATTGAAGTAAATTATGCAAGCACCCATTGGTCAAAATTAGCTATGGGTGGTTGACGCTCTTGTTATCAGTGATCAAAGTCAATTATGGAAAAAACTTAAAATATACTAATATTCTAGTGTCTCTCAAAGCTTATTTTCAAGTAGAGCTGATTTAAAAGGTTTTAGAGATTATCATGTGGTTAGTCCAGCAACTAATGAAATAATGACAAATGCTTGGAGTACAACAACAGTGAGTCATTCAGGTTCAGAAACACCAGTTCTTCTGAACTGAAGAGAGTAAACCTGGCCTTTTCAGAAAAGGACGCTAGAGTGTTTTTAACAATTTCTATCTATAATTTTAAGTAGAAGAGTTATATAAGGGCGGTGCGGTGGTGTAGTGGATAGCACAGTCACCTGGAAGAAGAAGGTCCCGGGTTCGAATCCGGGCCGGGATCTTTCTGTGCAGAGTTTGCATGTTCTCCCCGCGCTTGCGTGGGTTTCCTCCAGGTGCTTCGGTTTCCTCCCACAGTCCAAAAACATGCAGATTAGGTGGATTGGTGATTGTAAATTGTCCATAGGAGTGAATGTGTGTGTGAATTGTTGTTTGTGTGTGAATTGTTGTTTGTCTATGTGTTGAGATGGACTGGCGACCCGTCCAGGGTGTTTCCCCGCCTCTCGCCTTATGTGTGCTGGGATAGGCACAGCAGACCACCGGACCCCGGATTCGGGAATAAGCGGGCAAGAAGATGAATGAATGAATGAATGAGTTATATAACAACCAAAGACTACATGGACACCTGTGAAAAACAGTGAAATACAAATATGTCAGATTTATTAGGTTGATTTGGTAACATAAAATTCACCATAAACACACCCCCACACACACAACACAAGGGCTTGTATGCCTGCACAAAATCAAGCCCTCAGTAATGTAGTCTATGGCAATGACGGCAGCGGCACAGATACTTCAGAAATAAAAATGGATGGATAATTACACTGAGTCATACACAGTGCTGGAAGCAGCTCTGATGATGCACTACTCCTAGCCGACCAACTAGGGCATGACAGAGGTTCAAAAAACGGCCAAAACACTCTCCACTTAAACTTTCAAAGTGACTAAAGAACATCTTACGCACTCACTATATTCCCCTGATTATTAATAATTGAGTCGATTTGTTTAGAGCTTCATGAGATCATATTGCTATTCACTTGATCCTCTTTTATATTCCAAACCTGCATGATGATAATTGCAGTATAATAATCATCCCCCCTGCCTGTGTAGGAGCTTCTGCCTCAGATTGTCTTCATGATGCTCTCAGAGCTGCCTTACAGAGGTAAACAGGTTGTTTTGCAAATTCAGATCCGGACATTCAGTGTACTCGGAATAATACTGACATTTGAGAATGCGTTTGTGCCATCAGGTTCTGATGTCAAGCAGCATATCTTTTTTCATTGTTTTGAGACACTGCATAGCTACACGCAACAATTATCAGAACTTTGTGTTTACAATTATCAGATGTTGACAAGAGAAGAAGCTGGAAGAGAAAGGCAACATACTGCTGGAAGTCATGTTTCAATAATGCTGTAATTATATGTATACATAGAACGTTAAACTATAGCTGCAGTAAGTGTACAGCCAAGATTGTAACACGATTAATTTGCCTGCTAAAAGCCGTATTTCTGATTGAAAGCAATGAAGTATTGTGAAGGTTATATAGACACAAAGGCACACACAAATAATTTTTTTGCACGTTCGTAGCCAAAAATCAATCATTTCTGTGGAAAACACCTGCAAAAAATGTTAATAAAGAAAACAGCTGTGCTATATAACAGCTTAATAACACTTAAACCTACGTTCTAAAAGGCTGCTAAAGCAAAGTTAAAATCCCAAAGAGGGAAAGGTGAAGAGTGTGAGAATTTGATGAAGTGAGAGAGAAATAGGGAGGCAGGAATATGTAGAATGGGGTAAAGTTTTGAGTGACTCACCCTGAAAGTGCGCATCGAACAGCTCCGTAAAGTGGTGGACCACCTCCACAATAATGAGCTAACTGCTCAGTCATAAGCTCTCGGTCTCCACTGCAGCATTTCCGTTATAAGAAATGCACACACATGACAGAAACATACTGTACATTCAGCTTCAGGGCATATCCAGGGCATATCCATGTCTATGTCAGGGTATATCCTCTAAGTAAATGCTATACTTCATTAGTCATTATAAAGAAGAGCATTATTTATTCTGACGTTTATGTGGCTGCTTATTGACTCAACAAACCTTTCGATAAAAAGGGTACGCCTTACACAGTATGACACTCAAGATGGCCTTCACTTACTGTTTACAGGAAATCTGCTTGTGAACCATTTGAACTCATCCATTATTAAACTGCCAGAGTTTCTGTGTCATGAAAAGCGAGAAGATTTGTCATGTGACAGGATCAGCATTAGGTGTTTGGGTAGACGGCATGTATTAGGTGAGCAGCCATGTGTTAATGACAAATGTAAGGGCAAGTTGGGTTTGTGTTAGGAGCACCATTTCAGACACAATATAGTTTGATCCACTTATAATCTTGGGGTAGATCTGATAAATAATGCCTTAAACAGGAAATTTGAATGCTAAGATCTCATTAACACTGTAATGTAAAATTGTTTTAGTTCGAAATAGACTTAACAGTTATCTTTGAAGAGATCCAATAGAATAGCAGGAATCAGCACAATCAGGTAAGAACTACTTTATTTTTGTTTTGTTAGCAAAGTTAGCATGATCATTTTAGAACCCTATTATTTAGGTTTTGTTTGTATTGCTTCACTTTCTGTACTCAATTATGTGTTATACTTTATATTGATCTAATTTTCTAATCAGGTTCTATGAAGGTAAGATGCCAAAAGAAGCTGAGCTCCAGATTCAGGAACATGAAATATATTTTCTGAAACATTCATCTAGACTTCAGAAGAAATAATGGAGCAAAAAACTCCTGAAGCAGAAAAACAGGTCCATGGACAGCCAATACATCTAAAACAATCCACAGACACAGGGAGTATGCATATTATTATTGTTGTTCATTTCTCTTCTTGTTCTTTTTCTTCTTTTTATAATTAACAGTAATGAGGATGATAATATTAATAATAGTATCAGCAGTATTTAATGTTTTATTCTCTATTCTCTATGTATTTAATATACCACCATAGTTTTCTTCTTTATTTAATTATATTTATTTTTATCTTGTTATTATATTTGCATGAGCATGGGTATCCATAAAAAGCTTTCATTTTAGTGCACATCAATCTATGTATAAGTTGTTAAGTGATGAATAACAAATCTCTTATTTATTTCACTGAAGTTTTATATTACAATATCATATATAAACATGTTACAATTTTTAGGCATGGAGGTTTGCTGGTACTGCTTGAAATCTCATTCTCTGGCAGAGTTCAACACCCAACAGGTCATTTTCTTGATTAGAGCTTGTTTTTTGTGGTGCCATTTATTAGATAGGAAACTGATCTGTCCTTTTGTCTTTTTGTCTCTATATCAGGATAGTGTTTCACGTTTTTAAACCTGACTTTCTTCTCTAGTTTCAACCATTTCAGCACTCTGTAAATTATGTATCTAAGCAGAATGGACTGTTGCGTCTGTGTTGCTGCACTTGACGTCTAGACGGTGCTGTCTTTTCAATATTATTTACAGATAGCTTTGGAGAAAAAGGCTTCAATGCCCCCCCATGGCGGGGATCGTTTAAACTATCAGCAAGACCCTAGGCCACATTTTGGAGTGACTCACTCCTCACGCTCAACAGCTTTCCCACTATGGGACAGTGAGAGCCACAGAGAGGAAAGGGGGGAGGTTGATGAAGAGGATATTTACTCAGTTGGCAAGTGCCCACACTGCCATCTGGGGCTGCATCTTATTACACTATGCTGGCATGCGGTAAACACAAGAACACATTAAAAAAGTTAAAGTAATAGCATTTAAAATATAATAAACCATTAACTCAATCATATAATATGTAAGACAATTCCGCTTAAGTTATTTAATTATTGTAATAATGTTAAATAAAAGTGAGACTTTTTTTCTTTTCAGGAAAAATGTCTGGTATTTGAAGACACCAGAAACGGCAAATAAAATGTCAAGAGAAGTCAGAGACAGTATATTCTGCAGTATGTAAAGCCTGATTAAATACGGTATAAACTTATATATGGTATAAAATGGCATTTAATTCAGAATATACTCATTGTTCCTAGTATGACCAAGACAGGTTTCAGATTCAGAGCCCCAGAACTATTGCTGAAAATAGTGAGATACTTTTACAGTAAAAATAACATTTTACCTTTACAACCAATAAAAAATTTGGTTGCAAGTTGGTTGTAAAAACCATGTACTATATATTACAATTCATTAGATTACATTCAATTAGATTTCAAATAGACTTATCTTTATTAGAAAGCAGTTAGCACCTAACCAGAAGTAGCTTTGCAGTATAAAAATATATTTAGTTATATACAGTGGGTAAGAAAAGTATTCAAACTCTCTAAATTTTTCACTCTTTGTTAAATTGTAGCCATTTGCTAAAATTATTTAAGTTAATTTCCCCCCTCATTAATGTAAACACAGCACCCCACATTGATGAAAACATTTTTATTAAAAAAGAAAAACTGAACTATCACATGGTTTTAAGTATTCAGGCCCTTTGCTGTGACACTCAAATATTTAACTCAGGTGCTGTCCATTTCTTTTGATCATCCTTGAGATGGTTCAACACCTTCAATTGAGTACAGTTGTGTTTGATTATACTGGACTTGGTTAGGAAAGCCACACACCTGTCTATATAAGACCTTACATCTCACAGTGAATGTCAGCGCAAATGAGAATCATGAAGTCAAATGAACTGCCTGAAGAGCTCAGAGACAGAATTGTGCCAAGGTTACAAAAACATTTCTGCTGCTTTTAAGGTTCATAAGAGCACACTGGCTTTCATAATCCTTAAATGGAAGACGTTTGGGTTATACTGGTTATACTGAGCTATCAGGGCAAAAAAGCCTTGGTGAGAGAGGTAAAGAAGAACCCAAAGATCACTGTGGCTGAATTCCAGAGATGCAGTCGGGAGATGGAAGAAAGTTGTAGAAAGTCAATTATCATTGCAGCCCTCCATCAGTCGAGGCTTTATGGCAGAGTGGCCCGACTGAAGCCTCTCATCAGTGCAAGAAATAAGATTCTCTGGTCTGAGGAGACCAAGATAGAACTTTTTGGCCTTAATTCTAACTAGTATGTGTTGAGAAAACCAGGCACTGCTCACCTCCTGTATAAACAGTGAAGCATAGTTGTAACAGCATCTATTGCATCTTTCCCAAAAAGACTTTTTGATCAGAAGGGTGCTGCTACTAAATACTTAGCAAACGGTCTGAATACTTAGGGCGATGTGATATTTCAGTTTGTCTTTTTTTAAAAATCAGCAAAAATTCTGTTAATATGGGGTGCTGTGTGTACATTAATGAGGAAAAAATGAACTTAAATGATTTTAGTAAATGGCTGCAATATAACAAAGAGTGAAAAATTTAAGGTAGTCTGAATACGTTACAAACCCACTGTATATAGTGCATATGCAAAAAATCTGAAAACATACACTATATGAGCTAACGATAGTGTCCAGGGAATATATAAGAGATTGTACAGAGTAAATACAGATAATATATGTCAATATACAGGATATACAGAAATGTCTGAATGTACAAAGTGAATAAATATAATGAAACTATATATAGATGAGTTTACAGTATTGGGGTTAGTATAAACATATGAAATATATAAAAACTGTTGTATGAATATGATCAAATATTCATATCTTTTTAAAGAATTATTATAATTTTTTTTTCTAAATATTTAAATTTTTTGTAAGACATACTTACTGTCAGAAATTGTTTTTAGCCTATATTTTACTTAATTATTGTGTTATGAGTACAGTACCTGTGGATCAGTATGATGACATCTGTGTATATGGTTCCCTCTTCATCTATTTGTCCAAGAATCCTACCTGCAATCAGTTGTTCTTGCATGCTCCCAAAGCACCTCTAAAACCTAAACAAAATCAAAAAATAAATAAAAATATCTTAAATTTTTATACATTTACACATTTTATTTGCCTGAATTGTGCATTATAGTTATTTTTTTGCTAATTTAATGCATGTTGCATTAAATTAGATTTCACAATATTCTTGTATATTTCTATTAAGAACAGCATTGAAATGAGATCTTCACTGTGCTAAACACTGATATTTAAGCTTTGATTTTCACAAAGCAACATCAAAATGCCTAAAATGATTTGAAGTGTCATTTGTCATTTTAACTAGCTGTTTATTTAGGACAGCAGCACCGTGAGTCATTCAACCTGCTCATTATTTGACTGCAAATAGCAACGAAGTCTTGAATAGAGAGGTGGCAAATAAAAAAACCTTTAGTATTATAAACAAAATGACGACGCACAGATCAGTGTAAGGACTAAGTCTTCAGAGGACCACCTGCAGAGGGCGCCCTCGTCTGAGTTTTAGAACTATGCTTCCTGTGGCGGCCATTAGGGCGTGGCCCA
>JAOTRA010000006.1:2983229-2998440 GCA_026260255.1 Pseudolaguvia tuberculata | reverse complement strand
AGGAAGACCAAAGAGGAGGTTTATGGATGTGGTGAAGAAAGATATGCAGGTAGTTGGGGTGAAAGAGGCAGATGTAGTGGACAGGGTAGTGTGGAGAAGAGTGATCCGCTGTAGCGACCCCTACCGGGAGCAGCCGAAAGGGGAAGAAGAAGAAGAAGAAGAAGAAGTAGTATCAAGATCTACAATGCAAATGCAGCCATAATTTTCATTCGGTCGCCTAATGAAAAGAAGGTCCCGGGTTTGATTCCCGGGCTGGGGGCCTTTCTGTGCAGAGCTTTCCATGTGCTTGTGTGGATTTCCTCTGGGTACTCCAGTTTCCTCCAAGTACATGACTGGTGATTCTAAATTGCCCATAGGAGTGAATGTGTGTGGTTGTTCGTATATGTTTACCCTGCGATGGACTGGCGACCTGTCCAGGGTGTACCACTGCCTCTCGCCCAATGTGCGCTGGGAGAGGCTCCAGCAAGCCCCCGTGACCCTGGATTACAGGAATATATGGATAAGAAGATGAATGAATGATGAGTGCAATACAGTCAGATACGTAAATGACTTGTCCCAAGAAATAGTCTCACATTTAGCTTGATCACTTTCTATTTTCAAGCAATTGTTGGACTGGAACAAGCAGTTGAGGGGCACAATGGGTTTGTTGGGAGTGGTTAAGTGGTGCTCTGAATTAGTAAGGCTATGAAGACCTGGGTACAAGTCACATTAACACCAAGAAAGACATGGAAGACCTGGGCTCAAGCATCATCACCACCAACACTGTTGGGTCCTGGACATTAAGCCCTTGCTGCTCCATGGGCGCTCCATCATTCACTGTATCTGATATGGTGTATAATCATGTATGTGACAAATAAAATGGACTAATAATTCTATGTAATAGTTTATTTAAATTTATTTTTCTTGACTTTTCGTAAACAACAGAAGAGCGCAATAAATTGACTGAATCGATACTGCAATGAAAACAGAGTTAAAGCCAGTAGCTTGTTAATATTTGGAAGGATCATTTGCATAAAATAATCTAAGTTATACCTTAGAGACCAATAAGAGTGGCAGTCATATGGGTGCCTATTTGAATATTCATGATTATCCCACCTCCAGCCCTCAGAGTGGTGCACCCGTGTGTTGGCTTTGTCTGATTGGTCAGGGTGCGCGTTGTTGAGCGTCATATTCCGTTAAAGCGCAAGGATTCGTTTTACTACTATTATTATTATTGTTCGGTATGATGCCATCTATATGTAACCCGTTTTGTATTTGTCATATTCCTGGTAAAGATGGCTTTTGGAGACGTGGACGCACATCTCTGCCGCATCCCGTGTTGGCGAACTCTATGCCGTCGTCGTCATGTTTGGGTGTCGTAGCGAGCAGTTTTAGCCTAGTTCACAACACGTGTGAAGGAAGACGGCGTTTTGCTGCTGCTGCAACGGGGGGAAGAAAAATAACCAACCCAGGAAAGGCAATTCTTGCTGGTAGGTTTTTAATAAAAATAAATAAATAAACGAGCTGTTTGCTTGGTCACCAACCAGCCGCAGCTTCAGTTCGAGCTAACTGCCCACATACCCCTTTCACTAGAAAACACCCATAAACACCATGTAATATTTAACTAACTGAAATATTCTGAAACTTGTTAAAGTGGTAATTAATAACTGATGATTATCCTCAATTATCAATTATAAGTCAGTTATCCTCAATTATACAAACTGGAATTTGTAGAATTCGTAAAATATAAAATTTGATTTAATTAATTTTGGACATCCAAAGTCAACATGGAATTGATTTCGGTTTGTTTCTTATAATAAATATTGAGTGGTTTATTCGTCTTTGTGTAGTCTTGCATTGGACTGCCGAGCTTTCGCCATATGTGTGCTGGGCTAGGCTCCATCAGAGCCCTGTGAACCAGAATTAGAGAATAAGCAGGTTAGGTGAAGAATATGGATGACAATGTTAACGTCTTCATGTTTTATGTACATAGGTGGCATTGCTGGTGGTATCGAGATCTGCATCACATTTCCAACAGAATATGTGAAAACTCAACTACAGCTGGATGAACGTGCAAATCCACCTCGGTATAGAGGGATAGGTATGCTGGGAAACGGTCTTGGTAATCTACCTTTTGAAAAGTAATAAAACTGATTTAGAATGAGCCCTGTGATGGACTGGTGACCTGTCCAGGGTGTACCCCTGCCTTTTGCCCTGTGTGTGCTGGGATGGGAACCAGCAGACCCTGTGACCCTGAATTAGGGAATAAAAAGATGACTAAATGATAACAATGAAACTGAAGTAAATCAACATGACAATTTTTGTGCAATAAATAGATACCTGTTGGTACTTATTCAGTAATTATGGATTATATTATTGTGTATTTAGGGGACTGTGTGAAGCTGACTGTTCAGGATCATGGTTTGAGAGGGCTGTACAGAGGCCTGAGCTCTCTGCTCTATGGTTCCATCCCAAAGTCTGCTATACGGTAAAAAAAATCAATGGGAAAACACTTTCACTTACATTAGTCTTTTTCAAACTTGACTTTATTATTTAACAGTTTTGGCACTTTTGAGGTCCTGAGCAACCCAATGAGAGATGAATCTGGTCGTCTTGATAACACTAGCAGCTTGTTGTGTGGCCTGGGAGCGGGCGTGGCTGAAGCTGTACTGGTGGTCTGTCCAATGGAAACACTCAAGGTTTGGAGGCATGAGCATGTCTGTTTCATCCTGAATAATAAAGTAATAACCCTTTTTAAATGATACTCTGTTTTACTACTGAAGAAGCATTTTATTTAATTATTTGCAAAAAGCTAATGATTACTTATTGTTACACCAAAATGGCGTAGTATGATAAATAAACTACATTTAAAATAAAAAGTAAGGATTTGCTCTAATTCAGGGGATTTGGTGCTGTCCCAGGTAAAGTTGATCCATGACCAGGTGTCTCTTCGCCCTCGGTACAGAGGCTTCTTCCATGGCGTGAGGGAAATAATTCGTGATCAGGGTAAATGTTGAACAAGATCTACTTTTATTTGTAATTGTTCATATATCTTTTCAAATGCACATCACTAGTGAGAACAGACTTTTTGACAGAAAGGACCATATGTGGCATAAACAGAAAAAAGGTCAATTTGCAATTAAATATTGCCACAAAATATTTAACGAATTAGATTTCTAATGGGGCAACCGCTGTGACACCAAAATAGGGAGTAAGTGGGTTAGATAATGACTACTTTATAATGTCCTGACACTAACCACTGTTTTTCCAACAAGTTTATTGCAACTTAATACCTGCCTGTCCGTTTGTATGCTAACATTTCCAATTGGATTATTGCTGTTCCGTTGCACATCGGATTATCCGTTACAAATCCAATCTAATAATCTGATGAAGATTCTTATTACAAAACTTTTACACATTATAGAAAGGTTCAACATTTTTGTCAGATAAACTGGTCCAGCACACATTTAAATGGTATTTAAACGATATTCTATAACAGACTAATCTGTTTTGATGGCAGGGGTTCGTGGTACATACCAAGGGCTGACTGCTACAGTACTGAAACAGGGTAGCAATCAAGCTATACGATTTTACGTCATGAACCTCTTGCGCAATTGGTATAAAGGTAAATCGAACAACTGTTCTCTAAATAATTAGTTTGAATAAATGTTAAGTAAGGAATGTAAAGTTTAGTTATGATCAGACTCTTGCTGTTTTGACAGGTGATGACCCTGCACGTGAGATCCATCCGCTCATCACAGCTATATTTGGGGCAACTGCAGGTGCAGCAAGTGTCTTTGGAAACACACCATTAGATGTGGTGAAGACAAGAATGCAGGTATAACAATTTTTTGTTTATACAATTTTTTTTTTTAAAAAGTTTATTTTTATAATCAACTTTTTATTTAAAAATATTAACATGTAATGTAAAAGCTTAATCATTTGTCATAGGGGTTGGAAGCTCACCGTTATAAGAACACACTTGACTGTGCTTTCCAGTTACTAAAGAATGAAGGCCCACAAGCGTAGGCATTTTATTTAATTTAATATTTTGGATTTCTTAACTAGACATGTGCAGATAAATTTCATTACAAATTGTACCAAATCATTAATAATTGACATTAAATAAGAAACAACTTTCTAATTAATCAGCTCTGACATTACTAATCGTGAGAAATTAAATTGCTTTTACTGAACCCTTTTTTTATTAAGTATAATTTCTATAAAACAGCTGATGTGTAGTGTTGCACTTTTAATTTTTCTTCCTGCCCAAAGCATGATTGTACATTTAGATGTTGGTGATTAGCACAAATGTTAAAGATAGGATTTGTATTGTATTTTAACTTTAATTATATGAATTACACATTCAACATTGTATTTTTCTATGTGCTGCAGGTTTTATAAAGGCACTGTTCCATGTCTTGGCAGGGTGTGTCTGGATGTTGCCATCGTGTTTGTCTTGTATGAGGAGGTTGTAAAGCTTCTGAACAAAGTCTGGCCAACTGACTAAGGTGTCCTGTTAAACGGTGACTAATGTAGATGCAGTTGTCACTGTCACTCAAGTGACTTACACGGTCCCCTTGCTGAGTGTGCTGGGGTAGGCTGGCAGCTACATGACTGGGAGGGGGAAGAATTAAGCTCACAGGTGGTGTTCTGATGCACAGTATACTTGGGTTATTCTTGGCAAATACATGCAGTACTATTAATCTTAACTTTTGCACTTAAATTAAAACTATAGCAGAGTATGTTCAAATGCACAATAGCCATGCTCTGTTAATAAACTGAAATATCAACCAAATAAACTAAATGGCTTATGATTTGACCCCAGTGTAACCATTAAAAATCTCATTGAGAGAATTAAGTGCAAACACTTTTTATTAAGACATTCACAGATTTCACAAAAACATCATTAAAAATTTGCTACGGAACTCTTTATAAGCTGTTGGTGCAAAGCCCACAAAGATTAAAAAGTTTGTCCAATTTTTTTTTTTATCATATCTGGCTGGATATGGATTTATAAATTCTTAAACTGTTGGTCAATCTCATTTGCCCATTACTGTTCAGCATTTTCAGAGCACTATTATGGAACATTTAATCCACAATGAGTATTGTTCCTTAGGGTGTACAAACTTCAAATAATGTTCCGTTTAACTTTCTAGCTCCATTATTTTAGTATTCACTTCCAGTTTAACTAATTTTTTTGTTGTCTAAAATGTCATTGAACTGACAGCTCTCACTGAAACTATTCAGCTTCAGGGAGCTGTGTGTACAGGAAAATACAGAAATGAAACTTTCGACTGGTGAACTGAACTCTAAATAATTGGCTTAAGCTAAGAAAGCACTAACTATGTTTCTAAGCATTTACTGCAAATGTCCTGACAGTACTAATCAGATTAAAGCTCAAACAGACAGCCGTCAGTCATCCTGAAGGGCCACTGAATTGTAAAAAAAAAAAAAAAAAAGCTGGTAAATTGAGTGGTAGAGGTAGGAAACAGGGGCTATCGCCGCCATCTGTTGGGGGGGAATCAGAATGTATTGTTAGCACTCATGCCTATGTGAAATAAAATTGATTAATAAACATGATGTCTTACATCCGTAAACATTTATCTTTTCCACCACTGGCCACTCGCTGACCATCAGGACTCCAATCTACAGCAAACACCTTAACAAAACATACATCAGTTTATTCATCCTGTAAATAAATGTATGCAAAAAAATAAATCCTCACACCTCATCAGCATGCCCAGGCAGATCCACGTTCAATTTGCCAGTCTTCACATCCCACACCTTCAGAGTGCTGTCACTGCTCCCGCTCACCAACATACGGCTGTCTGCTGACCACGCCACCTGATACACGGCAGCCACGTGTCCACGGAGTGATGTCAAATACCTGCCAGAAACAGCAGCAGAAACTCCTACATTTATACTGCTAAAACAGTTTCTGTTTATGAAGGGATGGGTAGATATATATATCTAGAGTGAAAACTATATATGAAATAAGGTGTAGGAAGCACAACGAGCATTAAATGTTTCTATGCTTAACTCTGAAATATACTTAAGTGTTGCTGTAATGTGTGCCAAGTGCTTAATTTAAAAGTAAGGACCAACAACTTAATTCTCAATCATTTTAAAAATTCATTTTTTATTGTAAAGAACTAAATTTTTGCTTCTATATTAATACTCCATTAAAAAGATTGTAGATAGACAAAAGCACTGGAAAGACTTTCTGCTGAGTGAATAACTGTCACTGGTGTGCCATCTACTGTTTTACTTCAGAACAACAGTCTGTTTTCGCTTGTTATAGGATATATGCATAACTATTGCCAGTTAGTATTAATTTCATGATTACCGGTATTCATTTCTAATCTAAACCCTTATGTTTACATTAAACGCTTAAACCCATTAAAAGTGAGACATGTTGTCATTTACATTGTTTTAAAAATCTCATGGACATATATTGCAACGTTTAAAATAGGCAAATATTTAACATGAATAAATTTTCTCTTTCAAATAGGGCTGCCAGACAGTAAAAATGACAATACACCAATCACATGGCTATAACAAAGTTAATTTATTACTATAGACAATTGCAAAAACAATCTTATATTGGAAAATATACATACTTGCCAGTTCTACCATCCCAGATCTTGATGGACTTGTCAAAGGAAGCGCTTGCAAGCAGTCGTGTGTCAGGAGAAAATAGCACCTCATTGACCAGAGCCTGGTGTCCAGTCAAACGTGCTACAGGCTTCTTCTCTTCTGCTGGACTCCAAAGAAACAGTGTGAAATCATCAGAACCTGACACCAGTTTCTCAGGAGCGTCACCCTGATTCACAGAACAGAAACATCACGAAACTTTCATAAATTTATAAAAATGCTAATACACAAATGACAGCCTTATAACACTGCACTTACTCTGACTTTGTTATATCGCTGCAGAGCCCTTTCTTTAATTTCATCCACTACAGAATGCAAATGAGAATTAATTCAATAAGATGAGGTCCACTGTGTATTGTGCATTAGTATTTTATAAGGAAACAACATGCTTATGGGATCACAAGATTCATGTTTCTAAGACTGATAATCTTACTAATCTTACATGAGCCAGTAAGTTCCTGAGGGTTGACTGTAGCTGTGGCAGGCTCAAAGGCTCCTGTACGGAGGACATAGTCTGTGCTGAGTGCCAGTGTGTTCACCCAGTGAGCGTGACCATGTAAAGTTCGACACTGAACTCCCTAAAACAAGAATACATCCAAACATTTATATTCAGCAAATAGACCATGTATAATTATATCCATACTGAAACAAAATACTGTTCCATTCATGACTAAACAAACATGCACCTCATGCTGAATGCACCTCAGTTCTCCCCTCTTAACATCAGTGCCTGACCTCACTAATACCATTGTGGAAAATCCACAGCCACATAAAATTTTTTAGCTCCAAGTTGCACCCCTAAATGTTTCAATTATACATAGCTAGAGCTTCATTAATTGGTTATGGTGTATTTGATTAGAGTTGGAGCTAAACTAAGCAGGACCAAGAGCCCTCCAGGAACAAGATTGCCCACCCCTGGGTATAATGTTAGTACTGGGGGACAAACTGCTTAAGATTTGCAACACAGACGGAGTATTTTCTCTTACATCTTTGGCCCTCCAGACTTTAACAGTCCTGTCCTGGGATGAAGTGTACAAAAGGCCGTCGCCTCCCCATTTAACACAGGTCACAGACTGTGTGTGGCCCGTCAGGATTTTATCGCACTGGCTTAGCACAGTGTCCCAAATACGAACTGAGCCATCTTTAGATGAACTAGCCAAGTATCGGCACTCTGAGTTCCTGCAGCAGTCACACAAACAATACATTTATATGCAATGCTGAAACAGGACACATACATACAAAAATAAAAGATGTTATTAGAACTTTTTACTGTCGACACCTGGTATTCCATTTATTCATCATCTTACTCGCTTTTCCCCTAATTCGGTCATGGGAGTTTGCTGGAGCCTATCTCAGCGCACATAGGGCGAGAGGCAAGAGTATGAAGTGAAAGAACTCTACACAGAACCTGGACCTAAATCTTTCTTGGTTCCAATTGTAAAATAAACACTGACTACACCTCATCCCGGGTTCAATTCCCGGGCCGCAGATCTTTTTGCGTTGTTTGCATGTTCCCCCCGCTTGCCTGGGTTCCTCCGGGTACTCCTGTTTCCCCACACAGTCCAAAAACATGCAGATTAGATCGATCGATGATTCTAAAATTGCCCATAGGAGTGAGTGTGTGTGAATGGTTGTTTGTCTACGTGTACCCTATGATGGACTGCCGACCTGTCCAGGGTGTACACCTGCTGCCCACCCTATGTGCGCTGGAATAGGCATCAGTACCTCTGTGACTCAGTTCTCATCACTTAACATCAGTGCCTGATGTTATACTATTGTGTAATACTATTGTGGAAAATCCACAGCCACTTTAAAAAAATCTAGCTCCAAGTTGCCCACCTACCTGTTTCAACTATAGCAAGAGCTTGATTAGAGCTAAACTAACCAAGAGCTCTCCACGACCAAGAACACATAGGGAAAGAGGCAGAGTTACATCCTGGACAGGTCGCCAGTCCATCACAGGGCACACAGACAAACAACCATTCATACACATTTACGTCTATTGGCAATTTAAAATCACCAATTAACCTAATGTACATGTTTTTGAACTGTAGGAGGAAACCCCACATAAGCGTGGGGAGAACATGCAAACTCTGCACAGAAAGACCAAGGATGCAGGAATCAAACCCAAGATATTCTGGTTGTGTGGCGACCATGCTATCCACTACGCACCATACCCACTAAACCACCTGGTATTTGAATACGGAATTATTAAACAGTGGCTACAGTAACATGTTCTGGCACAATGCTAGAAATAAAGAACAAAAAGTGGACAGAACTAACAGGTGCAATGGCTCCCAACACAGCCAAGTGATCCATTTAGTGTGTCCGGACAGCGTCTTTCCTATCTGCAGTCCTGTAACAGGGTCCCACAGTAGAATCTAAAATATACAAATTTTACAATACTGTTTAATATTTATGTCTATAGCATTTAGCAGACACTTTCATTTATACAACCGAGTAGTTGAGGGTAAATGGCCTTGCTCAAGGACCCAGTACTGGTGGGTTGGTGATTCTGGGATTTACACTTCTATTATCAATAGCCCGACAGTTCCGTTTATGCCCCAAAACGAAGACCCAGTGTGTAAAGCTGTGTACACACTCACTTGGCTGTTCTTACATCCCGACGCTAACTTCTTGCCATCTAGAGACCAGGCAATGGACAGAACCCAGTGTTTATGGCCTTAAAAGACATGAATAACACCTGTAAACCGCAAAACAAAGACATCCTTTATATTAACAAAACAAAATAGTTGTTCTGAAGTACACTGACCTTTGGCGGTGTGATGAGGAGTTTCTGTGGTAAGATCCCAAAATCTCACGGTTGTATCACCAGAACCACTTGCCAGGTATCTTAAGAGAAATTAAAAATAGTGTCAGTAATACATCCTGAGACTAGCAACTCTGAGATACAAATATAATGCTTAAATCAGCAAAGAGTTTTTTACATGTTTTTTTAAAAAATAAATCTTTCTTTCTTAACATTGTCTTAAGTAATTAGCTTAACATCTAACACAGCAAGCAAAATCAATGTTATGTTAATTTCGTATTTTGGCAGACAATTTCATATTCAATATTTCATTGAATATGGGTTAGTCTTGTAAACTTATTCTACTCACTTCCCAGTGGGACTAAAAGCTACAGAGATGACCGCCTCAGTGTGACCCTCCAATGAACTGGTGCAGCGAGCCACAGCCCGTACCCGGAATATGGCTTGGGGTTGGTACACCACTGGAAGCACCTGCTCAGTTTCCACACTTAAAGTCTGCACACAAGCCCCCAGGGATGACACCACTTCAGCATCATGCACAAAGAACAACAGTGGCACCGGTTCTTCCTGAGGAAACACAGAGAGAAAGGGGATTGTTTTAAAAAAACAGTACCTACAATTTCAAACATAGAAGTTGTGATCACACTTGATTACTCGTTTAGTATGCTCTCTGACATCTAAATAGTGGTGCTCAACAAAGCCTGGGCCCGCTTCCAGACTGTGGTGAAAAATTCGCAAATAAAAACGTCAAATGACGCACAGAAGCAGACGGCATTTTCGGTTTGCTGCAGTCAGAAAGATAACATTTTGATGTCATGAATATCAAGAGAAATTAGACATGAACATTTTATTTGAAAGTAAATGTCAACTCAGCATCTTTTTGTTAAGGTTCAAAATATTTTGTTTGCCTGCAGAAATAAAATTGCTTTTTCGGTAACAGTTCATTGATTTCATAAATGCAACAAAGTTTTTTTTCCATAAGTATATATGCAGTGTCTTCATTTTCGATATCAAACTTTATTGTGGCTCCCTGTAATTTCTTTGGGGGAAACAGGTTCATATGACTCAGTGTTTAAGGTTGCTGAACCTGGCTCTATACCTTTAGGATTGCCATCAAAAATGTCACACTAAGCAGACCACAACCAAATGCATCAATTTCATTTTGGTCAGGGTCAAATAAACCAAACAAATATATAAAATAAAAATCTCCAAAAAAAATGTTTGAATGTGCCTGTATATGTATAATTGATCAGCACGATACAGTCCAGGTTGCAGATACCTTTTGTAGTAGTGCATTACAGACTAGCTGTAGCTTATCCGGGGTGATGTTCAGTGGGACATCAAAGGGAGATCCGAGAGGCTCGCCACCTTCATCCTGAAACTGGATTAACATGTGCTCCACATCGCCACTCATTTTAAAACTATCACACTTTAATAAAACAGGTATAATATTGGGATTAGTGACATTTGATAATACTCAAAAATCTTCTATTTATAATTCTCACACTGTATAAACAAAACAAGTCATGTGGTGAAAAGCCTTTGGAGATCTGATATGCAAAAGACACAATCTGCATACCAACATCACGAGTAAAAAAAGAAAAACTTATACTTCAGTAGACCTCATTTCTGGACTAGAAAAATAATTAGAAGCCTGTGGATGATGGAGGAATATGTGATGTCATTACCATGATTTGCTATAACTTAAAAATACATTAAGAAAATAAACAATATTCAGTTTTCTAAACAATTAACTATAACTACTACACTAAATATCAGAATTGAGGATTAGTTAGGTAACTAAATAATCCTTCCTCTGCTATAACGTTTTATAAGTTTTGCGATCATTTACGTATGATAAACTTATATAGGATGTTGCCGCCTTGCTAAATGGTTTATTACTTATTAAATTATAAGTAAACTACAAGGATATATATTAGTGCATTTATATTGTAAAGAAGACAATACCTTAAGCGTAGACAAAACGTAAACGTTCCCCCCGAATAGCCAACGCTGCACGTGTGATGTATCTTACATAGTCGCCGGAATGTGACGTAATTTACGTCAAAAAAGCAAGACGGTGCATAAAAAAAATCACGTGACACGGGCACCCCCACCCCTTCGAGCTGCTTTTTCCACACGTTGAGCTAAAATCAAGTTAAACAAAACAACGTAAAATGGGTGGCAAAAATAAGCAAAGAACAAAAGGAAATGTTCGGGTAAGGCGGATTTAAGTTGTCCAAATATTTGTTTACCTAAAACTGTCGACATTTTAACTATTTTAATCGGTTAGCACGTTGGTGAACGTGTTGGGTTATTTTATTAATTTTCTATCAGGCTCCGGGTGTGACGTTTATTTTGGCATACCTTACGTAAAAACCCGACGAATATTTAAGTCTGTATGTCGACATAATAATTCCACATACTTTATGAAACTTATCCCTTTATAAGTAACGTCTTATATTTAAGCAAAAGAGCTAGTAGCTTTAGCTCGGAAGCGGAATGATTAAAGAGCGTTTAATTAAGACGCAGGCGTGACGTCATAATGCAAGTTTTCGTGTAACTAAAAAAAAAAAAAAAAGAATAAAATATTGCATATCTTAAATATTTCAGGAACTTACTTAAACTTGCCTTGTATCCACATTCATTGTGTTTGATGACTGCCAGATGTAAATATTGAGCAATGCCTAGTGACTAAAAGTGGAGCCATATCAGATTCTTACCTGTACCTATATCTTTATTGGACTGTATTTGACAATATCAATTAATTAACCAATACTTTAAGAATGGGCTCTCGATAAAACAAACTAATTCTACAAGTGTTCTAAACAATTCTGTAATTATGGATAAGATTTTAAATGAATGTCAAGCTTAAATTGTCATTTTTAAATATCTCTACAAAAGCTAGAATATTAAAGTTTGTATAAGTACATGAATGTGGAGTTTGCATGTTTTTCTTGAGCTTGAGTGAGTTCATGTCCTGAACTCTTCCCACAGTCCAAAAACATGTACATTAGGTTGATTAATAATTCTAAATTGACCCTAGGAGTCAGTCTTTCAGCTTTTTGTCCTTCATGGAGCTGGGGATAGTCTCCAGCAGACTCAATGACCCTGTATTTAGGAATTAGCGGGTATAGAAGATGAATGAAGAGGATAAATGTATATCATATGTATAGTCTCGCAGCTATGTTTAGTCTTTGGTATATTCGATTATAAACTAATTTGTTTAGCAAAATATTATTAACAATAATAAAGTGAATTCGGCTGCATTCCTGATCAGTGTTTCTGTTAGATGAATGAATGTGATTGAACAGTGGGATTTGGGTTTACAATTCACAGGCTGTAAATATGCAATTTTGCACATAGGTCAGACTATACATGCTTGAGCTACTGCCAAAAGTAGTGTCCTCTCTGCTTTTGTTGACATAAAATTATGTACTGTAGTTTGCTACATACAGTGATCCCTTGTTTTTCACGGTTAATGGGGACCAGAACCTTCCGCGAAAGCTGAAAAACTGTGAAGTAGTATTTGCCCCTAGGAATTTTTGTGTATGCGTGTACTGTACAAGAATGTTTTAAATATGTAAACACTTATTTGATTCCCTTAAGTGTACTCTTATTGGTCGATGTCACACCGGAAACCAATCACGCACCATTATGAAAGCCCGTGGTATGTACAGTCAACTCATCTCTTTGGTTGATATGCAGGGATCTTTCTCTCTAGCGCATCAACATGAAACAAAGCTCCTTTCCACAATGTGGCAGCTGACGCACAGTGCTGAAGCACCGAAGCCGCAAAACATGTGGCGAGGGAACACTGTACATATTGTTTCATTGTCAGTGTTTAAAACCTTAATTTGACCAATATTAGTGCTGTACATGCACGTGCTCCAGGCATCACTCAAAACAAACGCATGTGTTGGCATTGCTCTTCGCCTGTAGAGGCCGCTCTTGCCTTTGATCTGTTTGCTCACACACTGTATAATGAAAATGGACAATTCACAAAGGTTCCAGCAACAGACACAACTCGGAAAAACTTTCAGTGGGAATTTTGATGACACCCTATAGTTCCAGGAATCACATATCTGAACTGATAAATCAGCAAATCTGATTAATCGGTCAACTTCTAATAGTGACATTTTATATATTTCCATTTCTTTACCTTCCATTTCATTGTCATTATAACCTCTTAATTACTTACTGTTTTAGCCGTCCAGCAGCGGCAGAGCTGCTGAACTTTTAGCTCGGGAAAATGGAGCAGTTCCTGGATTCATTGGGTTTGGGATTTCTGCTTCGAATGAACCGGGATATGTGCCTGCTGTTTATGGTGCTGAAGAAATAGACAACCTGGTGGATGCTGATTTTCGATTGGTTTTAAGAAAACTGTCTAAAAGAGATACAATCACCAAACTGAAGGTGAATTCTCTAAATTGTGCGTATGAAGCTAATGTAATGAATCTAATCATTTTTGGATAAAAGCTGTGGTCCGAATTTATCTCTGATATTAATACTTTCAGGCTGTACAAGAATTCGGCTCTATGTGTCAAGACCGTGATTCAGACATAGTCAGAGGGGTTCTTCCATACTGGCCACGGATATACTGCAAAATATCAATGGTAAATCCTTCTAATAAAATTTGTTACCATAACCTGATAAAATGATTTTGTTGTATAAAAATATAACTTGGTTTTCATATACAAATCTGTCTCCAGATTTTGAGGATTATTTTTTGGGCATATTTTTTGTAAATCTTTACGTGTGTACATGATTTCAACCATTACGCTGCTGTGTCATTATTAGATAAATTAATCATTGTATAGGATGGTGTAGTGGCGTAAATAATTACATATTGCATTCATCTTGTATCAGGATCATGACAGACGAGTTCGTGAAGCCACACAGCAGGCATTTGAACATCTTGTTCTAAAAGTCAGGCGCAATCTAGCCCCATACCTGAAGGGAATAATGGGCCATTGGCTCATAGCACAGTGTGACACCTATTCCCCTGCTGCCTCCGCTGCTAATGTCGCCTTCCAGGCTGCTTTCCCGCTCAATAAACAACCTGAGGCTCTCAGCTTCTGCAAAGATGAAGTGCTGACTGTAAGTCAAAGAAGTCTGGTCTTATTAAAGTAAGAAATCTGGTGTTATTAAACTAACATGAAGCTATTTTGTAAATGTTTTAATTTGTAGGTGCTTCAAGACAATCTGCTTAAGGAAACAGCTGACACGCTCAGTGACCCACAGTATGTCTAAAAAGATTTAAAAAGAATAAAGATTTTACCCAGATTTTCTCGGAATGCATTATTTCTAGTTTTTTAATTCATTAAAAATCTTTGTTTTAATAGTACAGATTTCAAAAGGGAAGTTTAACTGTTTGTGATGTCTGTGTGCAGGAGTGTACCAGAGGAGGAGCGGCAGGCAAAATATGTACGTGTACTCACCAGTTCACTGCTGGCTCTTAGCAAACTACTTATCTCTTTATCAGTGTCTGATCGAGAGGCTCTCAGTCAGCGACTCGCTCATGTCATCTCGCAGGCTAAATTCTGGAAGTACAGCAAACATAACACACCACAGGTGAGCCAGGTTTGCTGCAAAAAAAAATCCTGTGCTTGTGAATTATATGCCTTCCAAAAAAAGAGTATTATGTTTTTGATAATCTTAGTTCACTGTTATGCTGTCTTCTTCTTCTCTTTCTCCTTTCGGCTGCTCCCGTTAGGGGTCGCACTACCCTGTCCGCTACATCTGCTTCTTTCACCCCAACTACCTGCATATCTTCCTTCACCACATCCATAAACCTCCTCTTTG
>JAOTRA010000006.1:2953807-2975560 GCA_026260255.1 Pseudolaguvia tuberculata | reverse complement strand
TGCTGCTCGCTCTCGTGCTGCTGCTCGCTCTCGTGCTGCTGCTCGCTCTCGTGCTGCTGCTCGCTCTCGTGCTGCTCACCTTTTATGTGGGAGAACTTGCACAATTGCCAGCTGACTAAAACTGGTTGAAGTGAATGTTTACATTATACAAGTTTCACTTCTTGAATGGTATTAGTGAAATAAATCAACTTTTGTAGATATAGATTTAAAAGGCATAACGTATATTAAATCATTTTATTTTTGCTTCTTGATTATTGTGCCATTTTTCTCTATTTTCCTGTATATAGTGTACAAAAAGATCTGATAAAGTCGCAAAATCTGAATGGAGCATTAATATCTGCAGTGCAAATGCAGCCAATGTTGCCATACTAACGATTTAAATGAGGTCGCTATCTTTTATCCATACATTTCACATTATTAGTCAGATCTCCCTTATTAATGACCAGCCATTAGGGTTGCACTAGCTAGTGCATTCTTGGTCCCAGTCCCAAGCCCGGATAAATGGGGAGGGCTGAAGGGCATTCAGCATTAAACGCGCCAAATCAAATATGCTGATCACTAATCAGAATTTCATACCGGATTGGTAGAGGACAGGGTAGCGTAGAGAAGAGTGATCCGCTATGGTGACCCTTAACGGGAGCAGCTGAAAGGAGAAAAAGATTTAAAATGTCAAGGACAGTGAGAGAAAGAGCAAAAATTTGCTTTAGATTAATTAAGTACTTTCCTAAGTAGGTAGTTGTATGGACAACAAATATTGTCCTTTCTTACTGTAATTGTCATCAGATGAATGAATTCGTACTGTTAAGTTGAGATCTGTTGTCTCCAGTGTTTGTCTAAGTCTCACAGTCTGGTATTTGCTTTAGTCTCTCCAGTGAACGTGCATTAGTCAGCCCCTCGGAATCTGCAGCCATCATCTTTGCTACCATGGAGTGCCTCCGTTTTCTTCTGCTGCAGAATGCAGGAGATGATCAAGAGCAGCGAGCCATCCAGAACATGCTCATCTCGCAGCAGGTAGGTGGAACCAGAGCTGATTGAAATGCATTGAAAGGGATTGAAAGTTTCTCTGGTCAGCTGCAAAATTTTAAAAAGAATTGTCCATTTGTATGAATTGCTCCTTTCAACATGTATGATCATTATTGATCAATGTTACTTTTTTAGATAATTGAAAGCTTAAGTATGCACTACACAAATTTTTTTTGAATCTTTTGGAAAACATTTTTTTGTAAATAAAATTTGGTGAAATGAGGCCATCAATGATATTAGTTAATTACACATGCAAAAAATTTTGGATAAAACTAGCTTTTATTTTCTTTGTATGTTATGAGTGAGCTATTTAATATAATATCTTTCTGTGATTCACACAGATACGGTTGCCCAAGTGCTGATTTAAAAACATAAATATCAGTATATGCTGTTACACCTCTTTTCTCTGATCAACCCTCCTTTTGCAGCTCCTTCCTCTGATAGACAAAGCTTTTGGCAGCCGAGCATTGCAAAGCGGGCCCTTGTTTCCTCAGATCACCGAGATGCTAGTTTCATGGGAGAAACGTGCAGATGGGAATGAGGCCAACACTTTTCTCAGACTTTTGGCAAATTTCTGGGAGGGTCTAGGAACTCGTTGTGTGCATTATGTGGACCATGAGGAACAGGAGATTGAGCAGGTGGTGCTGCAGGGCATTGCCTTACTATTGCAGATCATGCAGAATCCAGACACCAACTGGTCCAAACAAAGAATGAGAACAAAACCAGTTAAAGTATGTTTCTCTGAGGAGTCTGGGAAACGGTATGCTGAGTACAGCCTGAGCCAAACTTCAGAAATGGAAAGGCAGGAGAAGAACCAGGATTCTTCCCTAAGGAGCAACCACCTGTTAGAGCTGGTCTGCCAGCTGGCTGAACTGAACATGGTATATGTGAGTGAACGTGACTCAGAAAGGCACCTGCACTTCCTGGCTCTGTTGCTGCAGGCTTTCCCAATAGCCAGAGTGTTCCAAGGGCTACTAAAACCTGACGACAGCAAGACAGAGGTGGAATTGGGGGCAGAGCTGTCAGAAAATCCTGCTATCCACTTCCTCCTGCAGAGAGTGATGGTGTGGCTCAGGCAAGATGACAGGAAAGACATAGACTTCCTTGTGGACATGGTGTTCAGTTCTCTGCAATGCTGCAGTTCGAGTGCAGAGCAGACTCTCATACTCAACCATATCACTGTAAGATATTCCATATACTATATGACTTTGGCCTTATTTGAACTTTATGTATCAGGTGACCCAATTCTGATTAATTTCCTCCAGTTTCTCACAGATTGGATATGACCCATAATTGTATAAGCAGGGTAAAAAGCACATGGATTCTTATATGGTGGACGTGTATATGTCCAAATGTATGTACATATAAACTAAAACCTCTTAGGGGTAAACTAGCATGCAAAAATTGACCCAGCCTCCTCACCTGATATAATCTGATCTCACTCTAGTGTCCACAAAATTTCTGCTATTTAGTGTAATTTTTCTAAAATATTATTGCTAATTTTGCTTTTATTTTGTTTTTATATAGGTGGACATGAAATGGAGTGTTATTCTGCAGATTATCCAAAAGGTATTTTGAGACAGGGTCTTAGTGTGCTTGCGTCTGTATAGTTACTGAAGAAAAATGCTCAAGGCTGAACTCTAGCATTGTTGCTCTTTCCAGCACTTTAAGAACAAGTAGTCTTAATGTGGAAGTGGTAGATTAGTGGTAAAGCAATGTAATAACAACCATTCCATAGTTCATACTGTCTTTTTTTTTATTTTATTCAAATAAGAATTTTTTTTAAATTATCTAGCTATATCAGATTAAGTTGTTGTGCGTGTGTGTCAGGCATGTGCTGATGCTAGGCATTTGGAGGTGTGTACCGGATGGTTAAGAGGGTCTGTGTTAGGTGAGCGTGTGGTTGGACTGGCTGGTAAGCTGTGTGCTATGGGGCTGAAAGATTCTCCTTCTGCATCATCTGATCTAAACCAACATAAGCACAGCTGGCGTCTCATCAGCTTGACCCTGTCTCAGCAACATGATGACGGTAAAAGATAAAAATGCATAAATCACATTTTAATCACATATAATACTATAACTCCTCACAAGTCTCGCAGAACAATACAAAAATAGTCTTAAATGTAACAAACCAATTCATTGACCCAACTTCTCTTTTCTAGAGTCTCTGATAGGAAAGGTGTACATAGAACAAATCATTGAGAAGCTTCATGCAACTCTGTCTGAGGCAAAAGACATGTCTGATGCTGGCAATATGGAACCTCTGGTCTCCTTTATAACTGACGTTGCCTATGAATTCTTCTCATCAGTAAAAGGTTGTCTCCTGCTCTCTGCTGCTGAAGAGCTACTGCTCACTATTTTCCAGCTGTGTGCTCAGGATCAGATGCTCACACACGTTTCGGGTATCTTTCTTTCTCCTTTTTTGCTGGATGCTAACATAGTTTTAGCATATTAGATTAAAAACTTTAATCCATTTCACAGTTCTAGCAACCTTGAAGTAAAATAGATCTGTATTTGGGGTTGGAACCTGATTACAAAGATTGTTTTAAGAAAACACATATTTTCTAATGTGATCTTATGGGGTAAATGGCAAATAAGTTCTGTCTATAGGTAATATTTGCCCATTAACCCATTAGATCACATTAAAAAAAAAATCTGCTTCACTCAAAAAGAACATTGGCTACGTAAAAAAAAAAAACATGGACACCAATAGTATTGGGAATATCTGCTTTATTTATTTTCTGCATCAAAAATCTGTGTTTACAGTTATTTACAAGATAAAAAATACAGTAATATGCAAGTCATATTTGAAGGTTTATGCCAGTTTCTTGTTAAAGCAAATGTCTTACAGCTTTAATAATTAACATTATCCAACACAACAGATCGTTAGTGTGAATAATCATTTCTTATCGTGTAACCTGAATTTTGTTTGACTTTTTAAGTGTGTGTATGTGTCAGACACCCTGCAGGAGAAGCTAAAACTTGCCTACACAGTTGGTGTGCACTCATTGGTCACACACCTGGGTGCAGGTGTAACAAAGGGCACCATCCTCCAAAGTGCTGCTCTGTGGGTTAAAAACCAACTTCTCACCTCTCCTCTCAATGTCAAAAGGTATTACAAACCTTTCCATGTTTCTCATGCAAAGTAGGTTGAGATGTATGTGTTGTCTCTTTTACTTTGCTAAAAATTGTATACTAGATATAGATGGAGAGACTAGTTTTATCCCTGTAGTTTTATACCAGTCATCAGAGGTGTTTCTGTCTTTTGGTGAGAGATTTTTGTAGTATTTTTGTGTAAAATTGTTTTAACAAGACAAAAGCGTTTGATAGAATCGTAGATTTGTGCAGTATTTTATTAGTCAATAATTTGACGTGTTTTGGGTAATGATTTATTTTATAGACAGACTCATGAGAATATTCAGAATATTCTTTATTGAGGCAGTACAGAAAAGCTTGAACATGTCTGTTGTTTCCAGTCTGCAGGTCCTAGTTCAGGCGGTACAAAGTTTAACCGACACTCTAACTACAGCTCAGACAAGTGTCCATCTGCTGTCTCAGTTCGTCTGCTATCTTGCTCCCACAAATGAAGAGTGGAACATGCTCAGAGAAACCCTGCCACCTTGGGTACTTGGTTGCTTGGCTGGTTTGTTAACTGTATCAGTGTGTGAATCATTGACAACTTTTTTTTTATAATGAACCAGTTTTTTTGTTTAGTTGATGTAAAGTAGATTTACTAGAAAATAAAATCTATGTAGATGTTTTATTGTATTTTTAAGGTCAGATTAAACTGCTATTGCTATTACACTGTTATTCCTCTAAACAAATAATTCTGAATTGCAGTGGGTGAAACAGCCTTTGCTGTGTGGTTATTTACGAACAATTTGCAAAAGTGTTGGCACAGAAGTATGGAAGACTAAGAACTTAAACATGCTCCCTGTACACCTGTGCGCCAGTGCTCTGCTGGGGAAGATAATCTGCACTGCAGTGCCAGCCAACAGGCAGCAGGAGGAGACAGATTTCTTTGAGTTTCCTGGCCAAACAGGTGAGCCATAAAGAACTGATGAGAGTGAACCTAAAAATGAAGATTAATAGTAAATGTAATAAACCTATGAAGATTAAGAGACCCGATCTTCCACTGAACACAGAGGAGTTTGTATAGATAACTGGTAATCTCTTTTGTCAGAGAGATTCAATTCCACAGGAAAGTACAAATATTTCAATACATGGATATCTTACATTTATTAAAATATTACTCACTCAACTTAGATACCTGGATTGCATCTATTTGTCTTCAGTTTCAGAAATTCTCTATGCACTGCAGTGGTGTGAGGCGATGGGGCAATACCCTCCTCCCTTGGTGTCTGAATATAACAAAATGATTCAAGACTGGGACATGAGTCAGAAAGTGCACACAAACAGCTCTGCTAAAGATTCCATTTTAAAGACCCTTTTCACAAGGTGAACTCATTCATCTATGTCCAAATTTTAATCAACCTAAATGTCACAACATTGATTATTTTTGTAATTGGTTTGTCACTAATTACTAATATCCATGTTTAGATGCAAGTTTAAATGACCTTCATTCATTGCAAACGTGCTAGATATGTTTTTAATAAGTGTAATTAATCCAAAGTTTTGTTTTGGTCATATTGTAGGTCAAAAAAAGAGGGTGCCCTCTGGTCATTGACTTTGGCGAGCTACATCCAGAAGAGCAAATTATCTGCAAATGAAATTAGAAGGCTCTATGATGATGTGGAAAGGTAAGAAAAGTTATATAATAGTTCACCTCTTTTAAGACCTGCTATAGAATAATTCAGACATAGTACATCATAGTATTTTTTTGCTGTGCTCTCATTCTTTTACACCTCAAAGTAATACTTCATAAAATAAACAGAACACAATGAAAAAAGAGTAAAGGTGCATGTACAGGAAATGGAATTTAAAAGTCTGGTTTGTAACATATCCACAAGAAAGAAAGAAACTCAAATCTATTAAACATGTGTCAAAGACATTTGGGATATTTTTATTGCAAATGCATTTTATGCAAATTGTGAATTCTCATTCATTTTTCTTACCCGCTTATTCCCTAATTTGGGGTCACGGGGTCTGCTGGCACCTATTTCAGCGCACATAGGGCGAGAGGCATGGGTACACCCTGGACGGGTCGCCAGTCCATCGCAGTGCGTAAAGGCTGATTTAAAGTTTAAAAACAATGCAACAGGGGCAGCGCAGTGGCGTAGTGGATAGCACGATCTCCTCACAACAAGAAACTGACGGTTTTGATTCCCGGGCCGGAGATCTTTCTGTGCAGAGTTTGCACGTTCTCCCTGCACTTGCGAGGGATTCTAAATTGTCCATAGGAGTGAATGTGTGTGCGAATGGTTGTTTGTCTATGTGTGCCCTGAGATGGACTGGCAACCCGTCTAGGGTTTACCCCCGCCTCTCACCCTATGTGAGCTGGGATAGGCGCCAGCAGACCCCTGTGACCCCGAATTAGGGAATAAGCGGGTAAGAAGATGAATGAATGAATGAATGAACCTGCTCTTTGTTTTATATTGTTTTATTTTGCCTCCCATTGGGTTTATTTGGTGTGGTTCACTATTTTGTATATTGGTACCTCAAAGGTTCTCTGAAAGCATTAACATTACAGAACTGTTAATAAGTATTGTTTCTGGCAGCATAGGATTTTTTGCTTTACATAGCTTTTGTACATCAGAACAGTTGTAACATTTATGAAAGTCTTTAGTCTTTCCTAGTTATTAGAAGCAATTCAACACAAAATAGAAATCTTGCTTCCATAATAATACTTGTTGTCGTTCTTTTGGATGTCTACCGTGTAAGCTGTTATGGTGTTAGAGGAAGTGGTACAACAAGGGTCAAAAGCGGTCAAGACTTAAGTTTGTTTTTTAAACATTTTCTATATCTCTGGAATTGTCTTTTTGTGTACAACAATTTCTGTGTGTGTCTGTGTCTGTGTGTCAGTTTTTTCCCTCTTTCAGAGCAGAATGTGAGCACTTTACAGGTGCTGTGTCCGTATATGACTAGTACAGAGGGAGAAGCTTTCATTGCTCTGTCTATCGCTGAACTGCTTAACTGGCAGGAAAAAGAGCAAGACTGTACCCAAAGTAAGAATTTACACACATGCTCTTATAAGCGGCTATTTGTATTTTATTTATTCATTCATTTTCTAACCTGCATATTCCTGAGTTCTGGGTCACAGGGATCTACTGGAGCCTATCCCAGCACACATAGGGCGAAAAACAGGGGTACACCCTGGACAGACCACACACACTCCTATAAGCAATTCAACAGTTAACCTAATGTAGATGTTTTTGGATTATTTGTGGTAACCGGAGTTCCCAGAGAAAAACAACACAAGTGCGGGGAGAACATGAATACTCCGTACAGAATCTGGACCTTCTTGCTGTGTAGCGACGTTATCCTATTTGTCTTTAAGATTTGTAGAATTTTCTGTCAATGTAATTTACTTGATTGCAATTTGCAAATTATGGTGGAAAATAAGTATTTGGTCACTACAAATCAGCAAGATTTCTGGCTCTCACAGACCTTTAACTTTTTCTGTAAGCGGTTCCTCTCTCCTCCACTCGTTACCTGTATTAATGGCACCTCTTTGAATTCGTTACTAGTATAAACGAATATACTAGTATATTCTGGTTTCACAGCCTAAAACAGTCACACTACAAATTCCACTATAACTAGGGCCAGAGAGCTGTCAATTAAACCAAAAACAAAATTGTAGACCTGCATCGTGCTGGGAAGACTGAATCTGCATTAGGTAAGCAGTATGGAAGATATACAAGATCATTGATAATCTCCCTGATCTGGGGCTCCATGGGACCAGAGTAACAAAGGCTACCATCAGTAACACACTACGACTCAAATCCTGTAGTGCCAGATATGTCCCCCTTCTTAAGTCAGTACATGACCAGGCCTGTTGGAAGATTCCCAGAGATCATTTGGATGATCCAGAAGAGGATTGGGAGAATGTCATATGGTCAGATGAAACCACTTTTTAGTAAAAACTCTACTTGTCCTGGAGTTACAGATTGGCATTTAACAGACGCTCTTATCCAGAGTGACTTACATTTGGTCTCTTTTATACAACTGAGCAATTGTGGGTTAAGAGTGGTTGCTTCGAACTCCGGTCTTTCAAGTATTAGTAAAACACCTTAACCACTAGGCTACCACTTACCACTTGGAGGACAAAGAATGCACCGTACCTTCTGTGAAGCATGGGGGTGGAAACATCATGCTTTGGGGCTGTTTTTCTGCAAAGGAACCAGGACAGCAGTTGATCCATGTAAAGAAAAGAATGAGGCTATGTATCATCAGATTTTGATTGAAAACCTCCTTAGCAAGGGCATTGAAGATAAAACTTCAGCAATGATTCCAAACACACTGCCCGGGTAACGAAGGATTGGCTTCGTAAGAAGCATTTCAATGTCCTGGAGTGGCCAATCTCCAGCCAGTCTCAAGATCTCAACCCCACAGAGATCTTTGGAGGAAGTTGAAAGTCTATGTTGCACAGTGACAGCCCCAAAACATTACTTCTCTAGAGGAGATCTGCATGAAGGAATGTGCCAAAATACCAGCAACAGTGTGTGGAAAAACTTGTGAAGACTTACAAAGAACATTTGACCTCCGATATTTCCAACAAAGGGTATTGAGATGAATACTTATTTTCCATAATTTGCAAATAAATAAAATACCCAGTGTTTTTTTATAATAGATCATTCAATTCTAGTTTATCATTGTTTTAGCATTAAGAAACCCTCAGCCGTCCTTTATCAGTAAAATGTGTTTGTTTAGGTGTTTGGGCAAGTCTAGCAGTGCTGGACTGTTGCCTGCAGGCTGCGACCCCAGTTGAAGAGGAGATCCTGCTGGCCGTTATGGCCACCATGTTCGAATGGCGCAACAGCAAAGAGGAGTGGTTTCTCTTTAACAGGTTTGTGTAGCTTTGCAGGCGTAGCTGGTGCAGTGAATCATATAAAATGTAAGGGAAGAAATGTTTTGTCTCCTGTTGTGCAGCTTATAGCATCAATGTATAAAAATTTTTGGTATTTTTAAAATATTTTATTAGCTTCAGCCAATCTGATCTACAGAGATTGTTTGATCATACATCAAATAATGATGTATGATTTATGGTTAAGCATAATCATCGTACTGTGAAGAGATTTGTGGCTGATTCAGAGCATAAACATGCACATAAAGGCAGAATAATTAATTTTTGCCAGACAAATTCAATGGATTAAGAGAGCAGATGCTAAAATGCCATTACAGAGCAGCATACAGATACTCAAAGCTGCTGGCGCCTCTCGAGTCCCGCAAACCTCAAGGTGTAGGATCCTTCAAAGATTTGCAGTTGTGTATAAACCTTCCTATTTGGCCACCCCTAATTAATGCTCACAAGCAGAAACTGTTGCAGTGAAGACTAATTTCAAACAGTCTTGTTTACTGATTAGTTCTGTGTCCTGGATGGTCCAGATGAATGGAGTAGTGGATCATTGATGGGTAGCCACCATATCCCAACAAGGATAAAATCAAGGGTGAGGTTTTGGGTGAAAATCATGGGGAAAGAGCTGGTAGGTCTCTTGAGGGTGCCAGACAGTCAGACATTCCATAGCAAAATCATCTTCATGCATGACGATGCACAATGACCTCAACCCTATTGGAACCTTTGGAGCATCCTCAAGTAAAAGATTTAGTAGAGTGGGAGGCAGTTAGCCTCAAAACAGCAGTTTTGAGAGGCTATTCTGACATCCTGCAAAGAAGTTAAAGCGGAAATTCAATGTGTACAAGAATTACAAAGGTGTGGAATGAAAAGGAAGGTGACCTATGTAAACATGTAACTTGCCCTGTTGGGTTGTTTTAGATTAAAATAGCTTTTGATTCAGTAAATATGTGACCATTTTCTGTCTATTTACAACCTATATTATGCACAACAGAGCTCATTCATTCATCACCTTACCCGCTTATTCCCTAATTTTACCAGTCTATCGCAGGGCAAATATAGACGAACATCCATTCACACACACATTCACTCCTATGGGCAATTTAGACTCACCAATCAATCTAATGGACATGTATTTCGACTGTGGGAGGAAACCCACGCAGAAAGATCCCCGGGCCTCTGGAATCAAACCCAGGACCTTCTTGTCAAGAGGCAACCGTGCTAACCACTACGCCACTGTGCCGCCCACAACAAAGTTTAAAAACATTTTAATTTGGAACATTGCTTGAAAATTATGTTGACTGTCCTTTGCTTTGACTAATTAGGAAAACAGCAAGATATAATTTGCATAATATTTTGACCATCTGATCCATCTGTGTGAGAATATTGCATGATCAGAAAAAAAACCAATATCTAGGTATAAACTTGTCTTTTGTATATTGTACTATATATTTTCCTTTATAATATTGGTCTATAATTACCAATTATATAGTTTCATCTCTGTATCATCATTAAAGGCAAAATTCCCAGAACTCTTAACGTTTACCCATATGATAGAATTGTAATTTCTTTTATAGTTGTAACGATACTTGACCAGCTATTTAAGGAAGCGCCACGCAGATTATTATTTGTGTAAATATGAATGACAGTGTATGTGCACGTTCGAGTATCCAGCCTTGTTCCGGTTTCTTTTGTTTCTCGATCACAGACTTGATCATTAGTTTGTTTTTTTGTTTCATGTGCAAACAGACTATTGATAAAGCGACTCATTGCATCATGGATCCGAATCATCTCATAACGTTACCATAGGCACATTATGAATATTTACAGTAAAGTCCTGTAAGACCCAGTCAATATTGTTGATGCTGTGCACAAAACCCAGGAGCTCCATTAGACTTTATAATTTGAGTGCATAAACTAAACCATAACTCTGACTATTCATCAGACCTGCCTATCTGACATAAGTGTTGGATATTGCACATACTATTTGTAGGAGAATAAATACAGACCTCACATTCTTATGAGAATGGATTTAATCAGTCGGCAGTATGGGAAGTAAAATTTAAAATCTTAAGCCTATATAGTGTACATTTATAAGACGTTATCATTTGGTTTGGGGAAACAAATATCTTCTATATTAATTGACTTAATTATTGACTCTGTTTTTCATCTGTTCATTTCCAGTGACCTAGGGAAAGCGTCTGCTGCACAGCTGGCGCTGCCTGTGGAGATGATGCGTTTCCTGTGTTGGCTGGTGAACCATTTTCCAACAGTTCTTGGCAGCACTCACTGGGACTTTCTACTCTGCTCCATGCTGGCCTGGCTGGAGGTAACATGCTGCATGTTTGGTAACTGGTAATTGTTTTTGTTTTTTTGTTGTTTAATGTGTGTTTGTCCACAGACTGCCAGTGAGAGCAGCAGGGCTTTCTGGAACCCTTGTGTGCAGCAGTTTGTTCAGACTAACTGCAAGCTGATTGTCATGTTGAACGAGTTCTTCACAGCACCACCTGCTGGTGTAATGGAACAGCTGCCTCCCAATCTTAACTCTGAATGGCAGGAGTTCTTTATGGAGGGAATCTACAATCGGCTGCTGCCTCTGCTGATCAAGATTCCTGGTAATTCCTGTTGTGTTTACAACCTATTGGGTTTCATATATTCTAGCCTTCAGCCTGGTTACAACCATCATCAAATTTTATAGATTTTTTGCTACAAAGCATGAATGTTGCAATAGGATATATAAAATGTTTATTATGGACCAGTTGATGTTGAATGTGTCACATTCTGTGTACATTATGTGTACATGTCTAAACTCAGTAAATTCCTTATTAACAAATTTCTCTGTAAATCTGTTGAGTCTGAAGCGTGATAGAGCTGTGTCAAATTCGAGTGTGTGCCTTATGCTACCTTGAGTTTACATTTTATCTCTGTTTTCATTGTTTTCATTTACACATGGACACATTACAGATTCCCAGCAAAATTCCACTGAGATCGGCAAACCACATCAAGTTTTATTTGATCACAAATTTAGCTCAACTTTATTACATAGTTGTCCTGTGTGAGACTGTGGTCTTCTCTACAGTAGGGGTCTGTCCAATTTACATATTTTTTATAATATGACTCACTCCATGTGCCCTAAAGTTAAGATATATTTATGTTAGCAGAACTGAGACTTGGTTATTATTCATCATGGATAAAAGTAAAACGACTCTAACAAACATTCATGTTCTTACCCGCTTATTCCCGAATCCGAGGTCACGGGGGTCTGTTGCGCCTATCCCAGCACATATGACTGGTCGCCAGTCCATCTCAGGGCAACACATAGACATACAAACATTCACACACACATTCACTCCTATGGACAATCACCAATCGACCTAAGCTGCATGTTTTTGGACTGTGGGAGGTAACCGGAGCACACTGGAAACCCACGCAAGCACATGAAGAACATGCAAACTCGGCACAGAAAGATCCCGGCCCGGGATTCGAACCCGGGCCCTTCTTGTTGTGAGGCGACTGTGCTATCCACTACGCCACCGCGCCGCCTTGCTCTAACAAACAAAATTATCATAAAGTAAATTTTTTTAGTTTTTTCAATCAGAACCCCTGATGGGTTGCAAATTATTGCAACACTTGGCTTAAACTTTCACTCGAAACATTGGTCTTTTCTATGAATAGCTGGAGTACTGAACACATGGTACGTTTTAGTGCTGCTTAGCCAAACTTGCTGGCATTAAAAGTAACATTTGGATCTGGTTGCAAAGCAAGTTTCTTAATGCCTCAAGCACATATACCTGAAAAAGTTTGAGTTTTTTTTTTTTTTTTTTTTTTTTTTTTTTTTTTTTTTTTCTTCAGTGGAGTTTTCGGAACCAGATGAAGCGATGTTCCCAGTGATGGTGGTGGAGGCGGTGGGTGATGCTCTCAGGCACATTCCTGTCCAGCTACTCACACACAACAAACTCCCGGCTCGGTTTGTTGCCAACCAGAGGAGCAGCTTGCCTGATGCCCTGCAGACTCTGTTGAACACACTCACACCGCTGCTGCTGTTCAAGAGCCGGCCGTTGCAGCTGGCTGTCTACCACATGCTGCACAAGTAAGACAGGGGCAAAGAATTATGCAAATTAATTTGATTTGGCACAAGAGCAAAGCAATAAGCTTCATCCAGTAACCTATTGTTGTAATAAAACCAGTCGCTTGAGATGTTATACTTGGTGGGTTTATTTCTTTTAAAGGGTTATGCCTATACTACCAGAAAGTGACAATGAAAATTTCAGCACGAAAGCAGAAGATGAAGATGAGGAAGAACCATCTTTGTAAGTTTGTCATCATATTCTTTTTAGTATTTTTTCACAGTATTTTATAAAGATTCGTTTTGCATTTTATGTTTTAATTTGCTTTGACATGCCCTTTTTAATGCAAATCAGTTGATCTTTCAAGAGTGGTGTTTTGGATATATCAATGTGAAACTTCACTCTTGTTCTGCAGGTCTCCTCCCTCTGCAATTATGACCTTTCTCACAACCTCAGAGGAATTGGTGGACAATATTCTGGGGAATGTCCAAGTAGGTGAGTTTGCTGTTGTCCAACCTCTCAGCATGGAGCACTGTTGCATCCTTGGATATCTGTTAACCTGGAAACTCCTTCTCATCTTTTTTAAGGCTGCACCTTCCCAGGTACTGTACTGCTCACTCGTTTGATCTTCCCTTTCACTAAAAAAGGTCATTTTTGGTGTAGTTAAGTGCAAAGATTTGTATATGTGCTTCTGTTTTACAATGTTAAAGGTATGTTTCATATTGTTTTGATGATTTTGTGTTACAGCTACGTGTGCAGTACTGCCTACATTTAAAGAAGACTCGTTCACTTCATAAGCTGCTGATGCATGTGTTTCGGCTCATGCCAGAGAACCCAGCATTACCTGGGCAACTGTTGGAAACAACCAGTAGAGAGCCCAAAAGCTTCTTCACAGAGATCCTGCCTCTCTCACTGCATCGTGAGTATATTTTAGGTTTATCTTAAGGTTCATTCATCACATGGATGTTTCAGCTCAACTTCAAAAACTTTAGAAGGTCAGAAAAACATTCTATAGAGAATATGGGGTGAGAGGTTCAGGGAAAGTGCCCCTTAGATTGCTGCAATCAGCTAACAGTGACGTATGGAAAAAAGCGCTTTAGCTCTGCATACTAAGAGTGTCTCGTTAAAAGCATTCATCTAATCACAGCAGCAGTGCTAGGCTGTAGTGTCACTTCAAATAGTAAAGCTATTATCTTAAATATATTCCCACTAGCATGATGATAGCATTCTATAAGAGCTCCTCAGTCAGTCATGCTGCTTCACGGTAAGGATGTCGTTAGATTAAAAGCTTGTGGAAACCTGTATGGACAGGTGGATAAGACACAAACACTAATCTGAGATCAGGCTTAAACAAGGCTGCGATTCTTAGAATTTGTGCTGATATTAAGATAGATTAACAGTTATAACATTAATTAAGCTGCATGTTTGCTTTTTCAACTAATGCTGGATACAAAAAAAAAATTTTTAATGGGATAAACCATAAACACGATAACAGATGCAGTGCACATATTCTTTGAATGAACAGTTTTGCTCCTATGATGTGTCATGATGTGACAACACAATACACAAAAACGGATTTTCCTGACTGTGAAAAATTTCTCAAGACTAAAATAACGGACAGTAGAGAATGTTTTAAATGAAAATTTACAGGAAGACGAAAAAGGTTTGGGTGAAGTCTTTTTAATGTGCTTCTCCATAAATGTGTTCCTAACAAAGGCAGCTTCTGTCAGCTTCTGTCATAATTTGGAAATTATTTTGTTTCAGGTGTTTTCTAGACCATATGCTAGTTTGTCCCTAAGTGTAACTGATTTTCAGAAATTATTTTCAGGTTTTTCATTTGATAAAGCATCCCACTTTGGTTAGATCCTGATATTTGTTACCTAAATTGTACGACAGAGAAAGACCTACAATCGGAGGTTCCGCACTTGGCCTGCTATGTGTACTACAGCGCTCTAAAAGACCTGCCTGCGATGGTGCGTCTGTGGTGGAACAGTCAGGAGAAGCGTGTTGTTAGCATTGTGGATAAATTCACCAGCAAGCATGTAAGCAATGTGCTATCAGCGCAAGAGATCGTCTCTGTCCAGTCCAGCACGCAGACTTTCGACAGCATGACGGTGAGACAGTGCATGAATCCTGATCTTAGGTTTTTACATGCTGTGATAAACACAGAAGAAAGGTTTGTGATGAGCTTAAGCTCGTGGAGGCTTTCTTCAAATTATAGAATTTTAGCATTACAAATGGCTCAAAATGGCTCACACTACTAGGAAATTGCTGTATCTGGTACCATTATGGGTTTAAAATGTTATAAGTCAAACCGAATTAGTCTTATTGAGAAAGATACAATAAGGTTTGTGATGTCCTGTGTTATTTTAAAAGAAAATTTTTCTGAATGAGAGATTACATTACAAATGTCACCCTGAGAATCCATAACTAGCTAAAGACCTTGTGTGTGTTTGTTTACAGGTCAAAGCTCGCTCGGCCACCAGAGAGGTGATTGCAACATACTCGGTGGATGATATTTTTATTGAGCTAGTAATCCAACTGCCCCAGAACTACCCTCTGGGCTCTATTAGTGTTGAAAGTGGCCGGCGGGTCGGCGTTGCAGTGCAGCAGTGGCGCAACTGGATGTTGCAGCTCAGCACCTACCTTACACATCAGGTAGGACCAATAACCTGCTTTTACAACAATTACAATTAAAAAAAATATTAATATTAAAATATTAAAAATATTAAACCAAAATGGAAAGTTATAAAGGGTTAATGAAGTACACTGCAGGTCATTAATTTAAACCACACCCATGTGTGCTTTTTAGCATGGCTTTCCTGATTTATTAGCCATGTTGTTATAATGACTCAGAAAAAGTAGTTTGATCATTTTCCTTTTCATTACATTCATTAATCTCAAATATTTGCTGAGGTCTGAAGTGCATTAAAAAAAATTTGTTTAGGGTGCGAAAACATGCAGGACACAACAATCAATTATTTATCCAATGCATCAAATGCATGTTCTTTTAATTGAACTAGTTTTATTAGAGAACAGTCTGATCTGTCGAAAGCGTTTATCAATGTTTTCACACAATTCTTGTGTCTGCATGTGCACTCTGTATGCTGTGTGTAGAATGGCAGTATCATGGAAGGTTTGTCTCTGTGGAAAAACAATGTGGATAAACGTTTTGAGGGCGTGGAGGACTGTATGATCTGCTTTTCTGTTATTCATGGATCCAACTATTCACTTCCTAAGAAAGCCTGTAGAACCTGTAAGAAGAAATTCCACTCCGCATGTCTGGTAAATTTAACAGATTACCTTATCACAAAGTCAATTTGACTGTAAGATTAAATACACAGAATTTTTATGTCCTTTATTTGTTGTAAATAATATTTTTGTTGTGTTTTTCCCCCAGTATAAATGGTTTACATCAAGCAACAAATCCACTTGCCCTCTGTGTAGGGAAACATTTTTCTAAGCTGTATTATGGACTTTATAAATGCAGTGGGGTGGGAGGGGAAGCTGTAAGGTAAACTGCCACTCAGTACATCAATTTGTGCATAAAATATGTGCACTGCATCCAAGCTACATCTACATCTTCTATTCTCCTCTCATGGATCTGGGCAGAACCGGACTGTCTATTTTGTCTCATTTACCATGTTCCTCAATCATGATTCCTCTTTTCTCAACCCAATCAAGAGTTGTCCATGGCTATATTATTTTTTTTAAGCAGCTCTATACAAGTGTTTTAATTTTAAATGGAATCCATTGTTTTGACTACAACTGACATGTATATAAGAATATTGTACAGTACTATGCTGGAGACCATAATAATTAATTTGATTGAAAATGAAATTATTAAATCATGTTTTTGCAGCCATTCGCATTTGAATCTTACTTCCTACTAATGTAATGCAGTCAGAGGCATATTACATCATACATTACTAATGCTTTTATCTTCTCTTCAATGGTGCAATAAATAAATTGTTACACCATTAAATAATAATAATGTGATAGTTCTTAGCAATATGTGTCTTATGCACATACTGATAAAGAATTTATCAGTATCTGCACTATTCTGAGAACTGGCTGTAAGGTAAAAATAACTTAACTTCCTTTTGTTTTCAGATCAATTTGAACTGTTTTTATACTAAAAGGGTTAAACATTTATGTTGTTTCTTGAAATTCTGGTAACATGGTATAACTACATTTCTATTTAGATGAAATAGGAACAAAGTCTACCTAACAACCTTTTTGTGAGAAAACTTTAAATGGAAATAAAGAAAAAGAACTCAATGCCAGAAACAATCTTTAATAATGCAGTATTTTAACCCATATTCGCACATGGAATTTTGTACTTCATCGTGGGTCGGATTAAAATTTCCTCCTGTAAAATTTTATTATGTCTGTTAGATGACAAAAATCTGTGATCAAATCAGGGCTAAGCAATTTGTTGTCTGTAAATATTTGATCAAGGTCGTCAATGAGGATCTGTGTGCCAGATAAACAAAGATAAATAACAGTCTGCCCTTGTTTAACCTGCTTATGTCTAGTTATAAAACATTTTTGTCTTTTTAAACATGCTCTTTAAACTATCATATAATCAAATGACAGACTAAAACAGTATTCTATACACTATGCCACCGCACCGCCCCTTCAACGTAAGATGTCTCCAAATTCTCTACATTTTAAAAAATTGCTATGAATACTAGAGTTGTGTTGTAGAAATTTGTCGAGGAGAAACAAACACTCCTGAGAATAACAATTCAGACAAACACAGCAGTAAAATTAATAAAACAAAAGGGCTTTTAATTTCTGTAGCCACAAAATTTCTGTGAAAACATGGAACATTTTCTTGTGAAAGATGAGACCAGAAATAGAATGGGATGGTTTTTAACTATCTGGCAAACCACTTATCAGTTCATTCACTTACTGAGAGGAAAAAGGATGGTTACATTTGAAAGAAAACTGAATTTATATATGGTTTTGTGTTGCAAGTTATAGCGGCGTGTAATCAGGTTGCTATTTTAAGTTTAGTATTTTTATACTGTTAGAAATTAAAGGGACAGATGTAAACATGCAGGATGTTTTGGAGACAAGATGAGTGAGGTTAGGTTGAGATGGTTTGGACATGTGCAGAGGAGTGACATGCAGTATATTGGTAGAAGAATGCTGAGGATGGAGGTGCCGGCGGGTAGAAGGAAAAGAGGAAGACCAAGGAGGAGGTTTATGGATGTGGTGAGGGAAGACATGACATGCAGGTAGTTGGGGTGAAAATGGCAGATGAAAAGGACAGGGTAGTGTGGAGAAGAGTGATCCGCTGTGGTGACTCCTAATGGGAACAGCAAAAGGAGAATTTCATACTGTTATTAACTTTATTATAAAGTTTGCTAGTGTTTGTAGTAATATTGTCTCTGGACATTTAGTCTTTCAGTGCCATCAGGATACACCTTGAATTTTTTTCCCTTTCCCTTATTCTTCATCAGCACATCTCAGGAGAAGAATTTTTTTGATTTTCTGTTCTGCTTTGTGGTCACTGGTTCTGCTAACAATGCCTCGGGTTTTGTAATGCAACTGACAGAACTTTTGCATAAAAGTTTCCACACAGCAGCAACAAAATGGATAATATTTCAAAATGAAAGACAACCCACACATAGCAGATTGTAAATTTTGTTTTGCAAAAATATTGTAGTACAAAAATGAGTGCTTATAATACGAGTAGTCTAGTAAAATATTTGCAATTGTAACGCACAGCAGTTGCATTACCATTTGGAAGCCAATCCTGCAGCAAACGCTTGCAAAACAATAACATAACCTTGGAGAACATATTGTGCACGGGAGATGTATTCAATCTAGTGGAACCATCATGTCATTGTTGCATCAAGAGACATTGTGTCTGATGTTTGTTGAAGCCCAGATGGTATTCGATCATAATAAACTTGATCCCTTTCAGTAGTTTATATTGACGTTTTATCTGCCAGGGACAATTTCCCACTTACTGGAAATGCTTAGCCCATTTTCTGTTGCTTCTTGGAAACCTTCCGATTAAGCAGCCACAACTGTGTATCATTTATGGCTCTTCAGTTTTAGTGATCTGTTTGCAATTTCAATCAATAACAATAAACATTGTATTTTTAATAAAATCAGGTAGAATTGATTTGATAGTTATAATGGGTATTAAATGGGATTGATGGTACACAGTTTAATTCACTGTACATGGCATGTTTTAAGTCAGTTGAGTGTAATAGACAGAAATATTCATGTAAACCCTAGGTGGCAGTATATACTTGTCTTCCTCGGCTATGAGAGCAGTTGTATGCATTAGTATTTGTTTATTAAGCAACAACAAATTGTTGAAATTATCTTAAGTGTTTTAGAATTTGGGAACTACATGATTTATCCAAATAATATTATGGGCTGATTCAGTTGAGTGTTGCCAAAAGCATGATTCTGTAATTTATTTGGTGGATGATGTTACATTTTATTAAAGAATACTTTGTGTAATGCAAGTCTCTCTTTTTCCACTGGCTTCCTCTTAAATTTTAAGTGACACAATTTTTTTTTTTATCTTTGCTTTTACTTATATTCAATTCAGTATATTAAGTTTTTGGATGTAATATTCAATTCAGTACATATGAGTTGTACTTCTCCTTAATGTAGGGTCACATCGCAGCTGTATGCTCTCTAGACTCTTCTCCTCTCTAAATAGCAACATGTGTGTTATTCCACACATCATATTGGGAAAGCCAGACCAGCTGTTCCCATCGTGTCACCTTTCTCTCTCTTTTGTTATCGTCATGGTAGCCAGATTACGCAATCACTCATCTTAATCCTAGTGAATACGTATATATATATGTACTGATTTAAAGCGGCTACACTGCTTGTCTTAGTTGTTGGTTTTATTTCCTGATTGACTCTTGTGTCAAAGAGTAATCTCATGTGCACAATGACATCTGCAATTAAACATATTTCTTTAGAATCACACTGGTGAAGTGTTTTCATGTTGTTTCCACTGAACAGAACAAATCTCACAGACTTGGTAGAATATTGCAGCTGAAAAATGTTCAGTGTTTTTGAGTGTAGTAATTGGGCATAATGGCCACATACTATAGACCGCAAAATTAAGAAGAAACTGAAGCAAGATTTCCAGAGCAAGAATCTTACAATCATACGAAGAATATTTGTCTTCATCCTTAATGGTACTAAAGTTTTTTTTATTGTATCCTCTTTTTTTATTTTTATTTTTTCTTCCATATGTAAGGTTTTCAGATGTGTGTGGACTTTGTGAAAGAACAAGGTAGTTTAATATATCAGGAAAAGAAAAAGAACAATGAATTATCGGGTGATTAGTCCAGGAAAAAAGAAAACATTCTTGTTTGGAAATGTAGCACCTTTTAAATTTTAGAAAGAAGAATAGATTTCCCAGACAACTTTCCCATCTAGGTAGCTTTGGTATAGGCGTGCGCATATGGGTAACTGACCAAAAGGTAGGTAAAAACATTCTATATAGCTTAATTGAGGTAGTTTGTAGGTAAAATAAATATTTATTCAGAAGTGTGAATGGATCACTGGCAAAGACTTGTGATGAAAATTTGACCTGCATGTAGAAAAAAGATGTTTTTGCCTTTTTCAACTTAGTAATAGCAGTTGAAATTACATATGCTCCATGCAGATACAATACTGGTGTCCCACAAGACTCAGATCCTTTCCTTTTTTCCCCCCTCTATAAAATCATTT
Source organism: Pseudolaguvia tuberculata (assembly GCA_026260255.1). NCBI lineage: Eukaryota > Metazoa > Chordata > Actinopteri > Siluriformes > Sisoridae > Pseudolaguvia > Pseudolaguvia tuberculata. The sequence continues at coordinate 2,954,776 of JAOTRA010000006.1, read as the reverse complement.
CCTCACATAGGATCTCCTGCCTTTGTTATGCTAATGATACCCAACGCGGTTCAACACCTTTTCTTCTGGTCTCAAAACTGTATCCCTAACAAAACTGAACCGCTCTTAATTCCAACTGATTCATCCTCATGACATGATCTTGCAATTACCCTATAATTGCAATTCGCTGATCATCTCTCAACCTTCATGTTCACTCAGGGCATTTCCTTGTGTGGTCTTTTGTAATTTATAAACAAGACTACTGCAACTTTGCTCCTGACATGTTTACCATGATTCAGAATGAAGGGCGGCGCAGTGGCGTAGTGGATAGTCGCCTCACAACAAGAAGGTCCCGGGTTCGAATCCCAGACCGTGATCTTTCTGTGCCGAGTTTTCATGTTCTCCCTGCGCTTGCGTGGGTTTTCTCCGGGTGCTCCGGTTTCCTCCCGCAGTCCAAAAACATGCAGATTAGGTTGATTGGTCATTCTGGCACCACAGGATGGTGGAATGAAATTTCCATAAATCTCAGAACAGCCAAGTCACTGTTCTTTAAGAGTCACTCTTTCTTAAAATACCTAACACAACATTTAAAGTTACTTATTAAACTTAACTTTAACTACTGTAAACTATTGTAGAACTATGGAGGGTACTGTGTATACCCTCCGTAGTTCACAGTAGTTAAAGTTAAGTGTATCTAGGAACATTTAATTAGTAATACATGACTTCCTGTTTCCCTGTGGTATAAATATGATGTGACACAGAGGCCATTTCTCTTATCCACTCTTCAACAAGGGAAAGACAAAGGAACACAACATTGCTAGGTGATGGAGCTGATCAAAGGAGCCCAGAGAGAATGATCAAATGTGGCAGCAGAAGCTGTGTCAAGATTAATATAGTCCCATAAATAATCTCTATATCTTCTTCTTCTCCTTTCGGCTGCTCCCGTTAGGGGTCGCCACAGCGGATCATTCTTCTCCACCCTACCCTGTC
>JAOTRA010000006.1:2906298-2925669 GCA_026260255.1 Pseudolaguvia tuberculata | reverse complement strand
CAGACCCGGGAATCGAACCCGGGACCTTCTTGTTGTGAGGCGAGCGTGCTAACCACTACACCACCGCGCCGCCCTTTATACTGTAAAATATACTATACCTTATTGGTAACAGGACATTTTGCTTTAGGAAAGAATAATTATATTACTTTTATCTAAATTTTTCCAAAAAACTTGGAAAAGTGTTTACACTGGAGAGTGTAAACAATTACCAAATTTTTATATTTATTTTTACTTCCAAGAATCATCTCCATCTCCAGTCAGGCATGGCAAATTTCAAATGCATCAGCAGCTTAATAGATCTGAGAGCAAGATTCAGAGTGCAGTCCTGAGCAGAACGGCATGATGGATACAGCTGAATAATACATTTTCTGGCTGATATAGATTCATATTCACAAGTATTCCCTCTGATTACATTTGGACACCAGCCTGACCTCTTCTTTGGACAACAGACAAATCATCCCTTTATATATGCTGATAAATCTGCTCTGACTTATCACGTACAGGTGCCTTCTAATTAATAAATGGGGTGACCCCTCAATTCAATCAAACATCTAATAAAGGAGGAATAAAAATTTCAAGGAAACCATAAAATCCATGGACAACAAAGCAATTCTGCCAACAACCATTATCAGTAACCATATTTGTGAACTAAGAAATAAGAGTTGAACTGTGATATGGTAAATACAACACTTTAGGTATCTCTAACAGCAGTGATGGAAAAATGGTATGTCAGTCACAGAGCCTCAGCTCAACTACATGAAGGAGGAATTGTTTTTTAATACGTGTAACAATACCAAGGATGGTAAAAGTGTGAAGCAAGGCATGTAGTAAAAACAGGAGAGAGAGAGATTCACTAACAGTGAGTGAATGCCCGGGCAATGCATGTATCCTTTAAAAAATGCATACACCTGTGCATAAACATATATCTTTTACACCTTATAAATATCAAACATGCTCTGCTTCAAGAGGTAAATATCTCACACATACAAGTATTATCTTTTATTCATAAACTATTGAACTGTGGAGATTTTTCTTTTATAGGAACGTGCACTGTAAAGTTTCAGCATCATGTTGAATAATATTTGACAAATCAAAAACAATGATTCATTTTTGTTTGAACCGATCCATAATTTCCAGCACCCTACACCCATCCAGTAAACATAAAAAAAGGTAGATGTGTGGAAAAGTGCCAAAAAACTCCAGAAAAAAACCACCAACACAATTTCACAGCAGGTGTGTGCAGTGTCTCAGCACTGCAGAGGCACCATGCATAGATGATGATCCAGAGTTTACGTATTAAACATAGTGAAACAAAGAGAGGGGGGGGGGGAGAGCGCGTGAGTGAGTGAGGAAAATAGGGAAAATAGTGAAATAAAGAGATTAATGTTTCAAGAGTGACTTGTAGACATCTGTTTTAATTGGGTCAGTGTAATGGTCAGAAGAGGTCAGACACAGAAATCTCAGTCAGCTTTAGAGTTACTTCTTCAAAGCCCAGATTTTCTGCAATTTTTTCCAGGCAATATTATATATTACATTGTAAGATATATGTTTGTGATCGAAGACCACCAATAAACCAAGGGTTTATGGATGTAGTGATGGAAGATATGCAGGTAGTTGGGGTGAATGAGGCAGATGTAGAGGACAGGGTAGTGTGGAGAAGAGCGGTCCGTTGTGGCGACCCCTAATGGGCGCAACAAAATATATACGATACTTCCCCCATCTAACCATCCAAATGAGGATGAAAGGCTTAAAATTGGGTGTGGAATAGGTCAAATTCTGCTGTTAGAATTTCTGGTTCCACCAATTAAAGAATTAATTAAATTAAAATGAATAAATTAAATGAATAACAGTATATTTTGTACTATTAGGCGCATTTAAAATCTATTTATTTCCTCAAAAGTCATAGCGTTTTATAATCTGGTGCCCCTTATATTGCAGAAAATACAGTACAAATATTCATTATTCACTGGGTCAAATGTGTAGCTTAAACCTGTATAATTTCTGTCAGGCCTCAATTTATTTACCTTCTTAGTTTTATTTAACCATCAATTTTAATTAATAGAATTACAAATTATCCAGTTTTTTTTTTGCTTTGAATTGGACATTGGACAATGATTATCATACAAATAAAGCTACTACTGTCTATCATTGTCTAAAACTGAATTGGTAGGGAAAATTTAATGGATAGTGATTATAGTTTTCAGCATGCACAGTCAAATAAGCAACAATCTATACTTAAATTTGGGAGCAAAACAAAAATGTTTAAGGAAAACACTAGCATTGTAAATTCAGAAAAAAAGATAGAAAAACACTTAATAATAGAATCTGTCTAATGAACTGACTGGATAAGTGGGGAGCTGTGGGGCATGATGTTTTTCTTGTTTATCATTTCTCATTATATGAGACTAAATATACATATAATGTATATTTTTAAACATACATTTAGAAAAAAATGTGATTATTTACTTAATGTAATTTGGCTTAATGTTGACTTGTAAGCATGTACTGTTGTACTTAACTGTAATGATGAGTTCTGAGACGGATCCATAATCAAGAAACCAGTTTTATTAATTCCCATACACAGTTGGTAAACAAAGTTGTAATCTAGTAAAATCCTAAAACACTAAGCGATAAACTGTAGTCAAAAAACGAGCATGAAATAAAAACCGTGGAAGATAAACTGAATAGAGAATGCTTGGTAAGTTGCATGGACGTTTACAATGCTTTAGAATGACTATTATTTAAGTATTAGAACAATAGCGACCTCTGTTGGTGGGTAGAGGGAACAGTTACAGTACTCCCCACCTACGAACACCTCCAGGCGTATTGGGCAGGCATGTGGACGTGGGGCTGGACGCTCAGGTTGTGCTTTGTGGAAATACCTCGTCAAAAGAGGGGTCCAAAATCTCATGTGCTCTTACCCAACTGTGTTCCTCAGGGCCGTAGCTCTCCCAGTCAATCAGGTATTTAAGGTATAACCCTTCTCCTCTATTATCAATATTTCAAATGAGCTGGGTACCGTTCTATTTCAATGGGGCCCGGTGATTCAGCAGGTTGGGGGTTTTCATTGGGGTTAGCATGGTGTGGCTTGAGCAAGGAAACATGGAAAGACAGGGAGATACGATAATACAGGTCAGGTTGAAGTGATATGTGAACGCATTGATCCAGTAGAGGATCTTGAAGGGACCAGTGTACCTTGGGATTAGTTCTCATGAATAGCCAAACAAGCTGTCTGACCTTATAGCTGGCGGTGGCTATCTGCCTGAATATGTTGTGCCCACTGATAGGTGTCTGGTGTGAATTAAAATAAATAGCTGACATTTAATTGTTTGCTGCAGTTATTAATAAATGCTTATTAATTGATCAATACAGCAAATTTTTTTGACTTTAGTTGCTATACAGTACTCAAAAATAATTGAGTTTACAATTATTTAAAGAAGTAAGCAAGCATGGTTTATGCAAGATAAGTAAAAATATATACTTGAATCTGACAGAGGTATAAAAAAATAAAAGAATGATCAATGATTCTATATAATCCCAATAGTAAACTCTGTGGCATTTAACAAAACAAAAACAATGCTCTGTCAATAAAAGCATTGGCGTAATGAACTTAATAAATCAGTAGAAAGCAACAGGTATTATATTTACATTTCCAAAATGAAAAACACTAAATTGAATACTAACTTATGCCATAAAAATCTAATTTTTTTCTTTTTTAATAGTTTTGGGAAAACAATAAGGTACAGATATTCATGCAAGGCTAAATGGTAATATCTCAGACTGCTGATACTTAAAATAAAGTCAAACCAAACTAAAATAAGGAATGGAAAGGATAAAATACAGCATTCTCGTACTGCATATATCACTTATCCTCTTTAACACACACACCGACCATAAAAAGTAAAAGATGATTTAATGACGTCATTATAGAGGATAGTGTGTTGTTTTGGGAGCAAAGTGGAATGGACAGTCTCAATAGGAGGTTCTTGTACACTGCTGACATATTATGGAAACTGATTTTATGTGACCATTGTTAGGGTAATGTTTTTCGCTTACAGAAGGACACAACCAAATCAAGGAATGTTTGCTTTTCTGCATTATTGTATACTTAAAAACAATTTTATTCAAGCATCAGAATCAGCATGGTACTTAAGGTCAATTCAGGGATTGCTCTAAAAGCCTTTATGTTTTTTTAAATCTTGTGACAAATCCACAATCCTGGCCCCATGCTCACCTGCATTAGCATGGTTTTCAATATTATCATGAGTGACAGAATAAGAACAAAAACTAAATCGACTAGCTAGGATCAATTTGAAGCTTTTTTTATGAAAGCTGTAGAGAAAACCATCAAAGTCTTTTAAAGCCATCTGTGTCCCTTATACCATGAATAAAAGGTGGTTGAATGTAGCTGCAAATTAAAACTTGTTGCACAGATTCACAGATTATAAGCTATTAAGCATAAGTCTTCTCTTAGAGCTTGCTGCAGTCAGTTCTAGAACAAACAGCATTGACAGAAGTAAGCCATAATCAATACAGTCTCAGACCTAGGGCTATGGGCGAGGGTTATTCAATACCATTAACAAATAACCTGACATCAAGTGCCATTATGCACTGAAAACTAAAAATGGATAACTGAAATTGATGGCTACGCTAATGCCATGTTCTATTTCTTTCCTCCTCCTCCTCTCTTGCTTTATTACATGGAGAAGGTGTGTGGTCTGATCAGTCATGCTTATCAGACGGCAGGCAGGACTCTTCTTGTTCTGCAATTGAGCGAGATAAACCAAGGATAAATGAACAAATTACTAGGTCCATTTTATCCAAGTAATAATAAAAAAATACACTATTTTAGAGTCCTGTTAAAGGTGATATAGCGCAAATGTGAAGCTTCTTACAGAATGTGACCTGTGATATGATCTGGTATGTTTCAATGCTGTCAAACACTCACCGATCACTCAGTTGTTTTCGGTGGTGGTCTGCTTGCCTTAAATATACGGGATGTCTCATGTCTATGCCTCCCTCTGGTTCTCCTTTTAGTTTAGTTAGTCAGCGTTCTTTCCTGCACTGAATACTCAGTGTCTCACTACCTCACTACCACAATACATATAATGTATATATTATATATTGTATATGGTTATATACAATATATAAACATTTTCCCAAATTAGGGAATAAGCAGGTTAGAAGATGAATGAGTCGGCTGAGGTTGAGAGTAAACACACTCTGTTCTCTCTCCAGCTCAGGTGGCTACCTATCTAGGTGTTGTCTGGATTTCGGGAAGAATGCAAAACAATCTCACACTGATACTGAATATCAGAGAGTTTAGGGAGGGCAGTCAATGGCTGTCACGATTCAGCATATAATCTCTGAGCCTGCATCAAAGCCAATGGGTTCTCCATCGGGGCAAATACTGTTGCAAAATCAAGGTCTTGCATGATGTCTTTCGCCTGTAACTGGGAGCAATCTGTTGCAAAACGGCCATGACAATAGATACTTTCCATACAGATTGGGTATGGCTGTCATGAGTGAGGTGTATCTCTTGTGACACACGATGTTGCCTTAAGATGTTGGTAGTGTTCAGAGCACTCATGCACTTGCTAGCAGACCTGAGAGACCAATAATTGCTAGTATGCATGGATAAAAAGTCACTGACCATTTGCATCAACCACTGGTGTAATCTGTTCTTGCATCTGTGATTTCAGGATCCCTGAACCAGGGACAACATCTTGCCAAGACAAAGGCTATGGCCCAGAGAAATATGATGTTACATACAGAGCTCCAGGAAAGCAGGGGACAAGTATAGTCCTGGTGATCCAAACCAGGCACTCAGACCTTAGCTGTGGATCCACAGTGGGGAGGGACAAATTAGTTATTTACTTTCTTTGTGAAGTGAGGAAACTTAGACAGACTGCTTCCTGCACTAGTTCTGGAGGGTCTGTATGGATCTTGGTCAAGAATCTGCATGCATGGAGTTCTCTCAAGTTAACCAGTTAAACATTCTTCAATTATCCTCGCTTGCTCCCTATCTGCTTCTTGCAAGCTTCCCTTTCTGACCCAGCAACTGGCACCTTCTTGTAATAACTTTCTTTAACCATTGACCATGGCCTTTGAATGCCAAAGCTAGGAAGATTGCCACTTGGCTTTTGGATGTGTTTCACATGCCACCAGATTATGTCCTTATCCTTCTGGACCTTTCAGTTGCTTTTGACACGGTCAAACACACAATCCTCAGTTGATTCACATTAGATGCAAAGGAACTGCATCTAATCTCCACTGATGTCCCAGAAGACTTGGTCCTCTTCTTTTCTAGCTTGGTATTTGTATTTTGTATATCTCCACAAGAAGTTGGGTTGCAGCAAGAGTGGTGTTCTGTTGTTGGACTTCTGTGCTAGTCACAGTTTCTCTTTAACAAACACCATGTTTGAGCATAAGGCATCAGTGCACATGGCACCAAGACACCCTAGGTTGGAGGTCAATGATCGACTTTGTAGTTGTTTCATCTGATCTCTGGCCATATGTCTTGGACACTCTGGTAAAGAGAGGGTTGGAGCTGTCAACTTATTACCATCTAGCTGTGAGTTGGATCCAATAGCAGGGGAGGAAGCTAGACAGGCTTGGCAGGCCCAAGCGTATTGTGAGGGTCTGCTGGGAACGTCTAGCAGAGTCACCGGTTAGAAGGAACTACAACTCTCACCTCCGGCAGAGCTACGACCGGATACAGAGGGAGGCTGGAGATATTGAGTCCGAGTGTACCATTTTCTCCACCTCCACTGGACCAGCTTTATACCCTCTTTGGGGTGCTGGAGGACTGATGTGAGTTTGCCCAACTGGTCCACATGTGTTTTGTGGATCTGGAAAAGGCTTTCGACTGTGTCCGTTATGGTGTCCCTGTAGGAGGTACTCTGGAAGTATGGAATCCAGGACTCTTTGTTAAGGGCTATCTGGTCCCTGTATGACCAGAGTAGAAGCTTGCTTCGCATTGCCGGCTTTAAGTCAAACTTGTTCCCAGTGCGTGCTGGACTCCGTCAGGGCTGCCTGTTTTTACCGGTCCTGTTCATTATCTTTATGGACAGGATTTCTAGGCGCAGCCAGGGTCAGGAGGGAGTCAGCTTTGGGGACCCCAGGATTTCATCTCTGCTTTTTGCAGATGATGTTTTCCTGTTGGCTTAATCAAGTCAGGTCTTTCAGTGTGCAATGGGTTGGTTTGGAGCCAAGTGTGAAGCAACTGGGATGAGAATCAGCACCTTCAAATCCGAGATCATGGTTCTCACTCAAAAAACCCTTCAGGTTGGTGATGTGATCTTGCCTCAAGTGGAGGAGTTTAAGTTTCTCGAGATCTCGTTCACGACTGAGGGAAGAATGGAGCGAGAGATTGACAGGAGGATTGGTGCATCTTCTGCAGTAATGCGGTTAATGTACCGATCAGTCGTGGTGAAGAAAGAGCTGAGCTGTAAAACAAAGCTCTTGATTTAATCAGTCAATCTACGTTCCTACTCTACTCTTACTCTTAAAATGATAAGATCCTGGATACAGACGGCCGAAATTTATTTCCTCCGTAAGGTGGCCGGGTTCTACCTTAGAAATAGGAGCAACAGCTCGTCTGCATAGAGAAAAGCCAGCTGAGGTGGTTTTGGCATCTGCCACGGATGCCTCCCAGACACCTCCCAGGACATTAGGCATTTGGCAAACGCATACATTTGGTCTCTTTCTTTTTTTTTTTTTTTACAACTGAGCAATTGTGTGTTAAGGACCCTGCTCAAAGGCCCAGAGTGGTTGCTTGGTGGAGGTGGGATTTGAACCCCGATTTTTCTTGTATAAGTCCAACACCTTAATCACTAGGCTACCACTTCCCAGGAGAGGTGTTTTGGGCATGTCTTGTCGGCAGGAGGCCCAGAGGAAGACCCAGGACTCGCTGAAGGGACTATGTCTCTCGGCTGGCATGGGAACGCCTCTGTGTTCTCCCAGAAGAGCTGGAGGAAGTGTGTGGGGAGAGGTATGTCTGGGCATCCCTGCTTGGACTGCTTCCCCGTGACCTGGTCCCGGATAAGCGGTCAGAAGATGATGGATATCTCCACATGGCTTCAACTACCACTGCTATGCTGACACAAAACTTGTCGTTTACTTTTCCAGACACCACAGTTTCTCAGTTTGCCTGCCATCCATGTTATTGCGGAAGGTTGCTCACAGTTTGCTTTTTCATCCAAGCTAACTCATCCTTATGCCATGCCCTTGCAATAACCTTCAGCAATTCGTTGAGATCCTCTTCAATTTCTGGTCACAACCTGGTGTAACATTATACAATCAATTATCCTTTTCTTCTAACTTAACACAATCCTGCAAACCTATCCCCATTACCTCAAAAGGATTTGAACATTCTTGTCTACATAGGCCATACACTTTCTTGTGCACTCTTTTGTAATTTGTAAAGTAGACTATTGCAACTTGCTCCTGACAGGCCTAGCTCTGAGTTAAATTTGCCCCTGCAAATGATTCAATATGCAGCTCTCAACAGAGCAGCATCATCCAAGCTTCAATCACTCCTCACATAGCTCAGCGTTGCCTCAGACCCACAAGCACCACTCTAATTGTTCCACTACCCCATAGGACACATGATATGTCTGCTTTTTTCTCCGTTAGTACCAAGATGCTGAAATAAACTTCCTAGCAATTCTCTCAGATAAATGACAGACTACACAGGGGTAATCAAAGCACACTCCACCAGAGGATTGGCTGCATCTCAGACATATGTCATATGTTAGGCTGTGGTGTGGTCCTCCCACAATAATGTATCTATAAAGGGGTCTACAGTTCCGGGGTCCACACTTTGTCCTGCTCTAGCATGTTTGCTCAGTGGACGCAGATTTACATTAGCAACTCCTGAAAGCCAATACTCTTGGAGGCTACTTGATCTAGGTATCTACACTTCGCTACGGACCCTACAGCATTGCACATCAGAGGTTGTTTAATGCACCACCACAAGAAATCTGGGTGCATGAAGTTGACCCCTGCAATACAGCAACTGGACAGTCAGGCGCTACAGCAGGTTTGACTCAATAAGCCCAATAAGCCCAAATCACATGCTCCACACCCAAGCCATGAACAAAGTCCACTAGTGACAAACCACTGGGAACCAGTGACTCTGCGGTTCTAACGTTGATGGAAAGTTCATTTCATCATCTAGCTGCCAGAACAGAGAAAAGTCTTGAGGCAGGTTGACCTTGAGACATAGGGGTGGCCGTGCAGTGCTGGTGGATCTGAGAGCGCGACATGCTATGCTCGCAGTGATTAGTGTTTGAAGGTAGGGTGAAGCAGTGTTTTTCTTGGCTTTGCAGGCAAGTATCAGTGTTTTGAACCTGATGCTTGCAGCTACTGGAAGCCAGAGAGAGTGCGCCGCAGTGGTGTGGTGTGAGAAAACTTGGGTATGTTGAAACCGACACGTGCAGCTGCATTCTGGATCATCTGTAGCGGGTGAATCGCACTCTGAGAAGACCTACTAGAAGCGAGTTGCACAAGCAACTGAGCGGCCTGAGTGGGTATTAAAGTTTGTATGCTCCGGATGTTGAGAAAGACAAACTTGCAAAATTGTGTAATGTTGGTAATATGGGATGAAAATGATAAATTGTTGTCCATAGTTACCCTAAGGTTGCGAGCAGTGGTTGAGGCTGTTTTTTTTTTGTTGAGAAACTCTTTTCTGATATTTTTGCCACAACACTGGGGGAATTGGTGATCATCTGCCCCCTCTGTTTACTTCTGAGAGACATTATGACTCTGAGATGCTCTTTTTGTACCCAATCATGTTGCTAATTGACCTAATAAGTTGCAAATTGGTCCTCAAGACGATTGTTATATGTACATTTATATTTTCTGGCCACTGGTGGCTCAATGGTTAAGGTGCCGAGATGTTGATCAAGAGACTAGGAGTACCTTGGCTCAAGTCCGCCACTGTTGGGTCCTTGAGCAAGACTCTTAACCGTTCCTGCTCCAGGGGCACTGTACAATAGCTGACCCTGTGCTCTGACCCCCAACATTTTGTGCATTTGGTCGGCACACACTGATGAAACCAAAATACCTTAACTGCCAAACCATGTCCACCACACACACACATACACTGTTGTTCACATATGTACATAAATTAATGAATGAGTCAAATAAATACCATCCTCGTTTTGTTATAAAAGTGATTATCAGATGCAACAGTCGGAAAATGATTTTGAAAATGCTGACTAATTTGGTTAAAAAAAACATCATTACAAAGAGAGAGAGAGAGAAGCATAAAAGCAAAAACAATGAACAATACACAATAAACAAAACCAATAGAAAGCAGGCCAACTTGTCAGGCTTTGTAATTATGGTAGATGTAATTATGAGTGATGGTAAGGGCAGCTAGGCTCTGGGCTGAATGAAGCTACTGGAGATGTGGTTTTACCCTGACTGCACTCGCTGGGGGCCAGACTGTAAAATGCTACAGCAGACACATACACTATATTTAAATTTTTTTAAATAATTAACAGAAACCATTATAAACAATCTACATCAGTAAGCTTATAATGGTGTTTCCTAGTAAATAGTTTGTAACAAGTCAATCATGGTCAAGTCAGGCCAACACCCAACTAGCTTAATGTTAATCTCTTAGTTCTCATTTAGTTCCTAAGCTAACTTTTTCCTCTGTTTCCTGCTCCTAAGAGTTAAGGTTGGATAATTAATTTGAGGGAGTCGGTTGTGACATTACATGTGGTTTTAACAAAATTGTGGAACAGACTGTTTTTGATGAGATCCAGAGAAGTTGGCACCTCAGATCAAACCTCCATTGAGGGGTGACCAGTGAAAGAGTATGATGTCATTTCTCAGGTGAAGAGAGCTTTGGTAGTGGAACTGTTCTCGCAGTCAGCTCTCACTTAAAAAGGACATCCGAGACTCTGTTCACAGGCATGCAAATTCTTTTCTGTCTTTGTGACAAAGGTTTACGCTGCCTGGGCAGACTGTCCACCCTAAATGCCTTGGCCATCCTTGCAAGCCTTCCAGGCCAAGCACTGAAAGAGCTGTAAAGGGAGGGGGGTCCAACCCAGAGCTATCACGGGACATATCTGTCTGCATTCCATATCAGACTATGCCCTAATGACTATGGATGTTTTTTTCCGATGTAAAGAAATTCTTATGTTTTCAAATTTCTACATTCTGGATGTAGAAGAAATGTATTCCCCCATCTTACCAAGTGGTTTTTTTGGAGACACCTTGTAAGAATTCTCCCAGCAATTTGCCATTTGCAGCAATTTGCAGGCTATAAGCCAGATTTTGCCGTAACAGAGAGCGACTACCGATGGTAACAAAGCAGATTCTATCCACACTGTCTCTGAGACAACTCCCTATGAACTCTCTTGTGGCCTCCCAACCCTACTGGAGCTCTCAACCAGATTATAACCACCTGGTTCTTGCAGGAGGAATCATAGTTAAGGCGTCAAAGCGCTCTTGACAACCAGGTTGACATGGGTGTGTGGTCAGTCCCTTGGATTTCAATTACCTTGAGTACCTTGAATTACCAGTGTGGTTGACACTGAAGAGGTTCCAATCCAAGCACATCTTGATTTGTTGAGACAACACTTAGGGGTTGCATACATCAGCTATCAGGGTCATTTCCTGCTGTGGAGATGTGCATGCCAGGTGCCTGGTCTCAATATGGCAGGAATCCCAGAGGTAATTAAGTTTTAAGATGACTGTTTCAAAAAGCTTTGCTGATGATTGCGCTTATTCTATATCCTCCCCTTGTGGGAGGAGATGAGGCACTCCTGCTCAGAGGTCATGAGGTTTTGTAAGGATGCACTTAATTTTGGTAGATCCTTGACATAATCTGGTGGAGTAGTGTGTTGCGTAGTACCCTTAGTGATGTTACTAGACACAACATCGGAGTGAATGACAGATAGGGATCTTGGTTCAAGTAACCCTAGTACCCTGATGGAGGGAACGGAGACTTTGTGTCCGTCATGCCACTGCAATGGACTGTCCCACGGGAGTCATAATTTAGCTACTCAGCTCAGAAAGGTGAGCATATTAATTGTCTATTTATACCCGGTAGTTCAAATTATGCACAGACTTTTCAAATATCTCAGAGCTCACAAAACATGACCCCTAGTGTCTTCACCCGACACAACATCTCTATACTATATATATATCTAGCATAGAACGAAGGTTACCAAGTGGGTTAAGGACACAGAGAACACAGAGTAACAAAGGTTACCTCTCTTTTCAGTGTGTTTTTTGTCTCATTAAAGTTGAAAGCTCATTTATAATTTTAAAAATATTTGTTGGCAGAAAACCATTTTTTACCAATAGGCAACAAAAAATATCTCTGTTTCAGTGAGTAAGTCTCTTCTTGTATGTAAAAATTATAGTCTATTAATATTCAATCCTGGCTATAGTTACTTCCCTATATTTAAAAAAGACAAGGCTACAAATGTGCTACCTGGGATATCATTGCTAACGCTGCCCTTTGTTTCATGTGTGTGAGCGTTTCCACAGAAAATATCTTTTTAGCTACTTGGCTAATGCTGTATTGCCAAATGAGCCTCAGTAACCATATTGTATTAGCTAATTTTATTCATGATCCTTTTGTCTTCCATAAAAATGACAGACTTACTGAATAGATTTCAGCAGACCTAGCTTACTGGACCCAGGTGAAGAAGCTGCTATGAATTGCTTTTCTGATCATTTGAGTAATGTCTTGTGAAATCCATATTTTTTATTACAGATATCATGTATTACATGTTATGGTAATAACTTGCTGCGTTTGTTCCATGCATTCATATATATGCTTAAGGTTGTGGTATTTATAATAGAATTAATTTATTAATTGTAGACACACTACACCTGCTATTTCTCACTTCCACTAGGCTAAAGAAATCTCTTCCACCTGTTTATGTAACATGCAGCATAATGCAACTCTTTGTGAAAATACACCACATACACCATTGTAAGCAATCTTAAGGCAAAAAATACTTAAAATTAGACTTGAAGTGGACATGAAAAATCTACTTACAGCAAATGTGAAAATCTTTGAAGAACCTTAACCATTTGTTTAGACACGCCATTACAAATAAAATTCCAATCAAGATTGTCCATCCAAGAACAGAGGATTTAATAAATGTCAGACACAACATTATACCACAACATTAATATGAATACAGTATTAATATGAGTGTTTGTTACCTAATAATAAAAATGCATTTACATCATTTGGCAGACGCTCTTATCCAGGGCGACTTACATTTGATCTCCTTTGTACAACTGAGCAGTTGTGCATTAAGGGCCTTGCTCATGGTGGTTGCTTGGTGGAGGTGGGAATCGAACCCCGGTCTTCCTGGTAACACTTCACTTATTCACTAAGCCACTCCCTCCCCCAGTTTAAGCTCTTGATTTGTGAATAAAATATTGTATAGTGTTTAATCAACTTTTGACGATGCAAACATTTATTTAATCAAAAATATATTTTTTTGAAAGAACTGGAATTTCATGTATAAACATTTGTGTATGCACAAAAACTTTACATATGGCAGCATTCACGCTCACAGTCGGATTTAATAATGAAATTAACAAAAATTAACGTTGGTGATTCTTAGAGGCAATAAATTAAAGTTACAAACAGAGTACAAAGTATTCTACCACACAAAAGTAAAAGTTTTCTTAAAGTAATCAGTGCAAGTGACTGCGCACATATGAAGAAATTGCATACATAAATAGGAAACATTTCCATTCTGCATGCAAATAATTCAAAAATTAAGCACAAATGCACATAATTCATAAGTTTTTACCAACAATACAGTACAGACTCCAAGCTGCCAGGGTGTTCAATGGGCATCTTCTTGGCGAATTATAGTGCTATTTAAACTGCATTCTATTTAAAACTGTACTTTTATATGGTTTATTGTTAATTCTAAATTGCCCAAAGGAGTGAGTGTGTGCATGTTTGTGGCTGTTTGTCTATGTGTGACCCTGCAATGGACTGGCAAACTTTCAAAAGGTGTACCCCTGCTTTTCACCCTATGTGTGCTGGTAGAGGCTCCAACTGACTCCTGTGACCACAAATTAGGAAATAAACGGGTTAGAAGATGAATGAATGAATGATATTACCATAGTGACTCAATATTATTACTTTTTAATATGAAAAATAGTACAAATAATTGTATAAATAAATAAATAAAGTCCAAAGCTGTCCTAGCGCGTTGCTCTCGTAGGGGCAGAAGTCGCTTATCTGCGTGTCGCTTTAAATAATGAGTCATCTCCCTGAAGCCATCTTGTTTCCAGGACGACGACTCTACGGGAGGGGCGTAACCTAATTGGCTTCCTTACATAACCCCCCCCTTAAAGTACACCTCCTGGCGTCCACCAACAAAACCCAAAACCAACCCTCTCCCCCGCCCGACACACCAAACAAAATTCCCAACAAAAAAACGGGGAAGATAGGCCGGCACCTGAAAAAGAGACCCACAAAGATCAGTAAAAAAGGAAAACAAGAGATGGAAAAAAACCTCCCCGTAGTCAGCCCACAGTACATAAAAAATAACAGGGGGGTCCAGGACCCTGTACATTCCATAAACGTAGTGGGGTGTGGTCGGGGCGAGGCTTTCAAGCCACCGTAAAGACATGACGCAGTTCCTCAGTCTCGCCCGTGGGTTACCCCAGGAGGGAACGCAGGAGGGACGAGGAACTTCTGACAACTCAGGAGGGACTAATGTGGCCTTGAACAGGTCTGGAGGGACCAAAGGGAACTCCGAAGGGAACTCACGAGGGACCAAATGGACCGAGGGGGACTCATGAGGGACCGAGGGGGACCAAAGGAAACTCTGAGGGGACCGAAGGGACCGCAGGAAACTCTGAGGGGACCGTAGGGAACTCTGAAGGATCCGGAGAGACCGGAAGGGCCTGAGAGTCCTCTGGAGAGACTTCGTCTTGAGGATGAAGACGAAGACGCAGGCGATGATGAAGACTCTGATGCAGATGAAGATGAAGAAGAAGACGAGGATGAAGGCGAAGACGTAGATGAAGATGAAGACTCAACTTGAGGCCCAGCCCAGGAGGAGACGAAACCTTAGGTGCAGTAGGAGACGAAACCTCAGGTGCAGGAGGAGACGAAGAGGGCTCAGGCGCAGATGCGGAGGGCTCTGGCGAAAACGCAGAGGGCTCTGGCGAAGGCTTTCCCAGCCAAAGGTGCCCCTTTGCTGGACCCCCAAATCCAGCTTGCTTACGGGGCCCCAGCTGCATATCCAGGACCTGAGACACCATGCGGGGCCGTGGCACTGGGGCAGCCTCAACCACCTCGAAGGAACCCCTGTAAAAGTCCACACACTGGACAGCTGGGATGAAAACCCCATTATCGCACAGAGAGTCGGAGTCTTCCAAACTACCGCGAATCCGGGCTGCCTTAACCAGTGTGACCTCCTCCTCGGTGTCGGGGGTAAACACTTTCAGTAGCTGAGAGAGGAGGAAGTCAACATCCCAGTTAAGACGCAAATTAATGTCCCAAACCGCGGTCACTGCGTCCAGCACTTTCCCTTCCAAACGCAAAAAAACAAGCATAAATAAAGTCCAACCTAGCGCGTTGCTCTCGTAGTGGCGGAAGTCCGTACACAGAAACAATGACTCGCGACACGCATATCTGCGTGTCACTTTAAATAATGCATCATCGCCCTGAAGCCATTTTGTTTCCAGGACGACGACGCTACGGGAGGGGGCGTGGCCTAATCGGCTTCCTTACAGTTTGTTTGGGTTATACTGATCTTTTCAGTTGATTCACAACAACATCAACATATATGTCATTATATGCTCCTCTCTCTTCTGAAAATAATATTTACAACATCTCCATCCTCTAGCAAGGTCTACTACCATATGTCCTTCACCATTCCTTTCCCTGACTCCAAACCTACCTAATGCTTCATCACCACCTTTGGTGAAAAATGCATCCCAAAGAAACAGATCCACAGATGACAAAAAATAAGGTACAATTGTTTGTCATACTGTGATTGTTTATTGTTAAAGAGAGTCCTTGTTTTAAATAACTTTTTACTCAATTACTCTGTAGAATGGAAACAAATAAACAAACAAAGACACAAAAAACAGTACCATGAGTGCATTTCATTTACCAACAGATTGGAATCAAACACTATCACATCAACCACTGAACTATATAATTCTTCCTATCCTGACATTTTTAGGTTAGCCTCACTCACCTTTCTTATCCCCAAAGAAGAGAGTTTGCTGTGCTGGGTTTGACCACTGTAGGGAGGTGTTGTCATTAGGATCCACGCGACAGGTCAAGTTGGCTGTCCCACCCTCTGTCACTGTTACATTCTGGACAATTGGAAACTGGCCGTGGACTCCTGGGAGACACAAACAATCAGAATAGCACATTGTGGTCAGTTGGGCAGACAAAGTGACCCATACCCATACATGATAAAGCTTTACTGTGAGCATTAAAGCAACACTTTTTCAGAATATGGTGATACTTTTACTATAACCAAGTATCACAGGAAATTGTTCAAAATACGGGTTTGTTTTTGACATCTGAGCTACTGAGCAGCCCTGTTTGAGGTACATCAATGTCTTAAGATGTTTGACAAGAAGAACTATATGACTCCAGAGACCAAAAGTGCTGTGCAATTTGATTGTTAATTGAGACAAGTTAATGTCTCCTAAGTGTCCTTCAGCAAGTACTTCTTTCTTCTACATTCGTGTAGCACAAAAACAGTAAGAAAAAAATATCTTGAAATTTGAGGCACAATGAGAATTTCTCAGTGGGAGTCCATGAAGCGACTAAATAACGATAAAAACAATCCAGCAAGGTCACCCCCGAAACGCAAGATGTCAAGTTTTAACGAGAGAAGTGAGTAAAGCTTTAGCTCAGTTATGAAATTATTCACTAACTGATGTATTAGTGAAGTAATGAAGTATTCACTAACAAAGATGTTTGGTGGCACCCCAGTGTTGGAGAACCTAATAGAAAATAACCTTGCACTGAACAGGAATGCAGAAAGAAGAGATAATGAAAATGTGTACATATCTAAAAGAGACCCTGGCGAATAAGTGATAGATGAAGAACCCATGTGTATTTATAATATGGCAATGAGGCATCTCATACCACAGGTCAACATCTATACCACAGTCAGTGTGTAATGAGCAGTCAGGAAAACATAATAGGTATCACCTAAAATAATGGGGAGTAGGAGATAATCAAGGGAAAGTGTGTGCATGTGTGAAAGAGTCTGATATCATACACACAACATTCCAAACAAAAAGCTAAACACAACAAAATGTAAGGGCAAAATTTTTTGAGAAGTTTTTTTTGAGAAACTTCACCCTAAGTATAAGTATTGTTTCTAAGAGTAGAAGTACTGAAGAATAATGAGTAACTCATATTAGAGTAAAACATAATAGAGAAAATGTGACACACTATTATCTGGACTATAAGGCGCTATATCGTTGAACGAGTATATTTTGATATATTTTCATATATAAGGCACAGAATGATGCCAGAATTTTCCGCCAAGTCGAGCGAGAGAGAATCCTGAGCACACAGAGCAGGATGTCTGCGATGCATTATCGAGCGATGGATGGATAATTTTTGCTGCGGTCATACTATTGATTTTTGAGACAATTACAGGTCTTTAAGTGTGCCTTATAATCTAGAAAATACGGTATTACTTATATGAAAGTTCTGTTCATTATATTCCCTGTATCGTGCTTTTTTTTTAATGGTGTTTCCATGTGATTTTACACTCCTCTAGTATAATTTGATACACTGTGTATATGATCTTATTTGAAAAAATGTCTTACTGAACAAGTTCAGCTAAACTAAGAGGTAGGAAGTGAACAGCTTTTAATTTGGTTTGATGCAATGCCTTTAACTCCAATTACTCAGTTGTATTAAGAATATACATGTAAGCCATGTCAGCCAAATGCTGTAAATTTTAATTAAGATTTGTCATCTTACATACAGTTGACATGCTACGTATACATACTTCTGCAAAGACATTTATATCCTAAACCATTTTATACCAAAACTGAGGGTTGAATAATCAAAGCAGATAATTGTATATGGATAAAACCAGGTCTGCTATCCTGTACTCCAGTGTCAGTGTCACAATTAATGTCGAGTGTCATACACTAGCTATTACCAAATATGTTAGAATTTAATAATGGCCACTTTCTCTCCTACACAAAAGTTTAGTAATAACAACAGCTTTTCTTTAGTAAAATAGGCTAATGAGCCACATAAAACATGTAAGAGGCATTTTCACTTATGGTGACACCAGTGTTGAGTTGGAATTAATGAGCCTTATACAGTAGAGTAAATGATGGCAAGTGCAACTAAAGAGGATGTGTCATTTCCAGTGCTGATTAAACTCTACCACAGAAAGTTGAAGTTAAAAATGGACGGAGCAGAAGCAGAAAAAGAGAAGAGATGTATCTATGTTAGTCGTGGTAGGAAACATGCATTATTCATAAGGATTTTGCATGAAACATTGCCTGCCAGCAAGTGTCCTTACCTTCTTCAGTTCCTCCCACAATCCTCTTCCCTACCCTCCCTATTACTCTAGCTTTTTCCTTTTACTAGTCACCAACTGTAACTTTATACCATGCTCTATTTCTCACGCTCTCGCTTTCTCACTCTCTCGCTTTCTCTCTCTCTCTCTCATTACTGATGGAAAGACATTTAAAAAATGTGCAATGGTGTAACTGAAAGTAAATTTAAAGAATCTAAAATGTCTGACATGTAATTTTTTGGCCATATATAATATAGCCTTTACATTTCTTTACAAATAAATAAATAAATTTAAAATAGCTAAAAAAGTAAGAAAACCCTGTCTGAGGGTTGGTGATTTCCAGAATAATTGCTAATGAAACTTTTAAACTAAAGTTGCCACTTCTAAATACAAGTGTTCAAGTCAACCATGAAGACACATGAAAACCACATTGCTGCCCTCTACTTTGTGTTTAAACAAGTCATAGTTTAAATAGACATCTAAATGGCCTGCTGATCTCAACTTGCTCCCGCAATGCCCAGAGCAATCAGCATAGCTGTTGTAATGGAGCAGAATTTTACACTGCTATTGCCTTAAGCTGCTGGTGAAAAGCAATTAAACATTACAGCAAGTTACTGAAGAGATGGAACAATGGACTGACAAACACAGAGGCATTAAGGTCACACTTCTGTGGTCTGAGCATGATCGTGAGCCTAATACTCTACATTAGGCTTTCTGTTCTAGTTTGCCTGAGCCTATTATTCATTGTTGAATAGCATAGAATCCAAACTCTAGCTCATTTCCACTGAGTCAAGGGATGGATTTAAAGGTTGGGTTCACACACACACACAATATATATATC
>JAOTRA010000006.1:2889619-2906198 GCA_026260255.1 Pseudolaguvia tuberculata | reverse complement strand
TCTATCTATCTATCTATCTATCTATCTATCTATCTATCTATCTATGTTGACAGGTGCGTACAGCCCAACACCGTGCAGGACAACTGGTATTTTACAAAGAACACCAAGGCAAATTCACCATATACATACACACACAGACACAGACACAGACACACAGACACAGACACACACACACACACACACACACACATGGGGTATGAAAAGTATTCAGGTAAACTTTTTAGGTCTCTAACTGTCACAGAATTGTTGTGAGGCCACTAAATTATTTTATCTGTGTGCTTTGGCCCAGTCTGAAGTCCTGAATAACCCTGCGCTTGGCCCCATTCATCATGCTATGATGGTGTTTTTCAGCTGCAGGGACAGGATGAATGGTTTCAATTGGGGGAAAGATTTGCCTCAATTGAAACCAGTCATCCTGTCCCTGCAGCTGAAAAACAACCTCATAGCATGATGCTGCCACCATCATGCTTCACTGTTGGAACTGTGGTGGACAGGTGATGAGCAGTGCCTGGTTTTCTCCACAAATATCGCTTAGAATTAAAACCAAAAAGTTACATCAGACCAGAGATCTTATTTCTCACCATGTTGGAGTACTTCATGCGGGCTTTCATGTGTCTTGCACTGAGGAGAGGCTTTTGTCGGGCCACTCGACAAAATGATAGCCAATAAATCCTGGACTGGTGGAGGACTGCAGTGATGGTTGGCTTTCTACAACTTTCTGCCATCTCCCAACTGCATCTGTGGAGCTCATCCACAGTGATCTCTGGGTTCTTCTCTACCTCTCACACCAAGGCTCTTCTCCCATAATAGCTCAGTTTGGCCAAACAGCCAGCTCTAGAAAGTGTTCTGGTAGTCCCAAAGTCTTCCGTTTAAGGATTATGTGGACCACTGGGCCAAACAGCCAGCTCTAGAAAGTGTTCTGGTAGTCCCAAAGTCTTCCGTTTAAGGATTATGTGGACCACTGTGCTCTAGGAACCTTAAGTGCTGCAGACTTTTTTGTAGCCTTGGCCAGATCTGTGCCTTTTCTGTCTCTGAGCTCTTCAGGCAGTTCCTCATGATTTCATGATTCTCATTTCCTCTGACATACACTGTGAGCTGTAAGCTATTATGTAGACAGGTGTGTGTCACAGCAAAGGTTTGAATACCATGTGATATTTCAGTTTTTCTTTTTCATTAAATTAGCAAAAAGTCAACAACTCTGTGTTTTTCTGTCAATATGGGGTGCTGTGTGTACATTAATAAGGGGAAAAAAAGTATTTGATTTTGATGATTTTAGCAAATGGCTTCAATATAGCAAAGAACACTGTATAGAGCTTCAAGGCAAGTAGGACAACGTTTTAGAAATTCAATAAGTGTGCACTTTAAAAAATACCTCAAACCCATAACATCCCATGGAGAACTATTATATTAGAGAACACAGTGCAGCCTTTGCATTGCCAAGAGGAGGATATTATTCAGAGGAGCAAGGCCAAGAGCAACTCTAAAAGAGCCAAAGCAATTCAGAACTCAGATGGGAGTAGCTGTTGACAGAACAATCACAGCTCCAACCTTTTATTAGGGTTGGTTTTATTATAAGGCAAATGCCAAAACTGGGATTAAAAACTTCAAGTAAAATCTCAAAAAAAGGTGAAAATGTGCAAAATGTTCTATGCTTTAATGAGATTTTAAATATACCAGTTATAAAGCATTGAAACATACACTGATACTCAGCTATAGCTTGTCTGCCACACTTGAAATATATACGTATTTTTGAACCTAATCTACTGTTTGATCCAAGTTACGTGTATTTTATTTCCAACAATACAAAATGTAATAATGTTCAACAAGGTGAACACTCACACAAGGTGCTGTAAATGTAAAAAAATCCTACCTTTTTGACACCAAGGTTTGATAAATGAGAATGAACATTCACTAACAATTACTGATGAGCTTTTTATCACTAATTCCCAATTGCTAACATCTGCAGCATTGTTACTTAATTAAGAGTTTTCCTAGAATCCACCTGCATTGTTGAAACTCGCAAAAGCAAAGACTTTTCAGGGTTTATTTTGTAAATAAAATTTAATTATACAGGAAACCGGCTACTTTCAGATATGCGGAATGCTTTCTGAGATACACTAAACATTCAACATTCAATTTTGAATTTAGAGAAATCTAATTAATTCGCATTCATTTACAAAATTAGAACAGTACACAGGAATTGGAATCAAACTGGAATTATATGTTAAAAATTACATATAAAAATCTGGTCATTTCGAGCATAAAACACAGGCAATATATCTTACATATATATACATACTTATAAATCTTTACAGTATTTGGTAGACAGCTATATTCATTTCATTTATTTAACTGGGCAATTGGGGTTAAGGGCCATGCTCAGAGGTGGTGCTGGGAATCGAACCCAGAATGTGCTCATTAGCAGTCCAACAGCTTAATCAATGAGCTACCACTTTGCTGCTGTACAAGGTATTATGTGAATTAGCCTACTGTGATGTAAACCCAAGAAACTAAAAGCCTTTGCAATGGCATACATATCGAATTTCTAGGGTTGGTGAGGTTGGCTGAAGGGCTTACAGTGTTTAAACAGTGACAGATGGTGAACAAACATGATAAATAAACAGAGGATAAGCCACCCAGGACAAACACAACTACACAGATATATATGAACAGGGAAAAAGGACAAAGACAGCTCAGTATCATTAATTGCAAGAATTTGCAAGGTCTGATTAAAGGTTCTGGTTTATTTATAGTTTGGCTGGCATGATAAGTAACCAGTTATCAGAAATTCGAATTAGAATTAATTAGAGTAAGAATGCTGGTGTCAATATCATTCATAGAAATAAACTATGACATTATGTAGAGCATGGACATTGTCAATATAGTGTGTATATTTAGTGATATTATTTGATATTTAACCCATTTTGTTATTCATTCCCTAATTTGGGGCAAGATGCAGGGGTACACCCTGGACAGGTCGCCAATCCATATCAGGGCCACACAGACAAAAAATATTCCTATATTGTTATCTGTACATACTGCTTGTGTGAATTACATATTGTACATACTGTACATCTGTACATACTGCTTTGCACTCTTACAGTACATATTGCACTTCTGATTAGATGCCAAACTGTATTTTGTTACCTTGTAGTTATACATGTGTGATGACAATAAAGCTGAATCTAACCTAATCTAATGCGTTCTGGGATAGGCTCCGGCAGACACCTGTAATCCCGAATTAGGAGTAAAAGGCTCTGAAGATGAATGACTATATTATTAACATATCAGCAAAGGAGGCAATACAAACCATAAACTAGTTCTGTACTAATGGACTAACTTTGCAACATGTCAGTAACAAATCTTTTTCAGATGATGTTCAGATAATTAGAGTTCTGAATGTATTAGTTAGTAATTTATTATTAGTCACTTCAGCTGGGCGGCACGGTGGCGTAGTGGTTAACAAGTTCATCACACAGCAAGATGGTCCCGGATTCAATTCCCAGACCAGGGGTCTTTCTGTGTGAAGTTTGCATGTTCTCCCTGCGCTTGCATGGATTTCTTCTGGGTGCTCCAGTTTCCTCCCACAGTACAAAAAAACATGCACTTCAATAAGGTTAAAGATTCTAAATTGCCTACAAGTGTGAATGTGTGTGTGTGGTTGTTCATCTGTTTGTAGCCCTGCAATGGACTGTCCAGGGTGTGCCCCTGCCTTTCGCCCTATGTCCGCTGAGATAGGCTCCAGCAGACCACAGTGACCCCAAATACGGAATAAGCGGGTAAGGAGATAAATAAATGAAAGAATGAAAGTTCATTAATATTTAGCATACAATAGCAAGTAAACTATATAGTAGGATACGACACTACATAAAGACAACAAAACAGCATAGAATAGAAGTAAAAACAAGCCATAAATCTATGGTTTAGCATTACCCCAACACCAATTTACAGCATTTGGTGTACACTCTTATCTAGAGAGACTTACAATGATCTTTTTCATTCAACTGAGCAATTGGGAGTTAAGGGCTTTGCTCATGAGCCTTTGGTGTTGGGAATCAAACTCCAGACTTTCTGGTATCAGTCAAACACATTAACCAATAAAATAAGGTCAGTAATAAAACCGTGATTCATTCTGTGTGATACAATATAAACAATATAAACTATATAACCCTTGCAATGCATCCAAATAAAAAAGCTTCTTCTAATAAATTATTTCTTGTGACATTTTGTTTACAGATTATTTGGTAACAACTAATAATCTGCAACATGAGATTGGAGCACCAAAGTATTCCAAAACAAAGAAATGATTTTGCTACTTTAACTGCCAAATCAGGGCAGTATGTAAATGGCATGCTGCCATTTCAATCAATATACAAATTGATTCCAAAAAAGTTGGGACACTGTACAAATTGTGAATAAAAAAACAGAATGCAATGAAGTAGTTTCAAATTTCAATATTTTATTCATAATACAATACAAATGACATATCAAATGTTTAAACTGAGAAATTGGGGGAAATTAATTGAGAATTAAGGGAAAAATAACATCCCAAAAATTTGGGACAAGGCCATATTTACCACTGCGTGGAATCTCCTCTTCTTTTTGCAACAGTCTGCAAATGTCTTGGGACTGAGAATACAAGTTCATTCTTGTCATTCTTGTATATTTCAATACCTGGATCCTTCTCCTACTCAGCCATGATGTTGTAATTGATGCAATATGTGGTTTTGCATTGTCATGTTGGAAAATGCAAGGTCTTCCCTGAAAGAGACGACATCTGGATGTTGTTCTAGAACTTGGGTAAACCGTTCAGTATTGATGATGTCCAGATGTGTAAGCTGCCCATACCACACGCACTTGTGCAACCCCATACCACCATGCAGATGCAAGTTTCTGAACTGAGTGCTGATAACAACTTGGATTGGCCTTGTCCTCTTTATTCCGGATGACATGGCATCCCAGTTTCCAAAAAACAACTTAAAATTCTGATTTGTCTGACCAACAGTTTTCTTTTCCATTTTTCCACAGTACATTTTAAACGAGCCTTGGCCCAGAGAAAACGACTGCGCTTCTGGATCATGTTTAGATCATGGCTTCTTTTTTGACCTAAAGAATTTTAGCCAGCAACGGTGAATGGCATAGTGGATTTTGTTCACCGACAATGTTTTCTGGTTGTATTCCTGAGCCCATGTTGTGATTTCCATTACAGTAGCATTCCTGTATGTGATGCAGTGCTGTCTTAAGTGCGTCTCACTGGCACCCAGTATGGTCTTCCAGCCTTGACGCATATGCACAGAGATTGTTCCAAATTCTCTGAATCTTTGAGGATATTAAGCACTGTAGATGATGATAATTTCAAGCTATTTTTAATTTTTCTTTGAAACTCCTTTCTGATATTGTGCCGCAGAATTTGGGGAATTGGCGATCCTCTGCCCATCTTGATATCTGAGAGACACTCGGCGAGGCTTTTTGTTATACCCAATCATATTGTCAATTGACCTAATAAAATGCAAATTGGTCCTCCAGCTGATTATTATATGTACATTTAAATTTTCAGGCCTCTTATTGCTACCTGTCCAAACTTTTTTTGGAATGTGTAGCTCTCGTGAAATCCAAAATGAGCCAATATTTGGCATTTTAAAATGTCTCATTTCAACATTTCAACATTTGATATGTTATCTATATTTTATTCGGAATAAAATATTGAAATTTGAAACTTCCACTTCATTGCACGCTATTCACAATTTGTACAGTGTCCCAACTTTTTTGTAATCGGGTTTGTAAAAATCAAATTGAATGCACCGTGCTAATATCACTATAAGACTGCAAATAAGATGAGGAGAAGTGTCTTTGGCTCAGTGATCTACAAGACACCTTTCTTGTTACAAGAGCAATAGATTTCCTATTTAAAATAGTTATAGACATGGATCAGTGTCAAAGACTGAACTAGGTTCAGGCAAATGAGCCAGTTCTTATGACTCATTTTAATTGACATTAGGTTTCAGGTCAATTCCATTACTATGAACCATATACATTCATATATTCATTCATCTCATATTCAAATTGTAGTCAAAGAAGATCAGTAATGACAGAAGTTTATTGGTAAAATGTCCACCTTAATCTTATAATTTATTTATATATACAGTAATTTAATGCCATGATGTAGTAATTTTCATGAATTTAACAGATTTGTTAATATTTTAAATAACTAAAATATTAACATTGACATACAGATTGTGTGTGAATATAACAGAGATAAGACTGCAAACACTAACAAGTTTAAAGAAGACCTACTAATGGAAGTACACATGAAGTCTATTTTAACCAAACTGATCCAAATCAGAGATGACCTTGCTTTAGCTGGTGCTTTTGTCATTTACATTACAAAAGCTGTAGCTATTACCAAAGCTGTTATGAAAAAAGGTCAAGGTAACTTTTTCAAAACAACAATACACAGACACACATTTCCAGAAAGCCATCAACCATGCAACATTTATCATGCAAATGTAAATTCTTTATTCAGAATCAGATAGCTGATGGAACACCAGTCTCAATGCCTTGCGACATACAACTTCAATACAAAATGTACAAATATAAGTCTAGTTTGTGTATTCTGGCTCTCATGTGTATGTGCATTTTAAAACTAGAGCGGTAGATAGAGTTCAAACACCACTTCTTTTTATCCCCTTGGCTTTTTATCCAGGGGTTGCCACAGCATATCGCTCTTCTCCACACTAACCTGTCCTGTAAATCTGCCTCTTTCACCCCAACTACCTGCATGTCTTCCCTCAACACATTCATGAACCTCCTCCATGATCCTCCTCTTTTCCTCCTAACCGACACCTCCATCCATAGCATTCTTCTACCAATATACTGCATGTTCCTTGTCTGCACATGTTTAAACAATCTCAACATAGCCTCCCTCACATTGTCTCCAAAACATCCTACATGCTGTCCCTCTAATAAACTCATTTCTAATCCTGTCCATTCTCGTCACTCCCAATGAAAATCTCAACATCTTCAACTCCGCCAGCTCCAGCTCTTCCTACACTGTCTCTAAACCATACAACATTGCAGGTCTCACTAGAGTCCTATAAACTTTCCCTTTCATTCTTGCAGAGACTCACCAATCACAAGTCACTCCTCCCTCTTTTCTCCGCCCACTCGGAACTCTTTTCTTCACTTCTCTAACACGTGCTCCATTACTTTGATTGTTGACCCCAGGTAATTAAACTCCTCCACCTTCACTACCTCTTCTTATTCCAACACATGTACTCTGTCTTACTCCTACCTTTCATTCCCCTTCCCACCAGCGTGTACCTCCACCTCTCCAGATAGACTTCAAACACCCCTTGATACTAAAAACTCCTGAAGTTATAGACAAATTTGAATACTAGAAACAATCAAAGCTAAATGACAAGATGTAAGCTCAGGCAAATTACTAATTATCTATACATGATCTAAAACAGAGTGGTGCGTTGGCATAGTGGATAGCACAGTCACCTTACAACAAGAAGGTCCCAGGTTCTATTCCAGGGCCAGTGATCTTTCTGTGCGGAGTTTGCATGTACTCCCCGCGCTTGCGTGGGTTTCCTCCAGGTACTGGAGAACATGCAGATTAGGTTGATTGGTGATTCTAAATTGACCATATGAGTGAATGTGTGTGTGTGTGTGAATATTTGTTTGTCTATGTGTTGCCCTGATATGTACTGACGACCCGTTCAGGGTGTACCCCCGCCTCTTGCTCTATGTGTGCTGGGATAGGCACCAGCAGACCCCAGTGACCCCTGAATAAGGAATTATTATTAGTTATGCTGGATTGTGAATAGTCTATAGTAAAAAGTCAGCTGTAGGCTACACTGTGGCGTAGTGGCACCGTTGCCTCACAGCAAGAAGGTTTAATTCATGGGTAACGGGTGAGTTTGCATGTTCTCCCCATGTTTGCGTGGGTTTTCTGTAGGTACTCCGGTTTCATGAATAGGCTGTAATACTAATATTGTCCAGTAGTGACAGAAAAAAACAATAAAACCTAAAAACTTACAGTAGCTCACAGTGCACTGTAAGTAGCACAAGTTTGCTGGTGGACATGCGAAATACACATCTTCTAAAAAGCCCTTATTTTTCCTCGAATAAACAATACATGGACAAACAGCAGCAACATGCAATAATAAGGCCATCGAAGACTGCTTAACTAATTAAATATAATTTAAGGCATCGTACATGTAGTGATTGTTTATATGTTCATTCTGATCACATGTATTTGCCTGATACTTGATAAAGGAAATAAGGTTTATCACAACTCTAATACTTTTTAAATTCAGATCAAATAAAAAGTTGATTGCACAAGTATTTGCTTCTAAATTATACACATTTTTATATAATTATTACTTACATAAGTGTATGTACTAATGATAAAATCATCTATAAATTAAAGTTAAATAACCAGACTCTGACATTTTAGAAATGTAGAAATTCGTATTACATGAATAAATATACATTTATATATAAACTTTTCTTTAAAAAAACCATAACTCCTATAAGAGTCATTAGCTGATTATAGTATGATGCAGTGCATGACACAAGACACTAGACTTAGTTAACAGTACACATATGAAAGTTCAGAATCTACCCTTCTCCTCTACATTAAAACTTTTTTGTGTTATACACTTGGCCCACTGAGCTTGGCCCATTTCTTAACACTCATTTCTTAAGGAGATGACACTGCAGTAACACAGGAGATGTTACTGCTTTCTTTATAAAAGGATCTATGTGGGATTATTTTTAGTTTAGTTTATTCCTACTTAAAAAAGTAGTGTGTGTAAATGCTGCCCTTAAGTGAAAAGGAATCTTTAAATTATGACCCAGTGTGACTAAAATATGCTCTTAATCAAACATGACTGGCTAGAAGGGAACAGTCACTTTAAATTTAATTAAAATAATCAATAAATGCAACAGTGCTCAGTCCATATGCAACTATACAGTGGGTACGGAAAGTATTCAGACCCCTTACAATTTTTCACTCTGTTATATTGCAACCATTTGCTAAAATCATTCACAAGTTAATTTTTCCCTCATTAATATACACACAGCACCTCGTATTGACAGAAAAACACCGGTTTGCTGATATTTTTGTTGATTACATGGTTCTAAGTATTCAGAACCTTTGCTCAGTATTTAGTAGCAGCGCCCTTTGATGTAATACAGCCATGAGTTTTTTTTGGAAAAAAAAAGGTTGGATGGTAAACGTTGGTGGACAGCCATTCTTAGTTCTCTCCGGAGATGCTCAAATGGGTTTAAGTCAGGCTGGGTCATTCAAGAACAGTTATAGATTTGTACTGAAGCCACTCCTTTGTAATTTTAGCTTTATGCTTGTCTTGTTAGAATATAAACCTTCGCCCAGTCTGAGGTCCTATGAGGTATTTGAGTGTCACAGCAAAGGGTTTGAATTACTTAATTCAGTTGTTTTTATAATTCATCAGCAAACATTCTGTGTTTGTCTGTGGGGTGCTGTGTGTACATAAATGAGTTATATTGCAGTCATTTGCTAAAATCATTAGTTATTTGAGGGGGTCTGAATATGTTCCGTACCCAACCTATTTTGATTTGTCTATCAGAGAGACTTTTTGTCACAATTTCTTTAAGATTAAAAACGGCACCCATCAAAACAGTAGTAGTAACACCAGAAGAGTAATACGTTTTTAGCATGCAATTTTTTTTTCAAATCTAAATTCTTGTATCATGTGGTTACATTATTTCTACAACACACAATTCGAACTATCAAAGAGTACAAAAGACTGACTGAGTCTAATTTAGAGTAAACTAAAGTTTTATATTTATAGTATGTGAGATGCATCAATTTTTCATTTGAAAAGCATTTAACATCTGGTGGTCACATACTGTATATGGGATTTATAGGACTGAAAATGGGATAAAAAGCTCTGAACATTAATTTATCTTCTAACCCACTTATTCCCCCATTCAGAGTCTGCTGGAACTTATCCCAAGCAAAAGACATGGGTACTGTTGGAGGTTTTCTTCAGCATTGAAAACCCAAGAAGCCCTGGAGCGGTCAGTTAATCCTCTCATTTGAATATTCATGAGTCAGTTTTCTCTAATTCCTATTATATCAAACTTCTCGAAATTTCTTGTCTCCTCCCACTTTATTGATTTCCCAAAAAAATTCGAATTACCTAAATAGGTCCACAAATGGACAAACAACCAAATGCACATGCACACACACTCCTAGGGGCAATTTACAATCACCCTAATGTTTTATGTCTATGGTAGGAAACCGGAGTACCCAGAGATAAGCCACTCAAAAACATGCAAACCCCTTGCCCAGGAATCGAACAAAGGACTTCCTTGCTGTGAGGTGGCCGTGTTAATCTCTACAACACCTTAGTGCCCTAGTTAAACAGGTATGTTACCCCAGAAACATATCTCTTTAAAGTACTCATATCACTGTCATTTTTAATTCAAACTTAGTAATGAAAAACACATCAGTTACAGAGGTTTATGTGCTACTTTGTGAAGTTGTTGTTGTTGGCATAATATCTGTTGTGTTTGTTAAAGGATCAATTTATCTTTGAATTTGTTTTCTTTATTTTTATTGTCTTTGTAAATTTGCTTGTGGCACTTTGTATCTACATGTTTACTAGTTTTAAAAATCTTTTTTAGGTTGACATTAGGGCTTTTAATCACACTCATTTTTCAGAACTAAAAATTTGATTGATTAACTAGAAGCATTGCCGATCTTTGTTGATCTACAATCACACACTTCATTCTAAGCTCAGTGCTAATACAGCATCCAATTGTGAACCATGTTGAAGTTTGAAAAAGTAAAGTTTAGAGGTTCTTAGAAGCGTAGAAAAAATGCCAGGTGACAGAGAGAAAGATGACAAACAGAATGGATAGCTGCATAGAACTCTGAGTAGTGAAATCCACTCTCTCGCTGGGCTCAGTAGAAGCTGAAGGCAGCGTCTGGCAGGCTTGTAGAAAAGACAAGCAAGCTATCGTTACACAGTTTATTGGGAACGGTGCCCCCTATTAATCAAGAGGCTGGAAAGATGGAGCATTCCACTCACCTTTCACTTTGTTTTTTGATGCCGTCGCTGGAACAGCAGGGCAATAACATGTTGGGGAGAAAGGGTGTGAACGGGTGAGGAGGAGACAAATGAAGGAAGAGAAAAGAGGAGAGAACAATTTATTAGAGTGAGCTACACTCAACCCCCACATAACTAGAATACATTTTATTCCCAATTACAATGGGTACGGAAAGTATTCAGACACTCTTACATTTTCAGTCTTTGTTATATTGAAGCCATTTACTAAAATCATTTAAGTTAATTTTTTCCTCATTAATGTATACAGAGCACCCCAACAACAATTATGTTTTTGACAGAAAAACAGAATTGTTGACATTTTTGCTGACTTATTAAAAAAGGAATACTGAAATATCACATGGCCTTCAGACTCTTTTTTGTGGCATATATTTTAACTTAGGTGCCGGTTATTTCTTCTGATCACCCTTGAAATTTTTCTTCACCTTCATTTGAGTCCAGCTGTGTTTGATTGTACTGATTGGACTTAATACTGTCTAAATAAGACCTTACAGCTCAGCGTGCATGTGAGAGCAAATGAGAATCATGAGGTCAAAGAATCTGCCTGAAGAGCTCAGAGACGGCACTGCACAGTTCTGGCCAAGGTTACAAAAGAAGTTATACTGCGCTAAAGATTCCTAAGAACACAGTGACCTCCATAATCCTTAAATGGAATACATTTGAGACGACCAGAACCCTTCCTATAGCTGGCTGGCCAAATTGAGCTTTTGGGAGAGAAAAGCCTTGGTGAGAGAGGTAAAGAAGAGCCCAAAGATCACTGTGGCTGAGCTCCAGAGATGCAGTAAGGAGAAAGTAGTAGAAAGTCAACCATTACTGCAGCCCTCCAGCAGTCACCACTAGTGGCCCAACGGCACACTGACTCCAAGATGGTGAGAAATAAGATTCTCTGGTCTGATGTAACTAAGATAGAACTTTTTTGGCCTTAATTCTAAGCAGTATTTGTGGAGAAAATCACGCACTGCTTATCACCTGTCCAATACGGTCCGGATTGTGAAGAATGGTGGTGGCAGCATCATGCTCCGGGGACCATGTAATATTTCAGTTTTCCTTTTTAAATAAATCAGCAAGAATGTTATCAATTCTGTGTTTGTCAATATTGGGTCCTGTGTGTACATTAATGATGAAAAAAAATAACTTAAATACTTTTTTGCAAATGGCTGCAATATGACACAGTAAAAAAATTTAAGAGGGGACTGAATACTTTCCATACCCACTGGATATCTAATAAATACATTTCTTATCTGAATGTGTTGCATTGTGTGTTGTACTGGAACTGCAAAACTAATTTACAGATTTCCCCTTATTCTCATGTATTGTCAAGTTTGCATATCATCTCTTTTTATGCAAGGCCTCCAGTCAAAAGCTAAAAAACAAATATGTTTGTGTCATTGGGAAATAAAAATGAGACACAATGCATCTCTTTCCCTTCTTTAAATGTGTTTACAAAATATTCTTTCTGAGAAGCTTTCCTCTTGTGAATTGGTTTGGCAATGTTGGCAATGTAAGATTAGCAGAGTCGAATTGCCTTTGTAAAAAGTGTGTGACAGCTCAGGCCAAGAGCCGTGCTTTGCTGTGCTATCAGCTCCTGTTTGCTATTGATCACAAACATCACTCCACATAAACGTTCCAATTATCAATTTGCTGAATGTCTTAAATGCTTTCAGAAACACCAGAAAAAACATGAACATAATTATGCCATTTGATCTTTTGCATTGTTTGCTATTTACAAAATGGCTTAGCTGTAAACTTACTTTGTTAATTATTGAAATTTTTTCATACAAAATATTAATGATATGTTTATATTATATATTGAATGGAATTACTGAAAAATAATATTTTTGCAGATTCCTGACCAGCATCTATATGTCAGTGCCATAATCAGCACTAATCACAAATTGCTAAGATGGTCACTCCCCACACACTTTTAACCATCAGCACACTCAGTCTCTTGACCTTTAAAGGTAAAAGGTTTTTATTAAATAATTGTAATGAATATATGGCTAGTTTTTTTGGCCAACATAATAACATTCTCACTTAGTCACACTGAAAGTTCAAATAAGCAAAGTGCTTGAGCTGGAAATCGAGTGGCATCACAATGCTTCGGGAACTCTCTTATCACCTTCGATCTGAAGCACGTCTGTAATTCCTTCAGCCAGAGTGTATGTGTTTGTGTGATAGCTTCACTAAGGTAGTTAGTATAAGCGAGATAAAAAGGTCAAACAAATTCATAAAAAAATTGAAAGTAAAAAAATGCTTGATAGTCATAAAAAAAACAATAAGAATAGAAGACAGTTTATTCACGACCTGGAAATATTTTAGGGGTATGAGGAGCTTGTGGGAATAGTTAAATCTGAATTTGGAGACTGCACGTCAGTTAGTTCACCCAAATTGTTCAGAATGGCGACCTACCATTCTTCTAGGACATGCACACAGTGACAAGATACTTGAAGAACCTGCACTCTTTTACTCTATTTAACGGGCACATGCTACCGCACTCCAACATATCTACGGCTGTGGGGTAGGGCCACCAGAAGATACCTATTGTACAGCAGGCATCAGCAGACATTAGCAGCTTATCTGTTCTAAACATAAGCTGCTTATGGGGGGCCCCTAAATTTCCATCTACCTAAAACAATGTCAACCTTGGTAGGAGATGTTTATGCTGCAGTTCAAGCAGGAGCATGCCTGCACACTACAGGCATGCTGAGGGACCTGGATGAAAAGGGGAGAGACTGATTCTTACACAGATTGAGAACTAATGGCAAATAAGCAAATGGCCTGTCCGATTGGCCGTGCTATAGCACTTGAAGACACTGTGAGGCAAATGGCTTCATTTCTTTGAAATGAGGGATAAGGCTTACCACCTGGTTTCTTGGATACCTCCTCAGGCTTTTTCAGTGATGCACTACAATCAGTCATGTTTACCAATGTGTGGAATCCCCTCTTTCTTCATAACAGTCTGCAAACGTCTGGGGACTGAGGAAACAAATTGCTCAAGTTTAAGAATAGGAATGTTGTCCCATTCTTGTTTAATACAGGTGTCTAGTTCCTCAACTGTCTTAGATCTTCTTTGTTGCATGTTGCTCTTTATGTTTTCTATGTTTTAGATGGTTGAAAGATCTGGCAGATTAGCCATTTCTGAACTGAGTGCTGATAAACAACCTAGGTTGTCCTTGTCCTCCTTAGTCGGGTGACATGGCATCCCAGTTTCCCAAAAAAAATTGATTCTTCTGACCACAGTTTTCCAATTTGCCACGGTCCATTTTAGACGAGCCTTGGCCCAGAGAAAACGCCTGTGCTTCAGGATCATGATTAGATATGGCTTCCGTACTCCAACCTTTCTACAGCTGTGGAGTAGGGCCAACAGAAGATACCTATTATACAGTATGGTCTTCCGGTATTGACGCTTATACACAGATTGTTTCAGATTCTCTGAACACAGGTAGTGATGACTTCAAAATTTTTTCTGAGAAACTCATTTTAGATATTGCACCAATATTTTTCACCACAGCATTGGGGGATTTGGTGATAGTCTGCTTATCTTGACTTCTGAGACCCACTCTGAGAGGCTCTTTTATTTTTATTTTTTTTACACTATCATGTAGCCAATTGGTCCACCAGCTGATTCTTATATGTATATTTAACTTTTCCAGCCTCTTATCCCAACTTTTTTGGAATATGTAGCTCTCAGAAAATCCAAAATGAGCCAATATTTTGCATGACATTTCAAAATGTCTCACTAATATGATATGTTATCTATATTTTATTCTGAATAAAATATAAAAGTTGTAAACTTCCACTTCATTGCATTCTATTTTATTCACAATTTGTAAAGTGTTCCAACTTTTTTGGAATTGGATTTGTATAATAATAGTTTAATGCTTGCATACAAACACGGATACAAGTTTAACACATTTGAAATCCATGGGAGTCAATCAGTGTGTTATAAGATTCACTCATAAAGCAGGTCACACACTAGATTTAGTATTATTTCTTGGGATAAGTGTAGGTAATGTAGAGACAATCCCCTAGTGTGAAATAATCTCATATCAGTTTTTTATTTAATTTAAATTATGCTTTTGTCAGAATGTACCTATGACCGCCACAAGTTTTTCTTAACATTCTCCCAGATATATCCATCATGATTGGATGGTTCCCATGGAACATTATGTGTCTAAAAACCACCACCATTGTCCCTGTGCCAAACGATTCTACAGTGTCCTGCCTCAATCACAAACTCATCATGACGTGCTTATAGAAAAAAAAAAAGAAAGAAAGTGGACCTTGACACTAGTAAGTTGTCAAATTATAGGTTACTATCGAACCTCCTCTTTATTTCTAAAATCTTTGAAAAATTACAGCACAACAGCTATGTTCAAATTTACACCATACATAAATTTTATCATAAAATTTAGGCTTCACCATAGCAGAGACGGCACTTGTTGATGTAATAAATGATCTATTATCTACTACTAAAGACTTGGGTATGATCATAGTTTCTAATCTTTCATTTGAAGCCTATGTTCTGTCGTTAAACGGTACTGGAAAGTTAGTTCATACCTTCATTACGTCCAGACTGGGCTATTATAATCTGTTCTCTATTGAGTCTGGTTCCTCATACCAGAGGAATGGTTTCTTCCATAATCGCCTTTGGCTTGCTCCTGAAATGAATTGAATTCTCCAGGACCATGGTACTACATAGATAATTACTGCAGTGCAGACACAGGCAAAGTGCAGGCAAAACAGACACTGCCATTTTAGCCTAAAAATTTTTGCCAGCCAAACATTTTGGTGCATCCATTTTTAATCCTGGTATAAAACTGGTATCCCATTGAAACTGGTATAATTTTGACAAATACTGTTATAAAACATTATGTGTCTAAAAATCCCCACAATTGTACCTGTGCCAAATGATTCTACATTGTCCTGCCGCAATGAATATCATCCCCTTGCACTCACAAACAGGAGAGCACATTGCTTAACATTGACTGACACTTGGTGGAGAACCTCAGCTGGTCACTCAACACCAGCTCTATTAAGAGCTCTATCTCCATCTCTATCTTCCAAGAAAGCCCAACTGTGACAAGCTGAGGAAAGCACACTCCCACCCCCAATCCACACTATATTCTATAGAAATACTACAGAGCAGCTGCATCACTTCCTGGTTTGAGAATTGTACCATCATGGAACAAGACCCTACAGAGGACAGTGAGGACAGTTGAAAAGATAATCAGAGTCACTGTTCCTTCTACCATGGGCATTGTCGTTGACTGCACACACACACTCTCCTCACTCCTGCCATCTCAGAAAAGGTTCCGGAGTAGTCAGGTCATTTTCTCAAGCCATCAGACTCCTCAATATCGAGAGGTGCACGGCCACAGTCACACACGCACGCACGCACGCACGCACGCACGCACGCACGCACGCACGCACGCACGCACGCACGCACGCACGCACGC
>JAOTRA010000006.1:2866559-2889519 GCA_026260255.1 Pseudolaguvia tuberculata | reverse complement strand
GATAAAACAGTTTAAATCCACCACCAATGTTCCTGGCCTTACTCCCTTTCCACCTGGTCTCCTGAATACACAACACATCCACCTTTCTGGATGCCCTTCCTAACGCAACCCTCCCCATTTATCTGGGCTTGGGACCGGCACTAAGAATGCACTGGCTTGTGGCTGGGTTAGTGTGCAATTCGGTGCATCTTATATATATTAATTCTCATTATACTTACTGACCTCAAACTGATTTTATATGGTACAAGGTACTCAAAAATCTGTCAATGTTTTACTACAACTTTTGTGACCACAGGCAAAGTAGACGGCAATATTTCTTAATTGTGCTTTGCGGACACCCTGCTCCATATCAATTCATGTCGGTTTTTCGACTACTTCTTTTAGCTAAATGTATTTGGATTTGTTTGCCTTATCATCTGTCTCTCTGTTTGGATTACGACTTTGCTTATGAACTTTGTTTGGACTTTAACAAAACTAATTTCTACACTTTGATTCCATCTCAAGCTCAAGAGTCCACACCACAAGCCACATCATACACCATTCACTTCCAGATAAATTTAACAGGAATTTCAAATGCAGGGGTTTTACTCGCCAGTGCCTCATCTTGTTCGTTGACCAGCCAAATGTTTTTTCCGCGTTGAACCTGATTGACAAGACTGTTGTTTCAAGACAATGTAAGTTACCCGCGGTGCCAGATGGTTAAGGCATCTTCCTACAAAAATTGCACGCATTACCATGAGGGTAGGTAACACAAATAACCTTTTTTTTTATATTATTTCTGCATCCAAGACTCCCATAATTCTGGTGTTTTCCTGACTACAGTCCCACAACCTAGTCATTTCATGGTGTGACAAGAGCGTTGTTCCTGTACTGAAAGGAGTACTGTCTCCGCACTCCTCACGACTCATTCCAGTCCTGTTATACTACTGAAATTGACCTTATGTCCCTGCCCATTATCATGTCCTTTGCAGGGGTGGGCAAACTTTATGACCCATGGGCCACATTGATTTCTAAAATTTGATAGAGGGACCTGGCCAGAATAGAAGGATGGT
This sequence comes from Pseudolaguvia tuberculata, assembly GCA_026260255.1. Lineage (NCBI taxonomy): Eukaryota > Metazoa > Chordata > Actinopteri > Siluriformes > Sisoridae > Pseudolaguvia > Pseudolaguvia tuberculata. Next base: position 2,888,467 of record JAOTRA010000006.1, on the reverse strand, counting down.
GTATTTGTGTGAACTAATATAAATGAAATGTAATAATCATTACATGAAAAGACTATTGTTTTCCATATATATTAATTAAATAACAGTACATAAACTGCCAACCAGTTTCAATGGAAACAGTGTTGTCAATTTCTTTTTTTGCAAGTGGATTAAAGCAGTGTCTTATAAGTCGTTACTTCCATCCTGTGTTAGTGAATAAAATTTAAGGACTTAAAGGACTGAGCCTTTTTGTTTCATATGCTGGCTATACTGTGTCTACGCCAATCAGTTCCACACTTCGAGTTACAGTTCTGCGGGATAAACTTTTCCTGTCCTCTCTAGAAAGAAGAGACCTGCTGTCTTAAACATGCATTCTTTTAAATATTCATCTTCTGAGAAAGACTGTACATCCTTTGCTAATTTGAATGGCAGTAAAATAAAACATGCCTCGGTAGGTGACTCTTGAATCGCAGTTTATCTGTGAAATAAATGTTGCTGTAAATCATCCGTCAATCTCTGAGCCACAGCCGCCCGTTCCTGTTTGCAATCGTATTTAGCATGAGCTGTGGCAAAATGACAGCTGATGATATATTCTTTAAAAGCTGCTACAGTTTCTTGACATATCAGACAAACAATCATTGATTAGATTTAAAAAAAAATATTTTGTTGTCCACCGTTTGTTATACAAGCTCCAAAGCTCCACCGCCGACCGCATCAGCCCAGAGTGTGATGTGGCGGTCCACTAGGGAGTTATGCCTAACACTGTTCTGCAAACAGCTAAACCTTAGGTCCCTACGTCTGCAGGATCGGCTGATAAGAACGTTTGTAGGACGCGGTACTGTAATGATTCCCTCCACCCACCACCAAAGGGCACCACTGCCCGAATTTTAGATTAGATGGCATGTTATTTAAACTAGCAGTTTTCTAACACTCATTGTGAAATATTGTTTGTCTTAATAGAGCTTTCTTGCATGAGTTGAGCTTGCAAGAGTCTGTTTCCATGCATAAAGCAAGATCCTGAAATACACGGTTTGATGTGTTGGGTATAAACAAATCTAAATGGCACTGACCTAAATACTATTGAATGCCTCTATAGCTAATCTATGATTGGAATGCAGTACCAGTTAATCCCAAGGGTGTTTAGTGAGACTGAGGAAAACACCTTGTCTTAATGAGGGACAGTGGTGGTTAAGGTGCTGAGTTGTTGATCGGTTGACCAGGAAGATCACCTGGTCAAGTTAACCACCACCAAGTCCGCCACTGTCCTTGAGCAAGACCATTAACCCTTCCTGCTCCAGGGGCACTGTTCAATAGCTGACCCTGCGCTCAATGTACTAAGATGGGATATGCGAAAAAATAATTTTATTTTTCTTTTACCTTAATGACCCTTCATGAGAACAATAAAGTGTGTATTAAAAAAAATTTAAATAATGAATCTTGCTTTGTGCAAAGTGGCATAGTCGTGCATAAATGGGAATAACATAGCAGAAATAATTTTACAAAGACTTTTTTTAGGTAAAATTTTTTGTTAAGTTGAATTTAATTTCGAGGATTTGAATTAACCGTATAACGATAGCTGTGGCATGGAATCTGTTTACAAAGAATGCTGCTACTAAAGATTTTGTGGCGATTGCAAATGGAAACACTAAAACTAGGTGCTGATATCAGTAGTATAGAGAACAGTACAATTGCATGGTTGGTTGTCTGACTAATGACCACCCCAGACTGAGTTTATTGTAGTATACACATATATTTGCTTATTTTTATTTGAAAATTCCTATTATATGTTATGCCAAAAGAAAACGTATTGTACTTGGTCTTTAGATCTACAGAAGCAAAGTGTATAAAGAGATTTCCTGGCGAATAGAGCTAACAACGCTAATGTCAGCCTGGCAATATTTCATAACGAGTCATGGACTTTCAAACCATTTCTTTTATTCCTTTTTTGTCCACAACGCACTTTTGGGGGAAAAGTTGGTAAAAAAGACATCTGAGCAACATTTTGAACCTCGACCACACTCCTGAGGTAACGTTTACTCGCCAGGGGAATCGACGATGATAGGAAAGCATTGTAAATCGTTTTAATGAGAACAGAATCGTAATAAAAAAAGACGTAAAAGGAGCATTGTGCCCTTAGTCAAAAGGGACTTGTTCCTCTTTTAACATGTCTCCCCAAAAAACTATTCAATTTTAAAGGTTGAATAAGAATTGCATAGGCCAAGTTTTTCTATATGAGGTGACTTCTCCCCACTCATCTTCCTTTCATCCACTCGAATTCTCTTTAATAAAAGTATTTGCATTCAAATTTGCTTTATATTTATATATAAAATTTGCTATGAAAAAATAAGCTGCCTGTAGGTTGTAATGACTGGGAACATTTATTTACATGTATTGTATTATCAGCGAACAACTAATGTTGTTCAAGACCTGAAGTTACACTGTACCAATTGATTCTACAATAAAATAATCCTTACAGTTAAATTGATGCTGCTTATGTTAGCAATCACTGTCTACATCAACAGCATTTTGGGTTAAATGAGTGACAGGAGCTGTATGAAAGCATGCAGCTTTCTCTGTCTGCTGCCTAATTAATGCGTTATAACTGGACTTGGGTTTACTCAGGAGTAGGTTTGCTCACTTCACACAGGTTGTCCATATATCAATCAGTGTTGATTTGATGTCAGTGATGGGGCACAGCCTTGAGTGCATTATTTAAAGCTTCCTCTATATGCCTCATAATATAAAGGAACAGCTCTACGACAGACAACTGAAGTGGGTCTAACACTGACGGATCTGTGTCATCTCCTATTGCCTCAGTGTAGATCAGTTTCAATTGATAACAAATAACAAATAAACACAAGAAAATATGCTGTTGCAGGAAAATCATTGGTGGGGTCAATAAAATCAGCTCAACGCTTAACTTCCACCCTGAAATTTATTATTATTTAAAAAAAAATATTATATATTTTCTCACAACCAAGCTGACATGGCTGGGTTCCTGAACAAGTCCTTAGAACGTGAGCTGCTCATTTGGATAAATAAACATGGAATAAATGTACATTACTCTGGGTTTCTGCAAGACAGTGCTAGGACACAGTGTCATTATAACATGCGAAGCAACTAACTTGCCTATGTTTCTCAGTAGCATACTGGTAGTGTTGTTGTTTTTGTATAAAATACATTTTCAATAGCAAAGCTGGTTTTTCATCAAGTACAATAGTGTCCAAGCTACATTTGATGTCCTCGATCAGTGAGTTAGGCCGCCATCATTGTACTTCTTATTTTTTGTGTATTATGATAGCTATCTTATAGTTCAGTGTGAAGTTTTCAGTCATTGATGATTTGGGCTGCCATGTCATCTACTGGTGTTGGACCCTGTATTTTATTTTTTTTTTTAAGTCTACAGTCAACACAGGAAATAGCTTTGTAAGGATACAAACGGAGCCCCGCCCCTCATATGACAACAGGCTGACGAAGCCCCGCCCCCACACTGCGCTAGCTGTCATTTCTGTATGGACATGTTCGGTGTCGTCGTCCTGGCAACTACGTTGTCAGGGCGATGAGGTATTTTTTAAGGGCACGTGACAGCAAGCGCAGGTGTGGCTAATTATTTATGTGCGGCGTTTCTATGGTTGATTACGTTTTTGGACTACTTGGACTTTGTACAGCTGTTCTGAACTTTGATTATCATTTTTGTGTATATATTCTCGTGTTTATTCATCTGCGTCGTGTTCCGGTGTTTTGTTTGTTTTTGATACGTGTTTCACTGTATATATATTCTGCACCCTCACTTTATTAAAATCATATCCTTCACTGCATCATGGATCCAGCTCTTTTCACTGTGCTTACGGCGCCGTTACAGAATTACCCACCGTGTAACGATCCAACGGGAAGGAATACGGTACTGGACACTTTCATTAAGCCGTTTAGCCCAGACTTTCTGTCTGCGCGTCTAGCATCGCTAGCGTTAGCATTCGATGCTGCTGAGGCTAACCTGCTAGTCGTCGCTATCCGGATACACACTCTGGCCGTCCAATCGCTAGCCGGACCGGATAATCTCCTAGCACGAGTGCTAGCGACTACGGGTAAGCGCCAGAGGCCCCCAAATAAATTTAACGGCAAGCCTGAGTGTTGTCTGCCATTTGTTGCTCAGTGTCGCAACATCTCACAAACTTTTGACTGTGTCTTTTGTGTCTCCTGTTGTGTCTCTCTGTCCCCCCAGGGTCCCTCACCATCCCTCCAGAATCCCCTGCAGTCTCCTTGGTCCGCTCAGTGTCCCCTTCGGTTCCCTCAATGTCTCCTTCTGTCCCTTCAGGGTCCCCCTCTGTTCCTTCAGGGTCCCCCTATGTCCCTTCGGGGCTCCTCTGGGTTCGGCTTTTGCTGATTTCCCTGAGGCCCCTTCGGCCTTTGCTGATTTTCCCGAGGCCCCTACGGCCTTTGCTGATTTTCCTGAGGCCCCTTCGGCCTTTGCTGATTACCCTGAGGCCCCTTCGGCCTTTGCTGAGTTTCTCGAGGCCCCTATGGCCTTTGCTGATTTTCCCGAGGCCCCTTTGGCCTTTGCTGACTTCCTTGAGGCCCCTTCGGCCTTTGCTGATTTCCCCGAGGCCCCTACGGCCTTTGCTGAGTTTCCCGAGGCCCTTCGGCCTACCCTGTGTCTCCTCGGGCCCCTTTGGCCTACACTGAGTTTCTTCGGGCCCTTTCAGGTCCCTCTGAGTTTCCTGAGGCCTCTTTGGCCTTTACTGAGTTTCCTGAGGCCTCTTTGGCCTTTACTGAGTTTCCTAAGGCCTCTTTGGCCTTTACTGAGTTTCCTAAGGCCTCTTTGGCCTTTACTGAGTGTCCTGAGGCCTCTTTGGCCCGTACTGAGCTCCCTCGGGCCCCTAGGGCCCTTACTGAGCTTCCTCGGGCCCCTAGGGCTCTTACTGAGCTTCTTTGGGCCCCTGGGCCCTTACTGTGCTTTCTAGGGACTCTTCGGCTGTTACTGAGTTTTCTAGGGCCTCTTCGGTCACTACTGAGCTTTCTCTGGCCTCTTCGGCCACTACTGAGCTTTTTTGGGCCTCTTCTTCCACTACTGAGCTTTTTTGGGCCTCTTCGGCCACTACTGAGCTTTCTCAGGCTTCTTTGGCCATTACTGAGCTTTCTCGGGCCTCTTCGGCCATTACTGAGCTTTCTCGGGCCCCTTCGGCCATTACTGAGTTCTCTCGGGCCCCTTCGGGCTTCTCTGAGTTTCCTCGGGTCCCTTTGGCTCCCTCTGAGTTTCCGAGGGCCCCTTTGGCTCCCTCTGAGTTTCCGAGGGCCCCTTCGGCTCCCTCTGAGTTTCCGCGGGCCCCTCCGGCTCCCTCTGAGTTTCCTTGGGCCCCCTCGGGTCCCTCTGATATCCCTGAGTTTCCCAGGGGCGAGACGGAAGAGCCACGATTTAGTCTCACGATGGGTTGGAAGCCTTGTCCCGATCACACGGCCTTATATTTTTGGATGGTGCAGGGCCCTGGACCCCCATTGTTGTTTCTTTTCTGGACGCCAGGAGGTGTCCTTTAGAGGGGGGGTACTGTAAGGATATGAACGGGGCCCCGCCCCTCATATGACAGCAGGCTGACGAAGCCCCGCCCCCACACTGCGCTAGCTGTCATTTCTGTATGGACATGTTTGGCGTCGTCGTCCTGGCAACTACGTTGTCAGGGCGATGACGTATTATTTAAGGGCACGTGACAGCAAGCGCAGGTGTGGCTAATTGTTTATGTGCGGCGTTTCTATAATTGATTAAGTTTTTGGACTACTTGGACTTTGTACAGCTTTTCTGAACTTTATCATTTTTGTGTATATATTCTCGTGTTTATTCGTCTGCGTTGTGTTCCCGTGTTTTGTTTGTTTTCGATACGTGTTTCACTGTATATATATTCTGCACCCTCACTTTATTAAAATCGCATCTTTCACTGCATCATAGATCCAGCTCTTTTCACTGTGCTTACGGCGCCGTTACAAGCTTTATTGAGATACTGATAACATTTTCCAGCTGGACCTGGTACCTAACCACACAACCAAAATGACCAAAATCCAGTTCAATGACCATAATGTCACTCACCCAGCCTGAACCCATAGAGAATATATAGGACAGGGGTCGGAAACCTACGGCTCGCGAGCCAGGTGTGGCTCTTTTGATGATTGCATCTGGCTCGCAGATTTCGGCATTTCTGATAAAACCTAAAATATTATCACTTGTTTTAATCCATCCTTCGATTTTCCACTGCTCATGTCCTGTTCAGGGCTGCAGTAGGCTGCAGGAGCAATTGTCCTGTGAGACATAGCCCTCCCCCTTGTTTAGAGTCATCGTCCTAGATTTGATTGCCAGGGCGATGATGCATTATTTAAGGTGACGCGCCGGCTTGCGTGCCACGAATCATTAAGGATAATTAACGATCACAAAGTGCTGTTGATAATGTTTGTTCTTGTTTGCTATTTGCCCCTTTGCTCCTGAGTAACCCCGTGTCTTGCCGCTTCGCTCCTGGGTAACCCTGTGTTAAGTTGGTTGGTTTAAGTTCGGTTTAAGTTTGCCAGTGTTTTGGTTTCATTTTATGTTCAGTCTGGGGGTCAATAAATACGTGTTACCTGCAACATGGATCCGATCTCAGTTACATGTCCATTATTTTAATTAGATGATAATAGCCTATGTTGGCCGTTGCTGGGTGAACAGGTAAACACTCCCTTTTGAATCAGTCTATAAATATATTATCACTGAAATACATTTCCAAATATATGACTCTCTGAGTCAAAAAGGTTCCCGACCCCTGCAATAGGGTATTGACAAGATGTCACTTTTCTACATGGAATCGGTCCATTTTAAATGAGCCTTAACCGAAAGCACAAAATGACACTTCTGAGCGATGACATATTTCTTCATTTTTGCATGATATAGATTTAATTTGCATTTCCTAATTTTGTGAGATCTACAATAGACATCAAATTTGAAAGGACCTCATTTAATGGATAATTTGTAAATTCATTAGTTTACACGTTATATTATCTGTGTTTATTTTGAATAAAATTTCATGTGACCTCAGTTTAAGTTTTTATTTTATTCACAAACTGTCCCAACTTTCCTGGTATTCAAGTTGTAGTAAATTGTATGCACTTTTCATTCATTAGGTAGCCACTATTAGTTTGACATTTTGCTTTCAATTTCAATCTACAATTATGCATGCTGTATGTATTCAGGTGCTCATTGTGTCACCCAAAGTTGCGCTCAACCTTGAAAATAATATAATTTGTTTCCCAAATTATCTTGCTAACACAACCATTGCAAATTAGTCTGCAAACAGCTACAACAACTGTCAACAACTAGAAAGTATATTTTTATTTTTAACCAAATATACAAATATTAGTACTCTGTCCTAACATCTAGATAAATATCCAGAGAAAATTTGCAATTAATGTAATTATTTAATAATTTATTTAATTCCTTTTGTTTTATTGTGAAACGTAGTTTGTGGAGTTGAATGAGTTGATTTGGTGAGAGTCCTACAGCGAGCAACCTCCTGTTACTCTAGTTAGTCCTGCAGTATGTACTCATTTGTCATATGAACTCACAGTATAAAACTCCATTTTATTAATTATGGATTACATAGATCATCTGCTGTGAATATAATATATAACATATATAAAGAAATGCATTAATATTTACCAATCAAATAAATTACAGACAGAACAGGACCGAATAAAAAAAGAGATATAATCTGTTATAAGAGAGATACAATTCAATAAAAGTAAAAAAAAAGTTATGCAATTTGGTTTAACAGACATTTTATAAAGGTATTACAACATGTTCAAACATAGTAGGTTTGAGGAAGTGCTGGTGTGCAGATGCTGTGGGAGTTTCACTGCAGATGAAACTCAGCAATGTCCCAGTCTTAATTTACTCTTTAAAAGCCCAGTTGGACACCTCAGCCGTCTACCACCACACTCCACACATTGCTGCTGACATCTCATATGGTTTTTCTGTCTTCAAGCTTAATGCAATTTGGTGGGCGAGTTACTGCTGTGCATGCAGCACCAAAGACTTCAGACTACATAAGCTTGCTTCATTAAAACAATATTTTAAATGCAGTAATAAAAGGTTAAAACATTAATAACATATTACACTACTTCTACCACTTTCCATCAGTGCCAAAAAAAGGACAGAACAACAATTTACCCGATATCCATTAGCACTAATCTGTGTTTTGACACTTAGCTAATAAAACCTTCTTAACAAATTTCCATGAATTGCTTGTCTTTATATTTGTGCTTGTTTAATCCATGTATAATAGAAGTTTACAGTTTGAAATAATGTGTTTCTTTAATATTTGTGAACGGCAGAGTAATATTTATGCTTAAAGAGACACCTCTATGGACCGCTGAAGGTTAACAACTTCTGTACCCATTGTGAATTTTGCAGGCAGATGCCTAGACAAATATGAAAATTAAGTAAAAAAGTTACACAATAACATATCTAAGCTTTCTTAAAGAAATAACTTTAATGTGCATTTGATCAAAATCTTGATGTTCTATTTTGTCTTTCAAAATTAAACTTACTAATTTGTCTATTTATGTAAATAATAACATATTTCTATTCTTCTTCTTCTCGTTTCTGCTAGGGATCACCACAGCGGATCACTCTTCTCCACACTACCCTGTCCTCTTCATGTGCCTCTTTCACCCCTCCCACTTCCTTTTTCCTCCTGCCCGGCACCTTTATCCTCAGCATTCCTCTAGCAATATGCAGCATGTCCCTCCTCCTCTGAGATGTCCAAACCATCTCAATCTAGAATCCTCAACACTCCCAATGAAAATCTGAACATCTTCAACTCTGCCACCTCCAGCTCCTCCTGTCTTTTTGACACATCACTGTCTCTAAACTGTACAACATTACAGGTCACACTACAGTCCTGCAAACTTTCACTTTCACTCTTGCAGAGACATGTTGTTCACAAATCACTCTTGCACTCTTGCCTGCCTGCGCTAATTTTTCACTTCTCTAACACACTCTCTATTACTTTGCTCTGTTGACCCCAGGTACTTAAACTCTTCTACCTTCACTACCTCTTCTCCCTCTCCCTTCTACTGACTTTCATTCCCCTTCTCTCCAGCGCATATTTCCACCTCTCCATATTCTTTTTAACCTGCTCCCTACTCTCACCACAAATCACAATATCATCCGCAAACTTCATCGTCCATGGAGACTCCGATCTCCTCTTTCAACCTGTCCATCACACCACTGCAAACAAGAAAGGGCTCAGAGCCAATTCTTGATGCAATCCCACATTCATCTTGAACCAGTCCGACATTCCAATCGCACAAATTTACTGCTGTTACACTGTCTTCATACATGTACTGCACCATCCTCACTTCCTCATACAATACCACAACTCCTCTTACGGAACCCAGCCGTATGCTTTCTCCAGATCCACAGCACACAATGCAAAACATCTGAATATCTCCATGCATATACTTAATAACTGCTTTTACTTTATCCACTTCCTGCTCCCCATTTCCACATCATCCAACTTTCTATCTCATTTACTTCATTCATCAGCTGCTCAAGATACTCTCTCCACCTATCACTAATTTGTAGTACATCCTTCCCAGTTCTGTCTCTCTGCCTGGCAAACAGGCACAAATCCTTTTCTCCCTCCTTAGTGTACAACTTATATTCAAATATTTAAGTATTTAAAGCATCTTAATTCAACTGAATTCTGTTTGAATATTAAGCTCAGATTTTAGGAGACTCACATTCTTCTTTGTATAACAATAACCAGTAGTGTTACATCTTTTTTTTTTCTTGATCAGAAAGATCTAAACATTTTGTAGAGCACAAGCAATACTACACTTACGCTCTAACTGTGCTTGTTCTTCTTGTTTTTAGGGAAACACTGACACCTTGTATGCATACAACATTAGGTCATAGGAACAAGCAAAGATCACATCGTCTGCCGGAGAGAAAAGAGGAACATAGCCTGGCCCAAGAGGGGAGAGAAGTATAGTAGAGCCCAATGGGGAGAAACGAGCAGGTCTGATGAACATCCTATGCCAATCATGGTGTAGGATCAGGGTGGAAGAGTAAGTCAGGTTAGGGGAGGAGATAAGAGTCAGTTTACAGTCAGTCATGCATCAGGGTAGTGTCCAAATCAGGGAACATAGGATCCAATCTACACAGTGCACAAAGTCAGCTTTAGTAGTTTTAGCAGCCTCATTTAGAGGCTGAGATTCGAAAAAGGAGTGAGGTGGACCGGAATTCACTGGTACAGCCTTCCAGGGTTCTATTGACTTGGACCACCTACAGCAGTGGCATCACATAGCTATAAGACATTTTCTGGAAATAAAAGGAAAAAAAAGATCTCAAGAAAAAAAAAAGCAGCCACAAAGTTAAAGAAGGATCTGGGCCGGGCTGTGGGGCAGATCTGATCCTCCTCAATAGGACCCATGGTGAACCAAGAACCATTGCAGACCAGCAAAGTCTCATCTTTATTTAAACAGGAGAACCAATTGGAACCGCTTTGGGAATAACAGAAACTAAAACATAATTAATTAAACAAAACCAGCTGACAATAATCAAAAAGCAATAAATAGAAAACTACAGGGACCTATGTAATTCAAAAAGTTCTTTTTTTAATTTAAGCTTTAAAAGATATTAGGTATTTTATTTCTACCTTTTGGTTGACTTTCTTTAACGACTAGAGGTTCTTTAGGTGAAGGCAGTCTTAAACTGTGGCAACAAGCAAATTGTTTGGGTACAATTGTTTATTGTTCATACCATACAATCAACAGTTTGTGGACACCTTTCCAGCACACCCATTGTAGGTATGTTCTTTCCCTTTACAAATCTACAAGATGCAGCTATAGGCTGTAGCTTTTTCACCCATACACTGCTCCAGCATGATAATACACCTGTGCAGAAATCCCCTGACCTCCAATAAGGCATGAGGATCTATGGTTGAAGATATCAGTATATAGGGCTTTTGATTTGAATGTCTAAAGCACTAGAAAATTCTGCATGATAAATCCCAGTCTCCTCTGTGCTTCATTTTTAGCATCATTAAAATGCGAATTGAACATAGATAATAAAACATTAATACCTGTGAAAGAATACTGTACCATCTGCTTGTTTCTGTGTCACTTATTAAAACACAATAAGCCACTGGCCACAAAAGTGCTAATGCAATATAGTGCATAAACACTATAAAACTGCAAAAGGAGGTTTCTAAAAACCTGGTCTTCTTTGAAAGTTACAATGGGGTTCTGAATATTAATGTGTCTTTGACTTTATTACCTACAAAAAGAGCACATGTGAGACAGTACAAGTAATTATGGTGTTGTATAAATAAAGTCTGCTGCGTATGGCAAGCAGCTGAGCAGACAGTACCAGTGTAATGATGATGGATAGCTGCATTATACATCAGGTATTTTACGCTCAGAAAGGTCTCCATTATGTGTGTGTTTATATGTAAGTGTGCATGCGCTGGACTGATGGAACATGCAGTTCACTTTTAGCTGCGGCTAGACAACATCTGATTTTTCATTTTCAGACCAGCATCTGAATTAGACTCTAATCACATGCCTTCACTATCAAGCCTGGTAGCATTTTCCACCTCCTTCTCCCACAGCACTACATCCTTGAAATGAAACAAACTCAATTACCATTAAAAAACAGCCCCTTCACAGCAGAAACACAATAGTGAGTGCATGTGATAGATGCGTATTGCGTTTAGTGCCAGTTGCCCTGCAGCAGTCACTCAACCTCTGCATTGAGGGCCATTTAAATGCTAGCGATAACGCAGATTCATTACTATGTCATATCCTTTAGGACTGACTTCCTGTCAGCTCAAACAAAGCCATGACACCCACTCTACAGTACGGGCCAATCAAATTTCTAGAAAGTGAGCAGAGGACATTTTATAATTCCTAACTGTATAGACAGCTCTTGAGGCTGACTGACAAGAAGAAAGAGAGAAAAGGGCATGGAATATATAATCTTGAATACATTATTCACACACAATTCACACAAGCTCACATCACTGTCGATAAAAGTTAAGGCCAAAAACTTTTGAGAGTTCAAGAAGATTTTGGACAAGGGACAGCTAACATGAGAAGAGATATTTCACCACCTGCACATCTAGCTGGGAAACGAGAAACCACCTTAGTGGTGCCACCAATGTATTCTAGTTCAGTAGAAGCAGAGCAAGAGTTTAACCAAAGATTGGGTACTTACCAATGTACCCTAAATGCGGCCCCTACCTGGCGCATGCAAACATAATGAAGCCACAAAGAGCTTCTATCTGTTCCTCCAATAAATGTCTCAGATGAAAGCAGCTTATTGAATGTATCCCACTTCCACCAAGCAACCACTGTGGGTCCTTGAGCAAGGCCCTTAACTCACAATTGCTCAGTTGTGGGAAAAAAAAAAGACCAAATGTAAGTCACTCTGGAGTGTCTGCCAAATGCCTAACTATAACTAACTGTAACGAGATATAGGATACCTGGCAAAAATTTAAATATGCCTGAAAATATTTAGCGCAGTTAAGCAAGTATTTCACAATGTAATTTTTGATGTGCTCTAAAATGTGGTCATATGAATGTTAATATGAATTAAATTGATATTGAGAAACTGGCCACTAACCAAATCTAACCTGTTTATCTTTTTAGTTATGAAAAGTTGCAGCACAGGTATCACATAAGAATATCACAGAGAACATGGACAGTAAGTTAATTATAATATAGACAAGGTAGTTAATAAGACTATAGAACATATTAACATAGAAGAAATAGAAAGTAAAATTCAAGAAAAAGATTTTAAAAACTTGCTACATTTCAAGAAAATGCAAGAAATCTTTTTGTTTTAATGTAATTTATGCACTTTTGCTCAGCTCATTCATGCCAGATTTTTTTTGATACTTCAATGCCCACTGATTCCATACCTAAAAATCTTAGAGAAAAAGTTCATTGAATGGTTCATGAATATTGAATGTAAACTTTATTATTCTCTGCTGTATAGCTATTAGGATCAGGTAAACTGAAAAAAAGTGTTACTTATATTTAATAATTTTAAAAACTGAATCACTAAAATACATGAGACAATCTATAGGTGCTTCCTCGGGCTTCCTAAGTAAATATAAGAGCTAACTGTGATTTTAAATAATTGTAAACCTAAAAGAGAGTTCAGATGTAAATGTTATGATTCTGTTTTTCAGAGACAAAGTAGAATGCACACATACTGTACTCTTACACCATTAACAGGAAATAGCACTGTGTCTAATGGTGTCATTATAATACCTGTGAAGAGTGGAGCACAAATGAACTGTGTCTCTCTGCCTTTAGTATCAACAATAATCAGGTCAGCCAGGGTTCCAGTTGTTATAAAACTGAGAAAACATGGCAGATTCAAGTATTGCACATTCCTCTCATTTCATTTCACAGTGCTGATTTTTCAGACCTAGTATTAAGAGACGAATTTCAATTCTTTTGTGAATGAGATAAGTGGAGAGACATACCTCACAGTTATATAAAAAGAGAAAATGGGAAAAAAAGAAGAAATCTGAATAAGAGAAAGTGCAGGAGGAGACATGAGAAAAGGATCAGAGGAAGGAAAGTACACAGGTGGATAGATAGGAAGAGAGAGCAAAAAGGAGGGGCTCAGAATGAGTCATTCTTTGCGTCTGACTGCAAAGCAAAGTAATGGCTGATTTTCACAGCTGTTAGGAAGTTAATCTTGCTTCATGCTGACGTATGTAATTGTTGTTTGTCAAAGAGAAGGCTAGCACACCTAAAGACCAGAAATGGAAAAGAGCCATGCTCTATTTTTATATGCAATATTGCATTAGAGACATATAACAGGATCTGCACATTATAATCAGCACACTGGGATCTTCAAAACACAAACAGATCTAAAGTTATCACAGGATGGTTCACTAAACAAAACACATTCTGTGTATATAGATGGGCTTCATGCTGAAACAGTCTGTTGACAAGAATAAACAGACATTTAGATAAAAACGCAATTTTTCTACAAGCGTGATAAAAAGTAAAATGCACAACATTTTAAAACATACCCACATTTGGATGTTTAGATAAATTCATAAAAGAGATACAAGTGCTCGATTAAAGAGGAACATTTGAGGACAATTTTTTTGTCAGTTAGAATTTGTCAGTGTTCAATTTGTATACTATTCTCAGGCAAGCAGTCCTTCTGTGCAGAGTTTGCATGTTATCCAGGTACTCTGATTTCCTCTCAAAGTCCAAAATTATGTACATTAGGTTGATTGGTGAGTCTAAATTACTGATAGAAGTAAGTGTGTTTGTGGTCGTTTGTCTATGTGTGGCCCTGGGATGGACTGACCTGTCCACGAACTATCCCTGCCTTTCACCCTATGTGCGCTGGGATGGGCTGCAGCAAACCGTTGTGACCCCGAAATAGGCAAAAAGCGGGTTAGAAAATGAATGAATGAATGAATGATTCAAAAACTGCAATAGGTAGACAAATAACCAGTTGTGTATACTTGGTAAGCAGCATAGTTTGATGATCTAACAGACTTTGGGAGAAAATAAGAAAAACTGTTCTAAAATAAACAATAACAAAAAGATACTCCATATTGACTGTTTTTATTTAATAAATTCATATAAACATATGCTTCAAACTAATGCATACAATATGGACCTATTCTATTCTGCATTATAGTATACTACACAAATACTACACTCTTATATAATAATACTATACATTTAACATCATGAAACCCTGGTGTCCGGAAACTTGGCAAAAAAAATCTTTTACAGTACACAGTTAGAACCCACACATGTTACAGTAACACAGAATATGATAGATATGCTTGTCAAACTGAATTAATATTCATTAATTCAGTTTGACGCATGCAGTCTGGGTGTTGTAAAGGAGGAGACAGAAGAATCCATTTTCAGAATGTATCAATAGGGCAATAAAAAACAGTCAGGCAATAGATTCATTCATTCATTCATTCATTCATTCATTCATTCATTCGTTTATTTATTCATCTTCTAACCCACTTATTACCCAATTCTGGGTAATAGTGCAAAATAGTGCAGTAAACAAATGCAATTAAAGTGATGAGTGTAATACTAAAGTGAACTGTGCAGTTGAAAAGTGGTCTGTCTAGTTGTGTAAGAACAGCAGTGCATGCAGTAGTCCACGTGTGCTTTTGTCTGTAAGTCATTGTGCGTTTGTGCACAGGATACTCTCTATAGTCCCTCTATAAAACATGGTGAGAATGGGGGATGGGAAGTGTGCTCTTCTCAGCTTCCTCAGGAAATATCGATAATGTTGGGTTTTCTTGGAGCTGGTATTATGTGACCACCTGAGGTTCTTTGCAAGGTGAGAAACCATTTGGTGGATTCTTGCAGGAATCTTGACGATCCACACTTGGAACCATTGATGTGTAGAGTGGTCACACTGTGATCTCCTGAAGTCAATAACCATCTCTTTTGTCGTTAAGAGATAGGTTGTTGACTCTGCACCAAGTTGTTAGTTGTTGTACCTCCTCTTTATACGCTGAATCATCATTCTTGCTGATTAGACCCACCACGGTGTCATCAGCAAACTTAATGATGTGGTTTGAGTTATGCATTGCTGCACAATCGTGGGCCAGAAAGGTGAACAGCAGTGGACTGAGCACCCAGTCCTGTAAAGCGCCACTGTTCCGTGTGCTGGTACTGCATGTGCTGTTTCCGACTGGTTGCTGCATTTTTCTTATGAGAGACTGGTGAACAACATGGTCTTCGGTGTCAATACACTGTTTTAGTCGAGCTATATCGTTGGAATAGTACCATTTTGGACCCAGAGTGGCCATTGCGTGTTACTGACTTGCCGCTATCTTGGATCAATTTCAAAGTCTGCAAAGAAAGACCCCTTGCTCGGGAATCAAACCTGGGACCTTCTTTCTGTGAGGTGACTGCGCTGCCCACTACGCCACTGCGCTGCGCCATGCAAAAATCAATCCAAGAGAAGGCAGTTAAATACAGATATTCATGTGTCAGCCAACATGAATATACATGAATGCCATGGTTTAGTATCCATGTGCTGTGGTAGTCAGGCTATGGCAATAGAATAGCACCATATTAAATTTAAAGTGGATGCTGTGTGCTACTGACGCAATATTTGACGTACTGATGCCATATTTGACAGAACATAATAGAACATGAAGCCAGTGCAAAGTTGCTAGTTATAGACACAGCAGACTCAAACAAAAAAAGGGTGAAATTAATTAAATAAATTTGATTTTGTGAACAAAGTGGATTTTCTCACTGAAAAAGCCAGTTTTACTAGAAGCAATGAAAAAAGGTATGTCCACCTCTTATAAGTTATTTGAGTAATAATTTAGATTATGAGTTTCTATACCACAGTATTACAAATTACAAACTTAAAAAGAAGACATGTGAAGCATAATAATGACACTGAGCATCTGGAATAGAATAAGTAAACTACAGTTGGAGTTCAGGAGAAAGGGCAAGTTTGACATCAGTCTGGCCAGAAGCAACACATCCAACTGCTCATAAGGTGAAGTGTCAGAAAAGATGAGAAGAAAGCAGGAAAGACATTGATTATGGATCTAATGAGGGTTGCTGTGTCATGCAAAACAGAGTAATTGAGAGCGAGAGAAAGGAAAATTCTAATTAAGGTTATTAATCCCTTATGTCTGGGTCCATTATCATAGCTATAGCTCTCCCATGCAGGTTCCTGACCCTTCTTCCAAAAAAAGCTCAGTGACCACAAGTGGATAGAAGTATGGCCTAGGATAAAACTATGAAACAGAGGGCTAAAATAAGAGATTTAAAAGGATCTTGTGTAAGGAGCTGATACGAATAACATTGAATTTATTGGCAAGTAACAAGTTTATTTTACTTTTCAATCCTACAGGTCGCAAAGTTTAATGGACATCCATCTGTTAGACATTATGCAGAATGGCTGTCACAACACTATAAAATAAACTGAGCAAAGCTAAATAGATATATTCGTCTGCAGCAATTCAAATGCTTATTTTTTTAGGCAAAGCAACTATTTTATCTGATTAAAATTTTTGATTAAATAATCATTGGCATTGTGTGACACAGCCTTAGTCTCTTTATTCCTCATTTGACCACTGTTTTCTGTATGTCTTCCCTCTGGAAATACATTAAACAGGAAAGCTTAGGTATTGTGCTGAGAGCGAGTGTACCACCAATGGGGAACTTGTGGGCTGGCAGGACATTCAAACTGACCTTTTTCAAGATCATTAAAATGGAAAACACAAAACAGGGGGTGCGTTTTGCCGCAACTTGGCCTTTAGATTTTGCACAAAGGCCTGTTGTGTCTGCAGACCAAAAGTAAAAGATCATATTATGGCCTGTTCATTTTAACATGTGCTTTTCAAAAACAGAGTTTAAAAGTCTAAGAAAAATGCAATAAATTATTTTCAATCATGTCGTCAAATCACTGAAAAAAAACGCCATTTTTTTTGCAGACAATTAAAAATATCCTCTTATGCATAGTGTATTAACTTATTTCTAATAATTAACAGAAATCCCAGAAATAAAATTTAAAAAATAAAATTAGAATTGCTTTTGGAAACAATTTAGCATTGAACAAACTGAATGCCTCTTAGGAAATGCTTTTACTGTTGACATGTTAATGAAAGTGAATCAAAGTTATAAATTTTTTTTATAAATTTGAAAGATTGAAAATGAGGCTCAGCTACACAATATTTAAGAATAATGGAGGGTCAGCAGGAAAACCGTGTGCTGTATAATTCAAATGGGGGTCTTCATCAATTTACAAACATTCCCAGGCCTTTATAAACCTCAATTGATCTCACACACTGTAACAATTATTTGCATGTTAAAGCAACGCTGCAAGGCATTGTGGAGGGGTATATCTTTAAGAACAATTATGTTTGTGTTGCATAATACTTGCATAATTGCTATGTGACAGCCTTCTACTATGGTAGAAGTTTTGTAATTCTATTAAATTACACTTAGAAGTGTAAGGCTGTGCCTTATATGTGGGTTTTATATGATTTACAATACCAAAAAAATAATTTTTTATTCCCCACATGACACAAGGACCAGAGAGCATCAACAAGCTCAACACAGATGACCTCCCAACAGGTTGATCAACCCAGTCCAAGGGATGAAAAAGTAGAAGAGAAAGCACACAATCCTTTTGAAGACACTACTATATTCACTGTGCCGTAATCTTCTTTCACTATCTCCTGCAGCTTTACTACGTGATATATAAATCTGCTTGTTTTCTAGTGTTTTCCAAAAGATGCAAGCTGCGAATAACATGCACTTTGTAACACTCATACAATCAGAGATGCTAATGATAAGTTAATGTTGATAACACACTGGAAGGTCTACCTTCTCTTTAGCCTGGAGTACACAGTGATTTCCAACAATATTGTAAAATTATGGCTCTTCTGACTATAAAACACTTTTCCACTTTCAATCAGTCCATTTTAAATGAGTCATAGCCCAACAAGTCATAGCCCTTTCTTTTTTGCATAATAGAGATTTGTTTGGTATCTGCAGATTCTAGATCAGATTGTGTTTACAAACAGTGGTTTCTGAAATTATTCCTATGATCATTTCGTAATGTCCATCACAGAATCATGCCCATGAGTGATGCACACAGTGATGCAGTGTCATCTGAGGAACCAAATATCGCAGAATCCAACAAAGGTCTTCAACCTTTTCCCTTACTCTGAATCTTTTGATGACATTATGCACTGATGAATGATGAGATTAGCAAAGCTTTTGCAATTTAATGTTGAGGAACATGTTTTAAAGTATTCCACAATTCTTTTATACTCTTTTATAAATTTAACAGCTTCTGCCCATTGTTACTGCTGAGAGATTCTGCCTCTGTAAGACATCGCTTTTATAGGTAAACATTTTACAGATTTTACAGCCCAGGATTCGAACCCAGGACCTTCATGTATTGAAGCAACCGTGATAACCACTACACCACTGCGCCGCCCAGATCTGAAGTTAATTAACTTAATTCGTTGCTCGTCTTCCAGTTGAATCTTTTTAGCACTTTGCTGAATCTGGAAACAACTTTATAAAGATCTGTATCAAGCATCAAATTTGAAACAAGCTCATTAGTGGATACGTGTATAGGCACATTTCATCAGGCTAAGTGAGCTCTTGATTAATCATTGTTGTTGTCTGGCGTAAGCAGTGACATTACTGGGTCTGCACCGGGTTTTTACATGCCTAGCCTTTACAGGTTGAATTACAATTCAAAGTAGACAGGAAATTTATCACCAAGACAAGTAATGAGACTGAGTAAATAGAAATGTCCCTTACTTTTACAAATTCATCGTGAGTATACATGGTAATGTGTTTTACTCATGATCAGAAGTATGCAATGCAAGAGGATATATGTTAGTGTTTTTGCCACATCACACCACAACAGTAGGAGATAAAAAAAATAGGACTTAAACTGTCCATATCCCAGGACAAAGCATGAGAGACAAAGGTGAGAGGAACAAAAAGCTCTTTTCCTTAATTGTAAGATCCCTGGGTGGCGTAGTGGATAGCAAGGTTGCCTCACAACAAGAAGGTCCTGGGTTCGATTCCCAGGCCAGGGATCTTTCTGTGTGGAGTTTGTGCTTGCGTGGGTTTCCTTCGGGTACACCGGTTTCCTCCCACATTCCAAAAAACATGCAGATTAGGTCGATTGGTGATTCTAAATTGTCCAAAAGAGTGATTGTGTGTGAATGGTTGTTTGTTTGTAGGTGATAAGCAAGCAAAAAGATGAATGAATGAATGAATGAATGAATGAATGAATGAGTAAGATCCCTGCTCTGAAGCATTTTACAAATAATAAGCTTTCCATGCTTTGCCAACTATTACTAAACAACATAGTTTCATAACAGCAGATCCTCTCAACAGATGTCACACTGTACATTTTTTGCATAACATGTCCTTTTCAGATTATCAATACCAGTAGATAAAAAGAATAAACCTACAATACTGTACATACTGTGTGTATATAATGTTATGTTTGTGGGAAGCTCACCAGCACACCTACATTAGTATGCTTTCCCAGACTGTTTTCACAACATGGAAGTACACCGTTTCTAGAATATCTTTATGTTCTAGAATTACTGGAAATATGGATGCATTTACTGGAATTGAGAGTCCCATTAAAAGTGGCTAAAAATATTAATAATAATACGGCTGATATAACAAAACATGGAACATGAGAAAGAAAACTGTAAAATAATGGTAAAAAACTTCATGGAAGTGAGGGTCTTGCCTAAATCTTCCTTGATTAGTTTTCATAAAAGTAGGAAAAGAAAAAGAGACAAAATTAACACCATTTAATTCTGTATTGATTTTCATAGTAGCCTTTATGACATACGCAGAAGGGGCCATAAAACCTGAAAATACTTGGAATTAAGCAATTTCAGCTTCATTTATTTTAGTAATATGCCAATTATTCATCATTATTTAGAATAATGCAAAAGTTAACACAAGCCTATGCTAGTTTTATGTTTTATTTGATGACATTTTATAAGAAAATTTACAAGAAAAATATTGTACTTATTCATTGCTTTCAGCTGTCTTGCAAGAGCTGCTATTGTGGACAAATGGAACTATAGAGACACTCTGTAGTGCCATTTGACATTGACATTAAACTTTACCTGGCGAAAACGTAAACTCATCCAGTAAAATTAATTTATGCTCACACTCATGTAAGCCTTTCCACCAACCTCTTTTTCACAATTCATCAAAATATATTTGCTGGATGATTAGTGTTGTTTATGCTCTGTTGTTGTGGCTGTGGTATAAACTTGTAGAATTTTATTTGTTAGGATTGTAGTTTTTTAGGTTTTAATAGATTTATTTGATTTATATACTATTTACACAAATAACATAATTTCAAAATAAATGTAATCGATCACGAGCTGCAGCATTCTGCAATATTACAGAATCCAATAAAACTAGGGTGATGCTAATGTCTGGTTTTGTTTGCATTACAAATAGATTATAAATTCCCCTTTGAAAATCCTTTCAAAAAAACGCAAATGATCTTAGAAGAGTATGACAGGTTGTCTTTCAATCCAAACTTTGTCCAAGACTTTTAATGATCCACAGAGATGTGCAAAGCATCCCAGGAGCAGATGGTGATACTATGCTATTGTGTCCCTTGCTTCCTTTTTTTCTTTCATTCTCTTTCAGTCTCTCACTCTAACACCTGCCTTGCATCTCAAATGCCACTCTGACACCTGGGCAACCAATTCACGGACATCATGAAAGGAGAAAAATGTAATCCAGCCCACACAACAGCCTGCCGCTAGAGAGACAGCCAGTCATCGGGTTGCCATATGCTTCAACCCCTTCCACACCACAGGTCATTAATGCTACTTCTTTAATTATTTAGCTTTAATTAACCTGTCTCTGTGGCTCCACTGGCCTCAGCCTGATAGGAGCCTGACAGAGAGCACTTAGTCCTGCCAGGAACCCGTCCTTGTTAGGAATGCTTAGTATTGAACAGATCAGAGAAAATAGATACTCTAATCGTTCTCAAACAACAGACTACATGTCAGACAAAACTGTTGGAACATTTCTCTGACAGATTGTCCTGGAATTGTGTCAGCTAGTATTCTACTATGATCAAAGAAAATTTTAACACATTTTTTTGAATTGCAGTCCAGAAACATTTGGAACAATTGTATAGTACCTGGAGGCGCGGGGTCATAGTGGATAGCACAGTTGCCTCACAACAAGATCCCGAGTTCGAATCCCGGGCCGGGATCTTTCTGTGCAGAGTTTGCATGTTCTCCCTGCTCTTGCGTGGGTTTCCTCCGGGTCCTCCGGTTTCCTCCCACAGTCCAAAAACATGCAGATTAGGTCGATTGGTGATTCTAAATTGTCCATAGGAGTGAATG
>JAOTRA010000006.1:2845346-2856482 GCA_026260255.1 Pseudolaguvia tuberculata | reverse complement strand
CCCTCCCCATTTATCCGGGCTTGGGACCGGCACTAAGAATGCACTGGCTTGTGCAACCCTAATGGCTGGGTTAGGTTTTTTTTTTTTTTTTTTTTTAAATTTTAACCTACAATATTATTTTAACCTACAATACCTTCAGTAAGAATTGGTTGCATTTGGCCTCACATTAACTTCAAATATACTAATTACTACCAGCAATTCACTACATGGTATATTGTGTAGGACTGTGAAAAATAACTTAAATAAGAAGCAAACCTTGGAAGAAAGTAGCAAATATTTAGATTTAATGCCTAAATACACTACGTGGCCAAAGTTTTATGAACACTTTACCAGCATACCCATAACTCAAACACTGTTCCATCATGACATTGCCCCTTTGCTCAAAGCACCAAAGCGTTTTGAAGACATTATTTGCTACAGTTCAATAAAGAAGAGATGCATGGAGCCCTGACCTTTGAGCACCTTTGGACTAAATATTCTGGCTAAATAATACCAAAAGCCATGCTTCAAAATTCTAGTAAAAAAGAAATGTTGAGGTTATTTTAGAAGTAATATTTAAAGTTCAAGTTTATTTTAAGCCAGAAAGTTAATATTTCATGCACCATGTTGACATCATACAAACATAACACAAACAATAAACGCAACAATTCTGACAAGAGAGTTTACAACAATGGCAATAAAATAATGTACCAGTTTCAGCATAAAATAGATACATAAAGGAAGCATTTAAATTCATGAAACTGAGCATTTGTTCAATCTGCAATAATAGCTTTTTATAGGACAAACATATCAAAATTATTTGATAACTCCAACCTGCTTAATGCCAGTTATCATACTACCCTGGTTAACAATGTCATTTTCTATGCCATACCAGCAACATATAGAGAAGCAAAGCACTAATTTAAAATTTATAGTTGGTGGACATACTAGAGCCCTACAAAGACTAGTATAATTAAGACTAAATCTAGATCAGGATGTTCAAATACACATGTTAATTGCAGGTATTCCAATACATTTGTCCTTATAGTGTAGAACATGGAACCAGTAAACTAATGATGAGCAAAAAATAGAGAGATATGATTATTTATTAACTAATGTTTTTATTACAATTAAATATTGTATTTAAAAATATTTTGTTAAAAAATATTTTAGGCACTGTGATATCCTACTAACAGTAACAAGTATACCAAAACAGCATTAGTTGGCTTTTCCCTTTGCATGTTTATCATAAACATCTGAATCGAAGAAGCAGTAATCACAATTGAGAAACTATTTTTTGTTTGAATGTTCCTCTGCTGTTACACTTTATTAGAGAAAGAATAATCAGCTTAAATACATAATATGACTGTCTTGTTTTCTTTTTTGTTTCTGGTATCTATATGACAAAAGCTTCATAAAATCAGGAGATGCTTGCTTTAATAGCTCCAAAACTCCTCTGTTCAACATCATGAGCAGTTGCTGACCCTTTCACTTGTATTTTCCCCAACATTTCCATTGGCATAATTTTCAGACTAGGATGTCAGTACTAATGCCAGATGGCTTAGTGTTTTAGATTTGGCTGGCAATTCATTTCTCATCAAGACTCACAATGCCTCAGCAGGAGCATGAGGCTAAACTGCCCATTTCCAGTTGTGAACTGGCACCAGTGCCAGTGCTAGGGTCCTCCTCTTAGTGAATTTAGTGCCAAATGTCGCCCAGTGGTACCCAAAGGCAGGGAAGGGTAGAGTGGAAGACAGTCATATTTGAAGTGTACTATCAGTGCACTTCATGAACCGACTTATTTTTTAAATGATTTATTACTTAAAACTTGGGCTGGGGTAGTGACGTAATGGTTAGCATGGTCGCCACACAGTAAGAACATCCTAGGTTTGATTCCCGGGCAATAGGCGCGCTTGAGTTATTTTTCGGGTATCCCAGTTTCCTTACATAGTACAAAAACATGTTCATTAGCTTGATTGTTGATTTATAATTTGACTATATGGTGTTATTTAAAGTTTGATTATTCAATTTCTTATCTGAATTTCCAAAGAAAAGTTCAGAACGCTATTTAATGTAATCAAAAATATTTAGAAAATGTTATTTTTTAGTAATATAGTAAAATATTTTTCCCATTTTGTGCAGACCTAATATTCATTCATTATATCTACTGTTTATACTACACATGGTCACATGGATCTCACATGAGTCTCTCTCAGTGGCCTCAGGGGACAAAAGAATAACACTCACAAGGTATCAAATTGTTGTAGGGAAGAATTACGTATGCACTACAGACAAATAAAAAACACTAATTGGCCTGCAGTGCACATCCATGTTTTAAGTGCAAATCCAAAGCCCCCACAAAGAAATCCCCCTAAAGCACAGGGAGAACATGCAACTCCACACACAGAGCAGAAACCGGAATCAATATTTAAAAATGAGGGTTTAACCACAAAAAATAATAATAATAATAATAATAATAATAATAAATAACCATAAGAAATGTTCTCAAATTTTATCTCATTTATGAACCTGTTTGTAAGAACTGCGCCGGTGGAGGACCGCCTGCAGAGGGCGCCCTCGCCCGAATTTTAGAGTTCTATTCTGAGGGCGGCCATTTTGGGCGTGGGCGGCCTATATAAGCAGGTGGCCTCCAAACATTCAGTGCGAAGTATTGTTGCCCTAGGCCTTGCTAAGCGTTGTTTCTTGACTTATTGGATATATGTTTACTGACTTCGATTTTGGATTACGTTTACTCTTTGGATTTGCCCTACTGGATTGTCTGCTTTCCCATTTACCCTGCCCAAATAAAAGCCTAATCTTATGCATCATGGATTCTTCTTTGCCTACTGCTCGTACATTACACTGTGTCAATTCCATACACATGCTTTATCGATTTACATGTGTTTAGCATTTACAGGTCATACACATGCAAACATTTACAACTACCAAAAGAGAATTTTTCTGTATTTACATTTGCTCTCTATTGCAGCCGAATAACCAATCAGTGTTACTCGTTGTGCTGCTACTGGCCTAAGGTGCTCATCTAAATGATGTTTTAATTTTAGTGGGAAGAGATTTTTAAAGAAAATTAGATACTTTTACATAATGTAGCTAGTTAGCAGCATTGCTATGGCAAAAGGTTCGGCAAGAACAAATATATTTTGTGTGTTATAATTGAAATGTAGTTGATGAAGAGAGAATATTAATGTTAATAAGAAATAATATTAAATCTGCTCATTGTGGTTGTCACAAAATTTGGAAGTTGTCCATTAGTGCCATCTCTTTCTATCTCACATTCTTCCAGCTGCACACACAGACACACACACAGACACACACACAATCATTCGAAGAATACCTGAACATTTTGAAATCCCTAAAAATATAATGTATGTTGCATATTTTATAATCCAATTGTGAAAGAAGAAGAAGATAAGCCTGGATTAATCTCTCCATACAAGAGGGTTTTACAAAGCTCAGCATGATTTTAAGGACACCTTCTGATTCTCTGAGTTTAGAGCTTAATATTTAATAAGCAGCAATCCTACTAAATCCCTGCTTTCCCAATACCGGCTTATCATCCTTGGAAGCTCAAGGAAGCACAGACCCATTAGCTCTGTGGTTTATAGAAACAAGAAACAAATCAGCTCATCAATGATCGCTTACTAAGCTTCTTTAACAAAGCTGTTTATCTTACATATAAAGCTAGTGCACAAAAATAATAAAAACAGAAATGCCTTATGGTTAATATAGCACTGTGTAAATGTAAACAATTTTCTAAGGTTTCAAACTATTTCATGAGCCATTTAAGATTTAAAAAAAATTCTGACAACAAAAAGGAGCTTTGAACAGTGGTAAACATTCTTACTAACTCTGAATGCATCACTAATTACCTAACACAAAATACACATTATGGATGAAAACGTATACCATATTGTGTTTTTCAGTAATTAAAAAGGCTGTCAGTATTATATAAAATACTATAAAAGTCAGTCATGTTCCTAATAATAGGTTTCAGCACCAGTGTACCTAGGGGTGTATGTATTTGAACAAAAAGCTAACATAAATCACTGCTAGAAAAAGCTAAAAAAAAAAATTAAAAGTACAGTTAAAAGGTACAGTGTAATGATTTAATGCTCTTTGGAAATAGGGCCAATTATTCAGATTTTTCTAATGAGTGCTATAATTATGAATTATTGAATCTCCTTTATTATTATTATTATTATTGCAACTCCTTCTGGCCTTCTCCATCAACATCCTGAAGGCAAATATTGCATCTGTAGTACTCATCCTTGGCATCTTTTCTTTTAAATAAAAACCTTGTTGTTTAGTTACAACAACTCCCATCACTACATGAGTTAAGTACATGTCTTTTAAACCATTTTGCTTATTTCAACACTAGCAATGGTTTGGTTTAACTTCTATATAAATTGTAGTCATATAAATCCAAGCAGCAATGTAGTAAACATGCAGATAGGTATTTCATCTGGAATGCCTTTGTTGTATTAACCATTAAAAATAGAGTGTGGTTTGACAATTACTTAAAATGTTGGAAAAATTCTTTTGCAGAATGACCGAATAATTAAATAAATATGTAACTAATCAGATAACAAGAAAAAAAACCTATTTTTAAAACTGACACTACTGACACCTGTTTCTGTTCAGAACGATATAGTTTGAAGAGTATAAGCACACAAATGTCACAAGCCCAAGTTTAGACAGTGTATCATTGAACAAATGCATTCACAATGTGACTATATAAACAGGAAGAAGACACAATGCAAAGAGAAAAAATAAGAAATCCAGATAACAACTACTGAGAGCTTTGTTCAGTTTCCTCTATAACCTCAACATCATAATTTATCCACAAGAAAGAAATCTGCACTCAAACACAACAACATCAGCTTTATCATGTTTCTGCAATGAAAGGAACTCCTCCAGAAGATTCAAAAGGCTGGATAATGGATTACTGAAGAGGCAGGACAGATTACTAGAGTAACATGCACTAAATTCAGTCTTTCGCGTTAACTGTCTGTCATCACAGTTTGTAACAAGATTTACACAAAATAAGCATGATTATATCTTCATAAACACAGGTAGACACATGAAAAGAAATTTTGATAATGCACTACATATTGCCTACATATAGATATTTTGCACCCTATGAAAGAATGAGGATGAGCCCCCTTATAGTTACTACTCTTCACTCCTAAAAAAATCCCACTAACAAATAAAAACCATATTTTTTTAAAATATCGTGCCAATAGAAACAGTGATGTGTGTAAGTGTTATGTTGTTGGGATAGAAGCCAGAAAAACGGATAGGGAGGACAGTAAAGAGCAATTTGCTGGCTAATCAGCAAGGCTCTCCCCCCATGGGCCACAAGGAGCGGTCACTCGTACTAAGCTTTATACTTTCTTCAATACATAAAGAGACAATTGAATATGTCAATGATTAATCAATGCAAATGTATAAGCTGCACCTAGCATGAAGTGAAACCAGATCATACTTATGAGGGTTTTTTTTTTATTTGCTTCCATCTTGCAGCAGATTTGTAGTATATTTAACATGGCCTGTTTGAATAGTATGTATTTTCTTTCCCTTCTTTGGCTTGCTCTTTAAAGAAGGAAATTAGCTACAGTGATACAACTCAAAGTATCATGTCTATTGGGAAACTTTGCCTCTAACTTTTTTACCTTGCTTTAATCACAAATTCAAAGCTTGGACTCTGTGCTCCCCAGAAACACTCAACAAATGGTGCTGTCATGATATCCAGGAGCCAGTGGTATTTATTTGTGTCAATATGTGGCATAGTGGTTAGTATGGTTGCCTCACAACAAGAAGGTCCAAATTTAGCATCTCAGAATATTAGGGGGAAGTGGGAGTCTAGTGGTTAAGGTGTTGGACCAATACCGGAAAGACTGGGGTTCGAATCCCACCTCCACCAAGCAACCACTGTGGGCCCTTGAGCAAGGCTCTTAAGCCACAATTGCTCAGTTGTAAAAAAAATAAAGAGACCAAATCTAGGTCGCTCTGGATAAGAGCGCCTGCCAATAATACTTAAGACTAATACAAATAAGATTTTTTGAAGTCTGGGCCAACTGAAAATATGAGCATGTACAGCATTCAATACTTAGTTGGGGCTCCTTTTGTGTGAGTTACTGCAGCAATGCGGCATGGCATGGAGCCGGTTTGTGGCACTACTTAGATGCTATAAAAGCCCAGGTTGCTCTGATAATGGCCTTCAGCTCTACTGCAGCTTCTTGCATCTTCCTCTTTACTATACCCCAAAGATTTTCTATGGGGTTAAAATCAGACAAGTTTTCTGGCCAATTAAGAACAAGGATACCATGGCCCATTAACCAGGTACTGGTAGCATTTGAATTCACCCTGTGTAGATGGCAAGTCCTGTAGGAAAATGAAATCTGCAGGTTCATAAAATTGGTCAGCAGCAGGAAGGATGAAGTGCTTGGTCCTGGACCTTGGTCCACAGAAAACACAATGGACCAACACCAGCAGATGACATGGCACCCCAAACCATCACTGACTGTAGAAACTGCGGTTATCCCCATTGCTTGTACCCTTTTTTTTCTATGACATCTTTTCCTTCCCTTCGCCTCTCTATTACCATGCTTGGACACAGCTCTGTGAATAGCCTGCTTCTATTGCAATGACCATTTGTGTCTTGCCCTCCTCGTGCAAGGTGTCAATGGTCGTCTTTTAGACAACTGTCAAATCAGCAGTCTTCCCCGTGATTGTTTAGCCTACAGAACTAAACCGAGAGACCATTTGCAGGTGCAAGTTAATTAGTTGATGAGATGTGGCACCAGGTGTACGAATGTACAAATAAAAGAAATTTAAGTCCATGAGTGGTAGACCAGCAAAGATCACTCCTCAAGCAGTGTGTGTATTAGTCGATAAGGTCACAAAGGATCCCAAGGTAACTTCTAAGCAACTAAATGCTTCGCTTGCATTGGCTAATGTTCATGTTCATGAGACCACTATCAGAATAAAATTTGAACAAGAGGTAAAGACAGGAAAAGTGGTAGCCTGGTGGTTACAGTGTTGGACTAGTACCCAAAGACCCGGGTTTGATTCCCACATCCATCACTGTGGGCCCTTGAGCAAGGCCCTTAACCCACAAAAGTTCAGTTGTAAAAAAGAGACCAAATGTATGTCGCCCTGGATAAGAGCGTCTGCCAAATGCCTAACTGTAACATATATAAATACAATTAAAATAAATTAATTAAAAAATAAATATAGAAATAAATTAGAGGAAGTATAATTAATCCCTCTCTAAAAGATCAAAAGAATGTCATAGCTTGGCATACTCTTTTTAACTGTAATGTAGTTAATATTCATTATCTTGTTGTTGCCTTGCTAAGAATCTGTGTTTTTCCCTCTCAGCCTGTGATCTGGAAGCTTTTCTGTGCAATCATCGTAATCATTTGCTTCAAAATAAGGCCAATGTAAGCTCGAGCTAGAAGTACAATAGTTCAGGTAAACATGCTAATGGTTAACAATGAATGAAAGCCATTAGCCACTAAAAAAACATGTAATTTGCATTTCACTAATAGGTGCCAATTTGTTTTCACTCACCAGTAACATTAGAATTTTTTTTTTACTAAATTGGTCCATAAAGCCTGGAAAATAATGTCCTGATTACCTCAGCACCTAATAATTTTAGTATAAAGAGTTACAACAGGCCACTGTGACCCCAAATTCAAATTTTGAGTCCATGCACTGGATGCATGGCGCATTGTGCTATCTTCCTGTCAGATTATCAGTTTATGAGGATGAAGTGATTGTATTGTTTGATTTAGAAAAAACAATGGAAAAGTGTGCCACTAAAGTATTTGTATGGATATTATTTTGAAATATACTTATTATAATTATTTAATTTTCTTTTGAAATACCTGCTAGAATTGTGTGTTTGGCTGACATGGCAAATCTTACACTGTGTGGATGCCAAAATGCAGTGTCAAAGTAATAGTATATTCTGATGAATTACTTGTGTATTCATTGTATTCAAGGACCACACAGATTTATAAATAAATATTTTTTTTTAATGTTCATAATAATGGTAGTGGTAAAGGTTGGACTAAAAAAAAAAAAGAAATTCACCTATGATTCATTTTTGTGTCCTGTTATAGAGCTTTTAATCAGCTTTTTTAATCAACTAAAGTCTTATTAGACACTGCACAATAACTGAAAGGTTCTTCAGAGACCAAAATCAGATTTATTGCCAGGTATGTTAGCTCATACTTGAAATTTGTTTTGGTGGCAGAGGTTCTCCAGAGAATACAGCAATATATAGTAAATAGAAAAGATAGACAAAGTGCAATGTGCAAGACTGTAAACATAAATTAAATAATGAATTAATATTTTACTTCCGTCTGTTCCAGTTGATATGATCAATAAGGGACATTCACTTAAAATCCATTGATTTCCTTTGTGTGAGGCACAAAAGGTAGCAAAGCACTCATTTCACATTTCAAATGGACATTTGCTCTTCCTTCTTTCACAAAGCGTTAAACTAAAACAACATTGTAAAAAATGATTTTCCTTGAAGCCTTCTGGTGGAAACCTGTATGTTTTTAAAGGCTGAAATCAAATAAAAAAACATACTCCAGCAGGGAATGACTACTCATCTTTTTCTTTAATAAAGCACTAACTTAAATGATTTAATAATTGCTTTTAAAAAGTCCAGACTGAAAACTGATGATGACTGATGTGGATCTCAACATTATCTTGAATATAAAGCAGTGGAAGCTACTCAGTAGTGTGATATAAGTGTCAGCAAAGATGACTGTGTCTGTGATATGATAATGCTTATACACCAAGTCATCCCTCTTTAGACATTTAGAACTCTGCTGAACTAATTGAACTACATTTAAACAAATTCCCAGATTCTATTGAGATTTCTTTACAGATCTGTAAATTAATTTTCTAGCAAGCAGCATCCTTATTTACTACACTATATGCATGAGTAGGTTTAAATCAGTAAAGCAACATCTGTTTTTGCTGCTATGTTTTAACTACTATAGATGTTCAATGGTATAGTAGATAAATATTTTATTAAATGTCACTAGAAATTAGATGAGATGTACGATAGGTCTGGGCACACAAAAGGAGCCAACCTATTTAGTCTTCAATCTATCAAGATAGCTTCTTTTAAACTGTCTGATTGAATAAATTATTAATTCATTTATTTTTCATGACCACTTTTTTGTATATGGATCCTGTCTTGGAAATACGGGAAGGCAGTGGGACTACATCATAAATAAGATGCCAATCCATTACAGAGCACAAGACACATATGTGCTCACTTTATAAATAGCCTATATTCTGTCATTGTGTATTTTTTGGGAGGAACAAAAATATTGCAATTTCAGTATCAAACTGTATTAAGGTTGTGATAAGCTACCATGCCATCCTGACTAAATAATACATTAATTCACTTATCTTCTGAGTTGTTTCATTATATTCATGTGCCATTGCTGACTCCACAGTCAGTGTTAAAGATATACAGCAGTATATTTTGCACTTATTTAAATGTTCTGTTGAGGCTGACACTATTTAATCAATAAGGTCAATACAATGAAACAGATAATAAGACATTGTAATACACCTAGTAGTAGTTTCATGACATTTAAACGTCTATATGTTTACTGTGGTTAAACCATTGGACTGCTAATTGGAATATCAGGATTCTGCAAAAGTAACTAGCTCTAGATAAGGCGCCTGTACAAATGCAAGTTTTTCTGTGCATAAGTTTGCATGTTATGCCCACGCTTGTGTGTTTTCTCTTAATATTCCGGTTTCTTCCCACAATCCATAAACCAAAAATGAAGTTGATTGGTGATTCTAAATTGGCCATAGAAGTGAGTGCAAGTGTGTGTGGTTGTTCGTCGATGTGTGGCCCAGCAATGGTCTGCCAACCTGTCCAGGGTGTACCCCTGCCTTTTGTCCTATGTGCGCTGAGATCCCCAGCAGACCCCTATGACCCAGAATTAGGGAATAAGCTGGTTGGAAGATGAATGAAGTAATTCTTTATTGTGCACTGATGCTATTTATAGGTGTTAGGATTCAATCAACTAAAGTACACTAAAGCATCAAATTGTGCCATGCAGAATAATGAGCAAATTAAGCAAACTAATGCAATTAAGAATAAAACTAATCCTCAAGCCATAATACTCCATAAGAATAAATAAAAATCTTTCAACAGTACAGGCATTCAGGCACAACAATTAAAAATTTAAAACAGTACACTTAATATCCTCAACAGTATCACTATAGAAACTCCATCAATGCAACGACAAAGCATTTATATGTTCATTAGTGATAAGCAGGGAATCAGACCTGCATTATCAATTCTTCCTCATGAAATTTAATTTCAAGCAAATAACACAGCAACAAGAGGCCTTGTATTCAAGCACTAATTAACCTAATTCGGTGTGTTTTAACAACTTATCTACAAACAAGAGCCTAACCTAACTTCAGCTCAACTTCCTCATTGACTGTCCTGCTATAATGAGCTGAGTGGGTAGCCCTCCAGCACTGTTTATTAGCTCTGATAGAGTAAGTTCCTCCAGGACACCCACTTTCATAAATCAATCAGCAGCAATTGATTGTTTAGTTTCACATCACCTCCCACGTTCCTACTTATTCCAATGCCAAGCGCTCCAGATGGCTGTTAAGAAGTTATTTTTTTTTGGTTTTTATAGTGTGTCACTGTCTGGCAAAAGTCCAATCTTGCACTCATGTCCAAGTAACAGATCCAAAGAAGGACTAGCATTAAATCGCCAAAAAAGATTGTGAGTTAATTATTTTTGTATATGGATAAAGTAATAAATATTGGGACATCTTGGATTTTATCTAAATCAACTACAAGTGCATCTCAAAAAAATCTGGAAAAGGGCATTGTTTCAGAAAGTGAAACCCATATACTATAGAGCTTCACTATACAGAGAGCGCAGTATTTTCAATAATCCCTTTTTTCTTGACATTTTGATTACTCTGTCCAAAATAAATTTTGCATTTCATTTAGAAATACAAGTCCCAGATGAAGAGTGGAGAGGCACAGAATCCATGTTGCTTGAAGTACAGTGTGAGGCTTTCACAGTGATGATTTGGGCTATATAGCCCTATATATATATA
>JAOTRA010000006.1:2817546-2828364 GCA_026260255.1 Pseudolaguvia tuberculata | reverse complement strand
TCTAGCTTCTAGGAACGAGCTTGGACGCAGAGTGTTAGAGGAGTGGGTTTAAGTAGAGTGCTTGATTGGCTTGGAACAAGAGACAGGTGAGCAGGATTAGTATTCGGAAGAATGAGGCGGTGACTGAGGAGGCATGACAGAGATCAAGTTAAACTAAATCCATTCATCTATCAAGAAGGTCCCGGGTTCGAATCCCGGGCTGGCGATCTTTCTGTGAAGAGTTTGCATGTTCTCCCTGCGCTTGCGTAGGTTTCCTCCGGGCACTCCGGTTTCCTCCCACAGTCCAAAAACATGCAGATTAGGTCGAATGGTCCATAGGAGTGAATGTCTGTCAATGTGTTGCCTTGAGATGGGCTGGCGACCTGTCCTCGCCCCATGTGTGCTGGGATGGGTGCAGCAGACCCCGAATTAGGGAATCCAGCCATCCATTATATATTGTACAAATATAGTGTAAAAATTACCAAACGAGGGGATTAAGTTGTTAAGACCTTCACTTCTTTAAAAGGTCTTGAAATGATGTTTAAAATAAACACAATACTCTCTTTTGGGATTTTTAAACCTTAAAGTGTTTACAATGGAATTATATGAGGTTTGTGTTTAGAGAACCTTTCATGGTGGAAAAAAAAAATCAGAAAGCTGTATTAGATTAATGGATGAAAAAGGTAGAATTGCAATCTCTGTAAAATGTAATAAATAAATAATAATAAAATGAATGAATAAATAAATGAATAAATAAATAAACAGGCCTTCTGATCCTTTTTCACCGATTCATCCAGATTAGACATTAATTACTGTGATTTAGCAACATCATTTACGACATTGTTATTCTGGCTTCTGCTTCATCTTAGGCCATATGAAAGCTGAATATTTGCACAGTGTAATAAAAATACATCAAAACCAAATTAGTTGGACTTTAGTGGCACTTAGGACTGGTGTCAAAGGAGGAATGGGGGGTGCACTCTTGTTTTTAATTCATCTAATAGCGTCTATCATATTGATGTGTATTCAGAGTAAAGCATTCAGCATTTAAAAAAGTTGTGTGTTTAATTAATGTAATAAAGATTAAATGTGGTTTTTGGATATAAGAACATCACAGAATATAACTCTCAACCTGTTTTATTTTTGTTACCACTTGATCATCGTAATGTTGATTAGTTTGCATGCATATTGTTTCTTTTTATTGTTTAA
Source organism: Pseudolaguvia tuberculata (assembly GCA_026260255.1). Taxonomy (NCBI): domain Eukaryota; kingdom Metazoa; phylum Chordata; class Actinopteri; order Siluriformes; family Sisoridae; genus Pseudolaguvia; species Pseudolaguvia tuberculata. Next base: position 2,827,176 of record JAOTRA010000006.1, on the reverse strand, counting down.
TATTAATGAAGACAAAAATAAGTATTTTTTATAATGTCAAAATATCCGAAAGGAAGAAGAGGGGTTGCACAGTGAGTCAGGTGACGGATACCTGGAAGATCGGGGTTTGATCCCTGCACCTACAAGATGCCACTGTTAGACTGCTGAGTAAGGCCCTTAACACCAGATTGCTCAGTTGTATGGAAAAGATATGAGTTACTCTAGATAAGAGCATCTGCCAAACGCTGTAAATGTAAACAGAAAGGAAAGCAGAAATAACTGGACAGAAGCTTTTGTGCCAGTTAATAGACATTACTATTAAAAACATTAGGTCATTTTCATCAAACGTATAAAGGAGATCAAGAATGTTTCAGCAGTTAAGCAAAAAAACAAGGGTTTGCAAGGAAAATGAAAGTACACATTTTCTCAGATAGTAAATATATTTAAGCACAACCATGAGTTGGAGTAAATGGACATGTAACCATGATGTGATCACCTTTATGTACATCATATAGCACTAAAGTTCCTTTAAGAAAGGTTAGAATCATCTGGAGTTGCTGTGAGGGTTTTTAAATTATAAAATCTTATGAATATGTGACGTCTTAGGCAGTGTTCCTTTCAGCTGATCAATGTTCAACAAAGGAGATTAGAAATGCAAAAAAATTTAAGTGGGAAGGAATAGATAGAATAAAACATGCAAGAGTACACTGTGATATAAAGACCAAGCTGTGCATTTGATGCACTGTCTGAGGGTGTATCTATATGTTTATTTATAATTTAACATTACAAGTAGTTGAACAAATCACTATTCAGGGCGGCACGGTGGAGTAGTGGTTAGCACGGTCGCCTCACAACAAGAAGGTCCCAGGTTCGAATCCCGCACCTGGATCTTTCTGTGCGGAGTTCTCCCCGCGCTTGCGTGGGTTTCCTCCCACAGTCCAAAAACATGCAGATAAGGTGAATTGGTTATTCTAAATTGTCCATAGGAGTGTGTGTGTGTGTGAATGGTTGTTTGTCTATGTGTTGCCCTGTGATGGGCTGGCGACCCATCCAGGGTGTACCCACTGCCTTTCGCCCTATGTGTGCTGGGATAGGCGCAGCAGACCCCCGTGACCCCGGATTCGGGAATAAGCGGGTAAGAAGATGAATGAAAGAATGAATGAATGAAATCACTATGCAAGAGAGACAAATAAAATGTTAAAGTAATAAGGTAAACATGATACATAAGGTAATAGTTGGTTTGACCTTTTTAAATGTTCAAATTCTACACAATATTTCCCGATTCAAAGCAAATAGATGCAATGAAATTTATTTTTCATAAATTAAAAATGTAAACTGTTATCTTTTATGACCATCAGAGAAAAATGGTGAGAGATGGTGAGAGAAACATGCCCTTTGGGGAAGCACTGTACATCCACCTTAACCCTTTATAGAGAACTCAACAAAAAAGATACAGCTATGATTAGATGCAACACTGGGGACAAAGAGAAACCCAACACATTTTACACCACCTCGTGGTGAATGTGCTCAGTGAATTACTTTATTTTAAGACAGATCCCTTTGGTTTTTGGAGCCGTTTATAACGGTAACAAGCTGGCAAACAGGCCAGCATTTAACCACCTCTCAGCATGCAAATTAGCACACTCCAGCAGCATACCTGACAAAACTGAAAATGGCCTGATTTTAACAAAATCATAGAGATTAGAATAAAAATCAAATGTAATGGCACTGAGAGCAAACAATTATACAGATACAGACAATGACACAGAGAGGGCAATGGTAGAGAGAGGGCCTGCATTGTTTTGAACAGTATCAAACAGGTGTTTTAATGTTGATTAACCACCTGACATCAGCCCTCTGGCCAGTGCTAATTAGCTTATGCTAGCAAGGCAGTGCAATGCCATTCAGCATAATAAAAACAATGAGAGCTCAAACAATTAAACACAGCAATGAAATGCATAATTTTTGCTCGGACAACACTACTTAGGTCAACAGGGTTACATTATTGCAGATTACACTGAGATGAGACACAAAAATGATGGTCAGCAAAAGATTCTTTGGGTCTATACCTGCTGGGGTTTTTTTCTATATAATTATACTAATATTTTAATTCTGCATGAGTGATAAACAGATTGATTTATTGACTAATAGACGTTAAAAACCCTGACCTAAAACTCCACTGAACACCTAGAAAGCAAATTACACCTCAGAACTTCGCACCCAATGTTAGTACCTAATATCTTGAACTCTATTAATGAGAGTGATGTCAAATGAACTGAATCTCAATAAAGATCCTTATGTCTTCAGAATAAAATTAAATATTTTTTCATAGATAAACATTGCAACATCCTGCACCTCCATCATTACTAGATGGTTTCGTCTAAATTCATCAGAAGGCTTCACACACCACTACAGTTTGAAACACTGATTCTGCTGTGAGATTAGTAACTGCCCCTGTTCACTTAAAAAAGGCAAGAGAAAAGGGCTTTATTACCACTGCAGCAGAATAACTGCTGAACTATGATCACACTAGAAAAACTTCTCAATAGAATTGGGGGAAAAACTTTTATAGTGATATAGATATAGTGAAATAAAAACGTAACATCTTACAGAATTATTTATAATTATTATAACAATTGTGTTTTTCTTGAGCTGTATCAAAAATAAACATTGTAAAGGCTAAAACAGCCAAGTTTGCAAAAATGTGATTTTAGAGCAAAATAGTACAACGCAAGCCAACAACAACATTTGTTTGCTCCATGAATTCAGCGTGTGGTATGTGTGGTTGCCACATTTTGTGAAGTAGAGGATTATTTTCCAAACTGATGAAATACAATCTAGCAAGAAACATGTTTTTTGTTTTGTAAAAAAAGCCAGAAAGTGTGATTGTATCACAGTATTAATATATATTGTCAGGAAGTAGACCTGTTTAATACCTATATTCTTGGATTCAAATTATTCAGTTAAGACATTACTAAAAGTAGATAAATATGTCAAATGACACTTTGTGTCTGCTCTGTACTGAAATTAAACAACATGAGCTTGGAGAAGTTGAAGCCACCCCCTCACATACATTACACAGTATGCACATATACACACAGGCACAAACACAAATTGTTCCATGGTTCATAGCAACCACAAGCTCATACATCATCATAATAAAAACAGAAGGAATGTGGTTCTTTTCTTCAATGAGTAAGCCTGGCTAGAACTACTTCAAAGAAATAAAAGCCTATGGTTTGGATGCTTTCTCTACCCTAAAACCACAGAAGGCTCCAGAGAAGGGTGCAGTTGTGGGAAATGAGCCGACTCGTTTGGTTTGCTATCCTGGTGAGGACTATCAATAGATGTAATCTTATACTGTAGAAACTGAATTATCTTTACCTTAACCCCTCCTTCTTGCTGTGAGGTGACTGGTCTAAGCAACATACCACTGTGCCGTCAATAGTGAAATTTTCAAATATCCCAGGTTGGGAAGCGAGCGTCAATATGCAGCATTAGCCATGAAACAGCCATGGACAAATAACAGGTTAGAGACCCAACAGTGACAGCTAGACGCTAAAGTGCATTAAAGCCTGATTTATTTCTAGCAGTTGGCTAGAAACCCTTAATCAGAGCTGTACAAAAGTGTTTTTATTATAATAAAAAAAACCTTTTGTACAGCTCTGATTAAGCAAACACTTAACATAAAAGGCTTCCATGTATATATTTTATAGGAATAATAAAAATAATTGTGATCCATTTAAGAAATAACTTAAACTAGACTTTCACACAATTAACAGCCCATTGTAATAAACTATCAAGCCACCAAAGCCACTGGGTTATCAGTGTGTACAATACAATACAATAATGACAATAAGCAAAGATTTTCATTTTGAGTATCGTATATTTATCTTTTCTAAATACACCTTTATTTCTTTCTGATGTGCAAAAGCAGATGGGTAAAATGAGCATTGTTTCTATTCATGCATGAAGCTTACTCTGTTTATACACTTTTGACATATTAATGTAGGAGTACCACCATGCACGGGCATGAGTACTGATTAGAAGATACCTCCTCTCCATCTTTATTCCTTCATCACAGGAATTAAATGCTAATTGTCTTCTCCAACATGAAAACTTCATTAACATGCACCACATCATTCCTTTTTTTCCCCTTTTGATCCTTTCAGCCCAGAGCAGCTTCTAAAAAATACAGACAGGGTTTCATAAATGTTTTATTCATATATTGGCATATGTATAAAGACCCAAGGTTATACATTGTTAAGGTTATACATGCTGGGTTAGTGACACATTGTACTGTTATCTGACAACCTATGCCCGGACACATTAGTCTAGTTATCTACCAATAATTGCCCCATGACACTCTTTTGAAGTTTAAGTAATGAGTGACCTTAGTTTGCTGTAAAAAAGGAAAACAACTACAACATAGCAGTGATACTGACCATAATGACTGCACTGCACATTTTATAAAACATAGTAAATGTATTTGGATTAGCCTAATACATTTTCAAAAAATCCCATATTTTTGGGATTATAAGGTGCACCGGATTATAAGGTGCTATATCAATGAGCAGGTATATTTTATACATTAGGCGCATTGGATTTTAAGGTAAATTAAGCAGTGGTGTAGAGAGTATCTTTAAGAAGTGCTGCACACCGACTGAACCAGGACTAAAGCAACACTGATCCCAGGACTGAACTAGGAATAATCTTTGATCTGAGTGTAAGAGGTACTGTGTACTGAACATTTGTTTTTCCAAACAAAAGACAAAGAGCTTATGAGAGTGCCTGACATGCTGAGTGTCATGTAGGTACGCCCAAAGAGCCAGCACTGGACAAAATCAGGGCAGGTCAGGATTCTCTTGTTGTCAAGACAGTGTGGAAGGCTGACGGTCTATGCACGCTTCATCGACAGAGAGGTATTGGAGTTTCCCCACCATCTTAATTGAGTGCAATAGGGAAGCCAGACTTCAAAGAGAGATTATAAGCCTTTGAGACTAGGGCAAAAGAAAACTGGCACCTGACTGCGGGTACAAGTTCACCATGGCTCTTTCCACCGGAGAAATGTCCTCATATCTCTCACAGGATTTGCATCACCAACATAGACTCGGGTTCTTGTTGCAAACACCCCACACACACCCTCTCTTCTTCCTAATGCTCTTTCACAACACGAGCTGCAACGTTATATATCCATAGGTAGAAGAATCTGAGCAGAGGGCCCAGAGAAAATGACAGTATAACAGGTAATATGCGGATGGGACGTGCCGTGCAAGTGGGACCTATCGATAAACAGTGTATAAACAGTGCCCATGCAAAGAAAACAGCACTCTTGATGGTAATACAATGTGCAGAAAACATCCAAAAACACAAGATTGAAAAGACATACTTTTCAGCCTACATACCACCTACAAGATTTCCCTAAATCAATGTTTTGGAATACCCAAAAAAAAAATGTGAGTACCCAAAATTCAACCGACTAAACTACTCCTCATATGCAAACTCCAGACTCAGTTGCCTTCGAGGAGGGCAACATCCACGTTCAGCCACAGTCAAGCTTTTGGCTTTAACCTACATATTACACTTTCCTGGGGGAACAAAACATTTATATGTCTTCAAAATGTGTGGTGATTTCAGACTTTCTACATTAGGATGTGTGAGAATAGTTCACCAAGCGCATCTTCATTTACAGAGAACATTTATTCTGATCTATGCATACACCCACACCCATACACACACACACACACACACCTGAAGAACATAACAGCTGTCTCATTCTCTAGTTCACTGATCAGCTCTGGCACGGAGACTTTTTAATAGACAGACTGGGGAGTCAGGGAAAGAGGTCACACCAATAAGACTGCACAACCGATAAGCTTTATCTCAGCCAAACACTCATTATTGCCTCAATCCTGCTGCACAGACGCGGCGGTAAGGCACCTTCCCACACACATACATACACAAGCACGCACGCACACAGTCACAATTTACTGAGTGTAGAGGTCACAATGGAGTGCGCTTGGCCTAAGTGATGCCTGCATTTGTACCCACACATTTATATATAGGGGGCAAGAAATAAAGACTCCTGTTTTTTTTAAATTAAAGGTGCAATTTAAATTACACTAATCTCAGGCAGTCATTTAGGTAGACTTAGAAATAAAGATTTCTAAATCTTTACACAAATGACCCTTAGACACACGACAACACAAATGACTAACTGATAAAAATTCTGTAAAATTCAATTTAGTGATTTATTTGGTTTGATTATTTTTTTGTTACTTTCTTGTGTATATTAGTTAATGTATGCATGTATTCTTTACTCCAAATGTCTTAAGTTATCAGTGTTGATAAACAGAAAACATGCACTCTCCCTGTCCTAGCAGAATATTACAGTCCCATTATATGCCTCAATGTATTCACTATATCACTGAGACAGAGCTGATGGAGGATACATGCCACTGCACTGCACTTAACTACCTTTAGAGAGAGATAGAGATGAAGGGGGCACATGAAAAGCAGCGGTGTGTAAGAAAAAGGCAAAGGGACCGCAGAGAATTGAGGATGGCATAAGAAAAAAAAAATCTGTACTTGAACGTCTGAGAAAACAAACAGTGATGCAATAAGCACACAACTCACAATCAATGTTTCCTTTGCTGAAGCTAATATAGTATTGTGACAGATCACATCATTTCTTTTTCACTCACCTAAAAGAGAAACAGAAAGAAAAAAGAGGTTAGACATGAAATACTCCGATTTACTACTGAGTTTACAAACAGTGCTAAAAGATCACAGTCAAGTAAATCATTGGAACATTTCAGCGAAAGTCTCTTCCAGAAAGGCATGCCTCATTTTGCTAATAAATTGTCATCACCAAGATAAATTCAGCTCTGTGTGCATTATTTCATGCATGAAATAATGAGCATTTGTTATATATGTTTGTAGATGATTTGAACAAATTGTGGTGGAAGTATGTAAAATAAATCATTATGAAATTTATAAGATCGATAGAAAAATTAAAAGTGTGCCGAAAAGCTGGAACTGTGTGTGCATGTTGTCTCTATTGTCAGGAATGCGCTGGACTGGGAATTTGTAGTCTGGGACTCAGACACACTTTTCTGTACCTCTTCCACTCATTTCATACAAAAGCTCAGCAAAGTATTTGATTATCCGGAAGGGGAACTGGATGTCGCCACTCAGCTGTTGCTTTTACGACAACGTCAACTTTAGGAGTGCACAGTGGAATGAATGAAACTGCACTAAAAGCTTTGTTCAAGGAGGGCCTTGAGATTCGCCTTACGTTTCGGATTTGTCTGACTCTCTGAACTGCAACCTGCTCACTCTGTATTGCTCTGCACTTATGTTAATAAACTGAGTTACTGCATTATGGAAGAATGAATCATAACAGTTACAGTATATTTGTACAACTTAAAAAATTTTGTATGACTAAAAAAAAATTGAATGAATGATTGCATGCCAGTTCCCTGAACATGAATGTGACACTTAAACTGTAACTGGTTTGTAGAAGACTAAATTCATTAAAAAAACAAACAAAAAAACGGTAAAATAGATTAATCACACCTGTTGATAAACAGTTGCTTAATTACTGGGAACCCAGTCACTTAAAAAAAACATGATTTTACACCAACAGTGGAAAATGTAATGAATATTTTGTCATTTGTAATCCAACCATAATATAAAACAACACATTTCTGTAATAAAAAACCAACACTCTTCCTGTGGCATGAAATCAACCCCCTTTATACTGCAATCAAAAGCCTAATTAGTCAAGCACCCTATTGAAAACTAAGACTGATCACACACACACTGCCTCAGTAGTCATTAAAGACCCCTTGACATTTTAACAGTAGTGTAAAAATTTAAAAATATAAAAGAGTTAAACTACTACCCCTACAGAAAAAAAACAGAACATCTCTAAAACAAGGCTTAATAAATTCATTATTTACAATTTACAAGTTGTTAAGAATTGCTTTATGCTATGAAAAACTTACGCATTTATCCAAGTCTTTTTTTGACATTAAAGCCTGACAATTTGAAAAACTAATAATATAAATAATTTCAAATAACAATTTCTTGTTAATAAATCCTGAGAGGTTTTCATTACTAGACCAGAAGCCTCTGTTCTCTCAAACCTGCAGCGTTAAGACATTTTGGCGTTAATTCTAATTGGTAGGTCTGCAGAAAACCAGGCACTGCCCATCACCTGTCCAATACAGCCCCAACAGTGAAGCATGGTGGTTGCAATCGAGGGAAAGATGGATGCGGCCAAGTACAGGGATAACCTGGACAAAAACTCTCTCAGTGTCCAGGACATCAGACTGGGCCGAAGATTTATGTTCCAACAAGACAATGACCCTAAGTACACAGCTAAAATAATGAATGAGTGGCTTCACGACAACTCCATGACTGTTCTTGAATGGCCCTGTCAGAGCCATGATGTAAACCCAATTGAGCATCTCTCTAGAGACTGGAGAGGATCTGCAAGGAGGAATGGCAGAGGATACCCAAATCAGGTGTGAAAAACTTGTTGCATAATTCCCAAAGAGACTTATTATGAGCTGTATTATTTAAAAGGGTGCTTCTACTAAATGCAGAGCACAGGATCTGAATACTTAGGACCATTTAATATTTCAGTTTTTCTCTTTTAATTAATCAGCGCAAATGTCAGAACACAATTCTGCTAAAATTCTGGGTGTTGTGTGTACATGAAGAAAATTTATTTAAATGATTTTAGCAAATCGCTGTAATGCAAGAGTGAAAAATTTATGGGGGTCTAAATACTTTCTGTACACACTATTATTTGTAAATATGAATTTTCAACCATTCATCATCTAACTCGTGTATTCCCTATTATCAGCACAATTTGGGCAAGAGGCAGGGGTACCCCTGGCCTGGGAATCAAACTAGGGACCTTGTTGTGTGGTCCCCGTGCATTTTACTTTTTCAAAAGTTTAGTTTATGCGTTGACCTCCAGACTATTGCAACACTTTTTTAGGTGTTAGTTTTGCACAGCTGATGAATAAACTCCAGCTGGTCCGTAGCATCTACAATTTTTACCAGAACCAGAAAGTATGATCATATTAGCCCAGTTCAGTCATCAAAATATAGAATAGACTTTAAAATCCTGTTAATTATTTATAAAACAGTTTAGCACCTCAGTACCCGAGTGAGCTGCTATCCCACGCTATAGTCCACAACATCTGTTACACTCTCAAAACTCTGGCAATCTGGTAAGACCTAGAACAGGGGTGTCCAAACTACGGCCTGCGGGCCAGCTGCGGCCTGCAAGGTCCTCTCATCCGGCCCGCAGAACTCTTTTTATCTACGAATAAAATTATGGAAATATATGTGTATCAGCCAAAATCAGCTGCGGCTTATGTGGATGTTACGTTTTTGAGATGAAATACCGATATCTAGTGGCAGAGTTTTGGAATGGGTTGCTGCCTGCAATCTACGTTCAGTCTACCAGGGGGTGGTGCTATTCATTAAACAGCAGTTTTGCGGAGCTTCGCTGCTGATAAGGTGCTTAGATAATCGCTTGGTCTTATTAAAAGACTTTGGAATGTTTTTAAGCACAAAACTACATAAAAACGAAATACTATATAAAAGTTAATTCAGCTCCTAGTTGTTATT
>JAOTRA010000006.1:2786922-2800882 GCA_026260255.1 Pseudolaguvia tuberculata | reverse complement strand
AATCCACCACCAATGTTCCTGGCCTTACTGCCTTTCCACCTGGTCTCCTGAACACACAACACATCCACCTTTCTACGTTCCATCATGTCAGCTAACTCTCTCCTTTTACCAGTCATAGTACCAACATTTAAAGAACCCACCCGAACCTCCACTCTCCTCCACTTCTCTTTCGCCTGCCGTCTCTGTAGACGTCTTCCTCCTCTCCTTCTCCTCCTTTGGCCAAAAGCAGCCCAATTTCCACCGGTACCCTGTCGGCTAACATCAAAAAATAAAAAGTGAAATATCACATTTAGACCCTTTATTCAGTATTTAGTAGATCTAATACAGCCATTAGTCTTTTTGGGGAAAATGCAATAAGTTTTTTTTACATCCGGATTTGGGGATTCTGTCCAATTCCTCCTTGCAGTCCTCTCCAGTTCTGTCAAATTGGATGGTAAACGTTGGATGGTAAAATTCTAGGTCTCTTCAGTGATTCTCAATTGGGTTTAAGGGCCCTGGCTCTGCCATTCAAGAATGGTCGCAGAGTTGTTGTGAAGCCACTCTTTCATTATTTTGGCTGTGTGCTTAGGATCTTGCTGGAACGTAAACCTTTGGCCTAGTCTGAGGTCCTGAGCACTCTGTAGAATGTTTTCGTTCAGGATTCCCGCATTCATCTTTCACTTAATTGCAACCAGTTGTCCGGTCCCTGCAGCTGAAAAACACACCCACAGAACAATGCCACAACCATCCTCCATTGTTGGGACTGTATTGTACAGTTGAGCAGTGTCTGGATTTCTCCACACATACCACTTAGAATTAAGGCCAAAAAGTTCTATCTTGGTCTTATCAGACAAGAAAATCTTATTTCCTCACAATCTTGGAGGCCTTCAGGTGTTTTTTTTTCCATGTGTCTTGCACTGAGGAGAGACCGTCAGGCCACTCTGCCATAAAGCCCCAACTGGTGGAGGGCTGCAGTGATTGTTGACTTTCTACAACTTTATCCCATCTCCCGATTGCATCCCTGAAGCTCAGCCACAGTGATCTTTGGGTTCTTCTTTACCTCTCACCAAGGTTCTTTCTCCCCAGATAGCTCATTTTGGCCAGACGGCCAGCTCTAGGAAGAGTTCTGATTGAATCAAATGTCTTACATTTAAGGATTATGGAGGCCACTGTGCTATTAGCAACTACATTTTTTTTTACCTTTACTAGATCCATGTCTTGCCACAATTCTGTCTCTGAGCTCTTCAGGCAGTTCACTTGACCTCATGATTCTCATTTGCTCTGACATGCACTGTGAGCTGTAAGGTCTTATATAGACAGGTGTGTGGCTAGTCAAGTCCAATCAGTATAAATCAAACTCAGCTGGACTTAAATGAAAGTGTAGAACCATTTCAAGGATGACCAGAAGAAATGGACAGCACCTGAGTTAAATATATCATTGTCACAGCAAAGGGTCTGAACACTTAGGACCATGTGCAGTTTTCCTAAAGCAAAAATGTCCACAATTCTGTATTTTTGTGTCAATATGGGATGCTGTTTCTACATTGATGAGGGGGAAAAAAACTATCAAATGGCTGCAATATAACAGTAAAAAATTGAAGAGGTATGAATACTTTTCGTACCCACTGTAACACATTACTGATAAGCCTGAGAGACCGACAGTCAATACGCAACATAAACCCAAGCTTTCTGCTCTTTTGAGTTAAAAACTGTGTGCCCTAGTAATACAGAGAAACTCTGGACTTTTTTAAAAGACATGAAACAGCTTTCTGTTTAGCATCTAATAACTAAAGCTTTCAATTGGACATGTTTACACACTGTGGAGTGTTTTAATGTAGCAGCTTTATGAAAACAAACGGTTTGAGAGGTTCTAACAAAGCAGCATTATGAAGGGATTTCAAGATTCTAGACAACAGGGTTAGTAAATTTATAAACAAATACAATTCCATACACTGAAACTAATTATATATATGATTTCAAAAATTATAGGATTTTATTAATGCAAAATGTATATGTACATATAAAGGGTAATATGCCATATATACCATGATGTTGTAATTGATGCAGTATGTGGTCTGCCATTGTCATGTTGGAGAATGCAAGGTATTCCCTGAAAGAGACGACGTCTGGATGGGAGCATATGTTGTTCTAGAACTTGGATTATACCTTTCAGCATTGACAGCACATAGTCCAGATGACATGGTATCCCAAATTCCAAAATATTAAGTCACTATATACATTTTTTTAAATTTTGATTCGTCTGACCACAGAACAGTTTTCCCCCTTTGCCACAGTCCATTAAAAATGAGTCTTGGCCCGGAGAAAGCGCTTGCCCCCTGAATCATGTTTAGACATGTCCCTCATCGGACAGATACAGTCAACCACAAGAATCTTGCTCTCTCAAGAGTCTCTGTATTTACGGAAACGAATGACAGTGGTTTGCTTCCTGCTTAGAAGTCTGTATCAGGTAAAATGCAGAGGAACAATATTTGCTCCAAGCATACTCTCCACTGGTGTCCCACAAGGGTCAGTTTTTGGTCTTTTACTTTTCTTCCTCTACACAATCAATTGGCAATCACCTTGGACAATTCAATGATCTTTCATTCAAGTACTGCTCACAATCTTGGGGTAACTTGATTATCCTTTTCCTCACATATCACTAACATACCACGATCCTGCAGATTTGTCCTCTACAACATTAGGAGGATTCAACAATTCTAATCTACTCAGTCCACTTAGTTGCTTGTGCAGTTCCTCATAATTTCTAAACTTGACTAATGCAACTCATTTCTGGCAGGTCTACATCTGAATCAACTTCCCATTCAGGTCAGAACCGCGGACTCGCTGGCTGTCTTCAAGAGCCATTTAAAGACAAACCTCTTTTTTTAAATACCTAGCACTTGACATAATATATATAATATATATAATAAAAAATAATTGCACTTTGTGTGGTCTATTGTACAGGTATTAAACTGTTCAATGACATGACTTAGCACTTTTCAGCACTAAATGCTGAAAATGTAATGTTTTTAGAACATGTTTTGTGTCATTTCTACAAACACTTGCCTTTAACATAAGGAAGTCCTTCAGAAAACATTTTAAATCAGTGATCTTTTTTTTTTAATTGAATAATGGTAATGTCACTTTGGAAAACATAGCACTTTGTAAACTCAATTCTTGAGACAAGATGATGAGTCCACACCTAACCAAGAAATAGATGGTGCAGTGTGTACAAACATCATGTAGCATGGCTAGTTGTCTGTCTGGAAGCATTTTCATGTGATTTATCCATTGTACATGTAGGATCTTATTGATACTGCAACACTAACAGACTTTAAACTACAAGTAAATCCTTATCCAGACTAATCATCATACTGAAATTGGGGCTCTGTTACTACTGGCATTGTTAGAATAAGAACTTTATTTTCAAGTTCAAGAAAAGTTTTTTGGTTCGTAATAGAACAATTGATCAACAACATTGGTGTGTATTTCATATCTAACGGAACAATTTAATTATTCATTTAACTTCTCACCCGCTTTTTCCTTAATTCAGGGTGACAGGGTTTTGCTGGTGCCTATCCCTGCTCATAGGGTGAGAGGCAGGGGTACACCCTGGATGGGTCACCAGGGCAACACATACAAACAACCATTCACACACATTCACTCCTATGGACAATTTTGAATCACCAATCAACCTAATCTGCATGTTTTTGGACTGTGGGAGAAAACCGGAGTACCTGGAGGAAACCCACGCAAGCACGGGGAGAACATGAAAACTCAGCACAGAAAGGTCCCTGGCATGGGAATCGAACCCGGGACCTTCTTGTTGTGAGGTGAGCATGCTAACCACTACGCCACTGCGCCACCTCAAAGGACTGGGTCATTTGAAAAGCTAGCCATTTGTTGGCCCATATAGGATTCGAACCTACAACATCGTCAGCTCCGAAGGTTGATGCCTTATCTATTAGGCCCACCAATTTAATTATAACATACTTAAATTTTATAGACTTTGTTTATATATATATATTATATATATAAATAAAAAGTTAATAAAAAGTATACATTTTAAGGTCGTTGCAGCTGCATGTGATTTCAAAGGGGTTGTTTACGGGAAAACACATTTTGAAGTATGTTTCGCTTTATTACCTGCTAGAAACACCTGACAGACTAAGTAATTTAAAAAATATCTTTATTTAGTAAATTAGTGTTGTATGTATTGTTGTATTTTACATTTAAAAAATTGGATAAAAACTTTAATCGTGTATAATTAAAAGCATCTGGTCTGTTAACTACAGTTGTAAGTGTGTGTGTGTGAAGAAATTACAAAATGAGATCTGAGTAGGCGTCCATAGGTGTGAAAATGATGGGTGTTTTTTGTTGGTATACACACACAACACTAGGTGTACAGTCCACATACCAAATGATTGATTGTTGCTGTAGTTGCAGGTATTCAATTCCATCTAGCAGAGGCAGATGGCCTTAAGAAAACCTTGTTGCCTACACAACATACAGAGAAATGGCAACACTGCACTTCCTATGTGCAACTTGGATATAACCAGCTTCAAGGTTATTTACCGTATTTTAAGGCACACTTAATATCCTTTCAATTTCAAAAATCAACAGTGCTCTTTATGTACTATTTCTGGTTACGATTACTGACCTCAAAACGATTTTCTTTGGTACAAGCTGCTTAAAAAATTGTCAAAATGTTTATTTTTAGTTTTTACTTTTTTGACTACAGGTGAAAGGACCGGCACAGAGCGCCACGCTCAACAGGGCTAAACGCAGCCGTGGCTCAATTGTGCTTTGCGGACACCATGCTCCGTGGGTTACCTCTCTCTCGCAACTCCAAGTCCTGTTTCAGTCCAACAGGTTCAATCCTCTGATTAGTCCTTGTCTGTTTGCGGCACAAACGTTTGTCATCTCAATATACGTTTCTTCTGGGACAAGCACTTCTTAAAAAAATCTCCACTACACCACTGCTTAATGCACCTTATAATCTGGTGTGCCTTGTGTATGAAAATATTGCTATTCATTGATATAACACTTTATAATCCGGTGTGCCTTATAGTCCGGAAAATACTGTACTTGTACAAAAACGGACAGGATAGAAAAAAACAGTGTACTATGTATCTTTCTATTTGATTCATATATCCCCCAGCATGTCATAGCATCAGACAATGTTTAATATTGTTTTTGTTTTACGTCATTGAAAAGCTATGACTTAGTGTCTGAAATGCTCTGTCTCAATATTGACGAAAAGAAATTAAAAGGAATGGTATGAATCTAATCAGGGTTCTAGACAAAAGACCTTGTCCTACAATATGCCGAAACAACGACTCATACTTGTTTTGTGTGAGTTTTATATTTATATTTTCAGCTAAGACTTTGCTAATAATGAAACAATTTCTTGTTTCCAAGTAACATACCGTTCAACCAAAAACAAAACCACTGACACCAACATATAAAACTAATTGTAAAATTTGAGTCAAAAACCTATAAGCAACACAAAAAGGCACCCAGCCTTGCAATGAAAAACATTAAAGACTACTTGTAAATATATATTTATGGGCAGAACACAGTACAGTTGAACAACAGTAAAACAATCAAACAAGCAAATTGAGACAAGGACGGACTGAAGCAAAGAACAAAAGCATATGAATGTCTAGACTAGATAATAGTGAAATTAACTCACTATATTCTGGGAACTATGAACGTGTTTAAAGCAAACTTTCTATAGTACTGAGAATATGTTCTGATATGAAAATGTAAAAGAAAAAAAAATTCTTAGATTTGCACAATGCCAAATGACTTGCTTAAACTGAAAGTCTTGACTCTATCTAGGATATTACTGTAGGAGGGGAAAAGGTTGGCAGTGCTGATGACAGCAGACACTAATGTTGAATATAAAAGAAAAATTATCTTGAAGAGGACTCAACAATGCCTCCGCCTACCTTCTGTTTTAACTTTCCCCACACCTGGAAGAACAAAAGTATGCCTTTGATCAAAGAAACTCCTGCTTGATCGTAGCTATGCTAGCACATTATGGGTGCAGTAAGGTGTGTTCAGAAAACCTGATGCTCAGAAAAGAGCGAGTGAGAAAAAAGAAAGATAGAGAGACAAACAAATTACATTAAGATACAGGCAGTACCAATGAATCAATCAAACTCATTGATTGAGTTGTAAAAATAAGAGGAATCCTTGTAATCCTGTTCTTCATCCAATTTAATCAACCATGCATACACACCGGAAGTATACAGGGAGACGGGCCATGCAACCCATGTATCATTACATTTGAAGGAAAACAGAGGTTATTCCTTGAAATATAAACACCAAACAAAAGCTTGCCCTAGTCAGGAAACAACATGCTCCACCATTTCTCATCTGTCTGATCACATTCACCTGTGCCAATGCTCACCTGCGCGCACACAAATGCTTGCTAACACACCCACACACTCACAGATACAAGTACAAAGCTCAAAAGAGCCAAAAGCTCTCATCTGCCTTTTCTATTGTTTTTCTTGTTGATGGCTAAGTGTCATCATCAGTGGCTTAAAATACAGTCTGACTAAAATGCAGTTAGCTTTACATTTCCATAATGTTATCCTGGTAAAATATGGAGTGAAAATAGGTTAGTCTGTAAATTGTACGTTCATCTTTATCAAGCAAGATTTAGCAAGTATTTTATCTTGTCAAGAAAGATTGTCCTGGAAAGGGCAAACATGAGGCAAGAATAAATAACAATGCACATACTTTGCACACACATCTATCTAGGAGTTTGGAACAATGTTAAAAATGATATTAAATTATAAATGCACAATGCATATAAAGTACATCTAAAACGTGCATTTAGTCACATTTGAATGCTTCTAAATAACGAATAAATCCATAATTTCTTATTTACCAAGACAACAAATATTTTTGTATATAAATTACAGACATTTCCACATTAATTATAAGGATTAAATGTGTCAGTTTTTTTTATTCTAAATTGTATTCTAGTGACACTTGCATCTAACCTAAATATTAAGTTTAGAGAGAGCAATGGAATGGTATTTGTGCTTGTCTGAGTGATGGTTATCAAACCTGGCTACAGTTATCAGCTGTCCGGACCTCAGTTTTACAGCACAGAAAGAAAAAAAAAAAGTCCAACCATACTTGTGGCATTAATATTAATATTAAAGGGGTGCTACCAAAGGTTACTACTCCTGATCATTTTCATGTCAGTTTTATAAAGCTGCAATAGAATGATTTTTTTCTTTTCATTTTATGAGCAGATGGACTGTGCTTTGTTATAGACACAGATGCCACACTTTAGATGCTTTCCTTATATAAGACTGGAATTAATAATAGCATCCATTATAAAATATATGGAATTTTTGAACATTCAAGGCCAAAAACTTTATTTTGGCAGTAACATTGTGCAATGGATGTCTGAGTTGAACTGGGTTTCAGCACTACTTGGTTGCTCTTATTTGTTAGAGCAGACAGGCTGATTTACAGTCAGTAAGAAGGCTTTGAGAGATCAATACTTCGCTCTACACAAACGACTCGTTAAAAGGGCAGCGTTGAGGAATGTGCTTAATTGTCTGATTATTAATGAATTCTTTTCTCCAACTGAGCATCAACACACAGCTTCAGGCGTACCAAAAACCATGCATGAAATCAAAAACCTCTAACGAAATATCCTTATCAAACGAACAAACATGAGTTTCTCCTTATTCATGTCATTGTATCTCATAGGCACACAGATGCCTGATGGAGCCTTGAGCCAAAATGTTTGATAAACATTTTGATGTAAATAGATGACAGGGTCATCTTTACACTCATTTGACGGATATGACAGATGAGGCTGATTATATTTATTTCAAGTGCATCACCTAATCATCACAGCTCACTGCTGTGCTCAGTTCATGATAATGGAAACTTTATAGGAAGACAAGTATTGATTTTGGTTTCTTTAAACTGTGCTTATTCCTTCCGATACAAAAGCATTTGGGAATCAACGTCAACTGAAATGGTTGCACATACATAAGCCCTTCTTTCTCCTACATTTTAACTTTTATTATAATGTGCTGCAGACTTAGATACATGATGCAGCCACACCCTTTGAAAACAGTGACGTTTCTGACCACTTGAGGTCAGCCCACTTTGAATTCTACATTCTATTAACTTTTCAGCAACGAGTAACTGTTTAACAAATATCTATTAGTATAAGTAAATTCATATGCCCATTAAATACAGTATATCAGAATACTGCTGTTTGTAAAAAACAGAGTTATTGAGATCAGTAAAAAAAACAAAAAAATTTAAAATAAAATTATTGGGTAAAAGTTATTCTGAGATCGATTGAGATGGTCTAGGTCATCAACTGCTTTCACTAGTCTATTGATGTCATTCTTCTTCTTCTTCTTCTTCTTCTTCTTCTTCTTCTTCTTCTTCATTAAGCTGCTTTATTGTTTATTTATTTGTGCTAACTTGCTTACTCAAAAATAGAGGCTACGCCAAAACGACAGAGTAGAGCAAAGAAAGAAATGAATAAATACCGATGATGCTACTACGACCCCAAGTGATGGAAATATTTTACCAAATTAGAAATAGTTTCTATTCAATTCCTAATTGTACAGTGACTGTAGTGAGGAATCATCGGCAGTGGTTAGGAGCTTAAGAATTTGCGCATTCTTTTTTGTATTTGTGCGGTGAAAGCATTAATTCTTTCTTACCTCTATGGAATAACAAGACTACACGTTATAACTGCCAAATAACAGGTAAATAATAACCAGGTTCCGAGTTAAAAGTAGAAACAGACGTCATTGGCTGTCCCAGTTTATGTAGCATGATAATGACAGAAAAGGATTGCTCGCGTTAAGCAGAAAAGCCTCTATACAACCCTGAGGGAACGACAACAACCCGATTCATCCTTTGATCCGAAGTTTTCCTTAAGTGGATATATCAATATGCGCCGAATAGGACCAAAGTATGAATCAAAGGTCAAGTGCTGAGAATGCACGATTTTTCACCTTTATGTAGCTAAAACATAGTCACCTGTATAAATTCAATACGAATGGATCAAGCAAATAAAGCACCGTTAGTATATATGAATGCGTAAGCGTGGGTGTATCCTGTGCGCGCCTTCTTGCGACATTCCTGTACACATTTTTAAACACAGTGCGTTGCTGAGACAGATTTCTCAAGACAGTAACAGTGATTACAGCAAGCCTGGATAAGCGTTTACCTTTCAGCAGGATCCCGCAGATGCCGTACAGGGCGAGAAGCATGTGCTGCTTGCCGAGCATGGTGTTCGCGTTCCTAATCGACGCGCTCTGGTGCCTTTGCAGCTCTTTCTACGCTTATCCAGGTGTGCGTCGGGATCGATTCCGGTTCCTTAGAGCACCTTCGCTGTCCCGCCACGTCGTGTTTCGGTAAGGCAAAAGACGCGTAGGAGCAATGCTCTAACTCACTGCGAGTATTAGAGTGCGTCTCTGTGCTTCAGTCGTTTCACTCGAAAGAGGGAGCTGATAAAGCCACGCCCATTAGGCTTGACAGACGGGCGATGCTAACAAATCACAGGGAGTACAATGATCACAGGCTCGACTTGCTACATGAGCATGTAGGATATATTATAACATACTTTTGGAGAGGATACATAAAAAGAGCTATAATAGATAACTTACTAGTCTACAGATGACACAGTATGTAGGCTGCATTGCTGTTGTCAGTATTTTTCGCTAATGATGTTTTTGGTCATTTCACCATTATCTCTCTTATATACACTCACATACCAGAACCAACCTAGGAACTGCATCTCTGCTTGTCACTAGAATACATCTTGCCTATCTTAATGTGAATTTGGACATTGCAGTGTGAAGTGTAATGTATAAAATATTTAAGGCAATTAACTTTCTTTAACATTTAAAAGCTTTAAACAAATTGTACCATGGTCACAAAGAAAGGCAGAGATCACACTGCTGCCTATATTTAAAAAAAATCTTAAGTTTATTTTTAAAATGGAAGTTCTTTAGTTATCTACTAAAGTTACAACCTTTAAAATTTTTGCATGGAAATGACTGCAATGTCAATGATATGTTTTTTTCCAGTAAAAGTTGTTATACAGTCCAGACAACACAAGACTAATTTTTCCTGTAGAGGACACTTAAGTGCATGTACATCGTTTGCTCGTTTTGATTCCATAATCATACACATCCTTTAATTCCTTTTTGCGCAATGTATTCAATTATGAATTTTGAATTTAGGTTTCGAATGAAGATAACACTGATGCAATAGTGTGCAATAATACATAACCAGGATAATGAGGAATCGAACAACTGTGCTAACCACTCCACCACCACGTCGCCTAGAATGAATACCTACAATGATTCTATATTTTCTAATTTATCCTTACAAAATCAGTTTATGGTTATCTCGAAAACAGAGCGCCAGAAAGATAAAACGAAAATGGATTGTTAGTATTTGGAAGGATGGAATGATAGCCTCCTGGCCTATAAGAATGCTCTTAGTGAGGCCAGATCAGCCTACCTCTCCTCTCCTTTTAACATTGTAGCTAAACTAACTAAGAACCAGACCACCACTGACATCTCCGCAGCTACAGCCTGCAGTAGTGACTTCAGGAAATTCAGACTTCAGGAAATTCTTTGGTGACAAAAGTGTAAAGATTAGGAAGACAATTCAGACTGCTAAGATAGTTAGTGATTTAGAATGCACTTGGCTCTTAGAGAATTTTTGTTCCATAGAAGAGACATAGAAATTTCACTCATCTCTTCTGCAAAATTATCCACTTGTATATTCTATCCTCTGCAAACCCAATTCTTTGAGCAGGTTGTTCCGTCTGTAACAGAACCCCTATTGAAAATAATTAATACTTCACTCAGCACTACACATTCCAAAAAAGTTGGGACAGGTATCAATAAGAGGCCGGAAAGGTTAAATATACATATTACATCAGCTGGAGGACAAATTTGAAACTTATTAGTTCATTTGGCAACATGATTGGGTAGAAAAAGAGCCTCTCAGAGTGGCAGTGTCTCTCAGAAGTCAAGATGGGCAGAGGATCACCAATTCCCCCAATGCTGCGGTGAAAATATCAGAAAGGAGTTTCTTGGGGAAAAAATTGCAAAGAGTTTGAAGTTGTCATCATCTACAGTGCATAATATTATCCAAAGATTCAGAGAATCTGGAAAAATCTGTGCATAAGGGTCAAGGGCGGAAGACCATACTGGATGCTCGTGATCTTCAAGCTCTTAGACAGCACTGCATCACATAAGGAATGCTACTATAATGGAAATCACAACATGGCTCAGAAATACTTCCAGAAAACATAAACACAATCCAATGTGCCATTCGCCTTTGCCGGCTAAACCTCTATAGGTCAAAAAATAAACTAAATTGAAAGATGATCCAGAAGTGCAGACATTTTCTCTGGTGCAAGGCTCATTTAAAATTGATGTGGCAAAGTGGAAAACTTTTATGTGGTCAGACAAGTCAAAATTTGATTTTTGAGAAACTGGGACGCCATGTCATCTGGACTAAGGTAGACAAGGACAACCCAAGTTGTTATTAGCACTCAGTTCAGAGACCTTGCATTTTCTAACATGACAATTCCAGATCACATACTGCATCAGGATTATTATCCTGCGTAATAAAGGATCTGGTTACTGAAATGGCCAACCTGCAGTCCAGATCTTTCCCCCATAGAGAAAGATGCAACAAAGAAGATGTAAGACAGTTGAACAACTAGAAGTCTGTATTAGACAAAAATGAGACATCATTTCTATTCCTAAACTTGAGCAACTTGTCTCCTCAGTCCCCAGATATTTGCTGTTATAAAAAGAAGGGGGAATTGCACAAAGTGATGAACATGAAACATTAAATGAAACAATTTCTCAGTTGTAGAAGAGTGGCAGGAGTAATTTGTGATAGACGGGTTTCATCAAGAGTGAAAGGGAAAGTTTACAGGTTTGTAGTGAGACCAGCAATGTTGTACGGTTTAGAGTCAGTGGCGTTGTCAAAAAAGACAAGAGGAGGAGCTGAAGGTGGCAGTGTAACGGCGCCGTAAGCACACAGAAAAGAGCTGGATCCATAATGCAGTGAAGGAGGTGATTTTAATTAAGTGAGGGTGCAGAATATATATACAGTGAAACATTAATCCAAAACAAACAAAACACGAGAACAAGACGCAGAAGACTAAACACGTAGACGCACGAAATAAACACAAGAATATATATACAAAACAGTAAACAAAGTCCAAAAAGCTTGTACAAAGTCCAAGTAGTCCAAAAAACATAATAATCCGAATGAACGCCGCACATAAACAATTACCCACACCTGCGCTTGCTGTCACGTGCCCTTAAATAATACGTCAAACATGTCCGTACAGGAATGACAGCTAGCGCAGTGTGGGGGCGGGGCTTCATCGGCCTGCTGACAGGAGGGGCGGGGCCCCGTTCATATCCTTACAGGCAGAGTTAAAGATGCTGAGATTTTCATTGGGTGTGACAAGGATGGACAGGATTAGAAATTAGTTTATTAGAGGGATGGCACATGTCGGATGTTTTGGAGACAAGGTGAGGGAGACTAGGTTGAGATGGTTTGTACAAGTGCAGAGGAGGGACATGCAGTATATTGGTAGAAGAATTCTGAGGATGGAGGTGCCGGGCAGAAGGAAAAGAGGAAGACCAAAGAGGAGGTTTTTAGATGTGATGAAGGAAGATATGCAGGTAGTTTGAGTGAAAGAGGCAGATGTAGAGGACAGGGTAGTGTGGAGAAGAGTGATCTGCTGTGGCGACCTCTAACAGGAGCAGCCAAAAGGGGAAGAAGAAGACAAAGACATGCTGCAGCAAATTAAAGTGGTGGTGTGCAGACTGGCTGAGGGTTTAATAAGAAGAAAAGGGCTATGTAGAGTTGAATGAGCTACTAATGTGCTTAAGTGGATACTCACCGGGGCAATCAGTCCAGGAGGAGCAGCTGTATCCACCGGGTATAAACCCTTTTGACATTTTTATGATATACAATGTAGCTGAGATTCTGCAAAAAAAATGACTTTTGAAAAAGCCTTACAATAACTACACTTTTAAACAACTTCTTGATTCTTCTTCATTTTTGCCTCAGGCCAGTGTGCATATTTAATTAATTCACCAATAAAATGCATCCCAGCTAAAATAACTAAATTATCTTTAAAAACTCAAACCAAAAATCACAATTAAAAAGTGTTGATTTTGTCTAAAGCATCCCTTTAACCCAGTTTTTATGTGGTTATATACTTTTTGTACTACAAATTGATGTTAAAAGCTGTGGACACTGTGGTGCCAGGTGAAAAATCTGAGAATGTCACGTGACAACACTAACCCTTTTATTCTAAATATCTACTTGTCATACCTATCTACATGACTGTGAACTTTCACAGTCATCTGGTTCTATTTTTAAAAAGTTATATTATGTTTTTTGTGGTTTTGTTTGCACGTGTGCTGTGGGTGTGCTTTTTCAAATCAAAAACTATTTACAGAAAATCTTTTCCAAACGACAGTATTGCTTTTCTATAGTAAGAAAAACCTTGCCTCAACTGTCCTGGCTTTAGACCACTGAGGATGTTACACTCGGTTAAACATCCCGCCTGGCCAATGCCGAGTTTCATCAAATTTTGTGACCATGGCTGTCTCTCTGCCATTTTATCTGTGGCTTAAATGCCAGCCTGTCATATCATCCCCTAAATGAGTGTTCTGTACTGCACAACCACAGCTGTTCTAGTTTGCTGGCTCTGTCAACCTGGGTGCAGTATAACTGCCCATAGTCCTAGCTTTTTCACCTACTCTATTCTCTATTCTCTTGTGATCGATGATCGAGCACCAACATGCCTGTTTGTATTCCAGTTTAGGTCCTTACCTGGGTATAGACATACAACACACACACACACACACACACACACACACACACACACACACACACACACACACACACACACACACAC
>JAOTRA010000006.1:2754009-2771334 GCA_026260255.1 Pseudolaguvia tuberculata | reverse complement strand
TTGTGATTCGAGACTCCCGAGACGCGCCAGCAAAACGGGGGGCGAGGAACAGAGCAGTGCAGCCGTAAATTCTTACAGGGTCCCAGAAGCCGGCACATATATAGGGTAGATAGAAATCTGTATACTTCTAGGCAGACACTATACTTCTGAATATAGTCTATCTGTGGCCTAAAAGGAGAGGTGGCCCTGGTGAGAGTGAAGGCATTTTTAATATAAGTTTCGGTGACAAGAATTGTGGTAATTGTGTGAGTGAGGGGGCCCCCCAAATTCACTGTCTTAGAGAAAACATAAAGAAAAGTGAAATGAGATAAAGTGACGATAAGTGAAGTAAAAAGTGAAATGTGGAGTGTAAATAAAGGGAAGCTGCTACTACAGCAGGCTTTAGCCTTAGTGTTTTGTAAACTATGAAACTGTCGTTTCAGTGGCACGTCAGGAGCAGGCTGGAAGGCTAGATGTGAATATGAGGAGTGACGGATCATTTTTGGTTAGGATGTAATTTTGTCTTTGTGTACTAAGTGTAGTAAGTCTTTGTGCATTTTGAATGATTAGCCCTGATAAGATTGTTGGTAATTGTGTAGAGCTAGAAGGTCTTAGTTTGGAAGTTGAAGCTATTTTGTAGCTCATTGGCGGATGATAGGGAGGAAGGCTAACGAGAAATAGAGGCTTATAGAAGTATACACCTACACCCACACACACACATATATTCACAAATACATTGTATTAAAATAGATGGAAGGAGAGGGCTAAAATTAGAGTAAAATGTATTTGTGTAAAATGTAAAAGTAAAATGTTAACTGTTATGTTATGAGCACAGGCTGGAGTCAGACTTCGGGTACACGCTTTTACTTAAGTACCAACTGAAATTTATAAGTAAACAGAAACAGAAACAAAACCGTGCAGCAATGCTGCTCTAATGACCCAGTAGTTAGCTTTAGGGACTCAAACGTGGAAACATATTCTTGGAACAAGACGAATATCCAAATGCACACATAGCAACTTAAATAATCACATTGGATAGCATTACTGAATTTAGGGATAGAATAAAAAGCTATATGATATAGACAGTAAAGTTAAAAAAAAGTGTATTGATCCCGAACCTGCTCTAGATAATTATTGTTCAGGTTTGACGACAATTGTGACTGTTGAATCACTAGAGTTACACTGGGAAAGAGGCCCAGTAACATTCATACTAGTAGATAATATCAATTCATAAAGGAGGAAGATTCATAGAATAACCTGCATTAACTGTAAAGCAAATACACGTTTAAATGACGTGGTTAAGTGAAGCAAGCAGAGCAAGACGTAATCATAAGTAAAGAAAAGTCAAAGTTCACTCCAGTGGACATATAATTATTATGCTGGAAGATGGATGGAAATACATGGAAGAGTAAAAATGATACCTGAAAATGGACAGGATAAAAGAGGTGACATGAGAAGCATGGTAAAAGAACAAAAATCACCTGTGAACAGAGGTAAGGAAATACTGCTAGAAATGGACAACAGATGATCCAGAAAGCCACAGAGATGAGTCACAAACAAAAGCAAATTGTTGAAAATTTGACAACAGAGATAAGAAATAATCTAAAATTACAGAAAGCTGCAATAGACACATCAACCTCAATACTTGAAGAAATGACTAAAATTCATGAACAGCAGACTCAGATAGAAGAAGGAGAAAGGGAGCTCAGTGAAGAGCTTGAGGAAAGTCATTAAACGAAGGTTGTGAAGGAGGAAGCAAGGGTCCTTTTGAAAGACACATGCAGACTCTGAATAAAAGGAAAAGATATGGAGCAGATGAGAAGAGGGAAACACAGTATCCTCTAATAATAAAAAGAGAAAAACATTATGTTCCCTGCACATTTATGAATGTAACAGTTATAATAAACTGCCTAATGTCTGTGATGGAGCTAAAAAATGTATCACACAATTCGAAGAATACACTACTGGACATCATCTCGCTGTAGATGTGAAAGCAATATTAACCCAAGTTCTGGATAAAGCTAGAATGGCAGAGACATTTGACCAAGCTGGACACAGCATATGGAATGCATTGAGAGGCCTACCCAACAACAACTGATCCAGTAGAAAAAGTAAAACTGGACAGAGAGGGCATAGTGCAATTTACAGAGTGCATGGGGAGAAGAAATGGGTTCCCATTTGAATGCAAAATGAAATGAAAAAAGCTGGAAACAGTGTTAGGGTTAAGCTCAATGCCCTGGTCTACATTTAAAGCCAATGTAATTCATTATACAGAATTACATCAAAAGAAAGAAAAGCAATAAAGAAAAGCAGCAGAATATTGCAACTTCACAAAGCACAACTAGGAGAGCTGACACGAAACAAACAAGAGCCTCAAGAGAAAAAGAAAGAAGGATTTGACAAACAAGCAGCCCTCATGGTGGCAGAATCTCGAAAACAGACAGAAGCACAGCCACCAAGTCATGAACCATGTGACACCTCAACCACCAGACAAGTACCAAACCCCACCTTATCAAGTACCAATGTCATCCAGAGGGTATCAAATGGGGCCCGTATCCTCAACCACCACAAAGCTGGAGGAGCATTCATAAGAAGACCCCCACCTACGAAAAACATGATACATGGAGCAAAGTCGACCAAATATGGGTTCTCAAGCATGAAGCAGGAAACTGGACTGTGCAAAGGACAAATGCAAGTAACACCTTGGGGAAGCCCTGTGGGCCCAAACCCAAAACAGGAAAGAGTGGCAGTCACCATATTTGGCAGAAATGATAGACAAATCCATTAGTATTTGCAAAATTTGTGCAACAAAATGTGCAAAAACATTTCACAGCTCAGATAAGCCATATCCCGCAACCACAGGGGCCATTCAGACAACTCATGACGAATTTTGTTGATTTGGCAGAAAGATAAGAGGAAAAGGGATAAACTATTTTAGTAATAGTCGATCGACTCAGTAGATGACAGGAAGCAATTGCAACAGCAAAAAATAATGTGAAAACAGTAACTAAATTTATAACAGGTCGCTCATTGTCTGTTCCAATTGTACAAGAACCTTTTAAGGGCCCTTCATTTGAATAACTAGAAGGTGAGGTTACATGCAACAATTGACCAAAATACATAGAACTTTGTATTTGCAGGTCAAAAAAGCAGTGCCCGGTAAATGCAGTGCAGTGCCGTTAGCAGAACCAGGAGACATTTTCATAAAGCTGTTTAAGAAGAAAAACTGAGGTCAGTACCAGGTCAAGAATAAGACAGGCCAAGACCAGCAAAAATACGACCTGATACAGACACTGATTCAGACAGCAACAACGATTTAGATAGGCCAGGTACCTAAAACAGCTGAGGTTCAGCACAACAAACACAAACAAAGAGAAAGCGGAAAGAGCCCAGGTGTGCTGCTGACAAACTGAGAGAACAAGAAAAAGGAGAAGACATTCGGTCAATCACTAAACAAGCAGAAGATCTGGCAGGAAAAGACACAGAGCCAGTTACTGAACAAACAATAGCGAATGATCAGCCAGATGAACAAATTGCAGGGCCAAAGCGACATGTCCAGTGAAACTACACGTGAACTTGAGAGATTGGAAAGCCAACCGCACATAGCACATCCAGAGTAACCTTAGATTTACCTGGAGAGATTTTAGATTACAATCCAGGCCTAGATTTTACTATAAGTCCACAGATAACAATTGATTCAACACAGGCAGAAGAACTGTTAATGAAAATCTTTAGTAGACTAGGCAATGTAAAAATGGCCCTAATTATTAAGCGAAAACCCACAGAAAAAAAAGGAGGGGGATAAAGTAGTAATACAAGTACTCCCATCTCTCTGATATGGAATATGTGCTCCAGCAGTGGTAGAAGGGAGACTAGATGAGAAAATTGTATCACTACTGCCACTATCAAGCAATTATCCTAAACCTGGAACCAATAGAGGTGTGGAAGAAGTAGATACATGAATTAAATACATGGGGGTAATGCTACTTAATACCATGAAAAATAATAGGTACTTAATACCATGAAAAATATATTGCAATTGAACAACTGAGACTAGACCATAACATATATGTTGACTGGAGAGGAATACTGGTAAGTGTTCTAGCATGTCTGTCTGTCAATGTATGTCTAGGTGTTCTGTGCAGTTTGCTGATGTCCCAAAGACAACACCATCTGCAGCGCATCTGGACAAGGGCCTGTGTCCAAATGGAAACTTGCTCAGATGGTTTCATATATATATAGAGTGGCTGAGGACAAGGGACCTCTCATTCAAAGCTGTACAGCCTGTTGAATGATAACAGCTGAACAAGCACATATTGGAAGCGAGCAAAATGTGTGGTATTTCTACCCTCCTAAAAAGAATCTCTTTACCAGAGGACTTACAGCCTTTATCCACACTCAGTCAAAATTGCTGTTGTCTACAGAATCTGTCTCAATGTCCGGTGTACTATCTGGCACACACCTGTGATGACATTTGACATGCCTATGTGATGACATTTTACATGTACATGCCTACATTTGCCATGTAGGTAAATATGTAAGAAAATATGCGCTGCTTCATGACAAGGCAAGACAAGACAGCATATTCTTACTGGAATTACAAAATGTGTCCTTCACGTGCCTGGTACTGGTAGGCTTACCAGTTGCAAAAACTTTGGTTTTCTTTTCTTCTTCTCTTTTCTTGATATCATCTTCTTCTCCTATTGGCTGCTCCTGTTAGGGGTCGCGCCTCGGATCGCTTTTCTCTACACTACCCTGTACTCTACATCTACCTCTTTCACCCCAACTACCTGCATGTCTTCCCTCACCACATCCATAAACCTCCTCCTCTGTCTTTCTCTTTTACCCCTGGCAGGCACCTCTATCCTCTTTATTCTAACAATATATTGCATGTCCTTCCTCTGCACATGTCCAAACCATCTAAACCTAGCCTCCCTCACCTTGTTTCCAAAACATCCTACTTGCAACGTCCCTCTAATGAACTAATTTCTAATCCTGCCCATTCTCGTCACTCCCAATAAAAATCTCAACATCTTCAAGTCTGCCACCTCCAGCTCTTCCTCCTGTCTTTTTTTACAACGCTAATGTCTCTAAACCGTACACCATTGCAGGTCTAACTACAGTCCTATAAACTTTTGCTTTCACTCTTGCAGAGACTTGTCGATCACAAATCCCTCCTGTTACTCTTGTCCAGCTACTCCACCCTGCTTGAACTCTTTTCTTCACTTCTCTAACATAATCCATTACTTTGCACTGTCTACCCATGGTATTTAAATTTGACTACCTTCAGTACTCCTTCTAGCCTTCTCTTCTCTAACATCCTCAAAGCAAAGATTTCATCTGTAGTACTATCCATTACCTCTGTTCCTTGTCTGCATTTAGCAGACGCTCTTATTCAGGGTGGCTTACATTTTACAACTGAGCAATTGTGGGTTAAGGGCCTTGCTCAAGGGCCCACAGTGGTTGCTTGGTGGAGAAGGAATTTTAACCCTGGTCCTGCTGGTATTAGTCCAACACCTTAACCACTAGGCTACGGTTTTAACCAAATGGTGTAGGTGTAATCCTGAAGAAGGAGTACATTGAGAGTGTGGTGGAGGTGAAGAGAGTTTCTGATAGGGTAATGAAAGTGAGGCTGTAATTTGAGGGTGTGATGATAAATATCATCAGTGCTTATGCTCCACAAGTAGGTTGTCAGATGGAGGAAAAGGAAAGATTCTGGAGTGAGTTAGATGGAGTGGTGGAGAGTGTAGCTAGACATGAAAGATGGCTTTAAAGAGAGGATTGTGGAAGAGCAAATGTTGGTAGATTTTACTAAAATGATGGAGATGGCAGTGGTTAACACATATTTTAAGAAGAAGAAAGAGCATAGGGTGACGTGGAAGAAGTGGTGGTCTATATTTTGTGCAGGAGAGGTAACCTGAAAGAGATTTACTCTGTAAGGACTGTAAGCTGGTTGCAGGGGATAGTGTAGCTAAACAGCATCGGATGGTTGTCTGTAGGATGGCTTTGGAAGTTAGGAAGAAGAGGAAGAGAGAGAACAGAAAAAAGAATAAGATGGTGGAAGCTGAAGGAGTAAGACTGTAGTGTGAGATTCAGGGAGGTCAAACAGTGTCTCGGTGGTGGTGAAGAGTTGTTGAATGATTGGGCAATGACTGCAGAATTGATAAGGGAGACAATTAAGAACGTACTTAGTGTGACATATGGAAAGAGAAAGGAAAACAACGAGATGTGGTGGTGGAATGAGGAAATGCAGGAAAGTATAAGGAGAAGGAGGTTGGCGAAACAAAATTTGGATCGGCAGAGAGATGAAAAAAGTAGGCAGGATTATAAGGAGATGAGGCAGCAAGTGAAGAGGAAGGTAGCAAAAGCAAAGGAAAAGGCATATTAGGAGCTGTATGAAAAGTTGGACACTAAGGAGGGAGAAAAGGATTTGTACCTGGTTGGCCAGGCAGACAGACAGAATAAGAAGGATATACTGCAAGTTAGAGCAATAAAGGATACAGATAGAAATGGTGTGGTTAGTGAGGAGAGTGTGTTGAGAAGGTGGAGAGTGTATTCTGAGCAGCTGATGGATGAGGAAAATGAGAGAGAGAGAAGGTTGGATGATGTGTAGACGGTGGAGAAGGAAGTGGGTAGGATTAATAAGACAGACGTGAGAGCAGCTATTAAGAGGATGAAGAGTGGAAAGGCGATTGGACCAGATGACATTCCAGTAGAAGCATGGAGATGTTTAGGAGAGATGGCAGTAGAGTTTCTGACTAAATTGTTTTTTGGAAGGTGAGAGGATGCCTGAGGAACGGAGGAGTGTTCTGGTACAGATTTTTTTTAAGAATAAGGGCGATGTGCAAACGTCCTGTAACTACAGAGGAATGAAGTTGATGAGTCACACCATGAAGTTATGTGAAGGAGTAGTGGAAGCCAGGTTGAGGAAAGAGGTGCCTGTCTGTAAGCAACAGCATGATTTAATGCCAAGGAAGAGTACCACAGATGCCATCTTTGCTTTGAGGATGTTGATGGAGAAGAATAGAGAAGGCCAGAAGGAGTTGCATTGGGTGTTTGTGGATCTGGAGAAAGAGTACGACTGGTTCCGAGAGAGTAGTTGTGGTATTGTATGAGAAATTCAGGTGTAGCAGAGACGTATGTGAGTGTGGTGCAGGACATGTATGAGGACAGTGTGACAGCATTGAGGTGTGTGGTAGGAATGTCGGACTGGTTCAAGGTGAAGATGGGATTGCATTAAGGATCGGCTCTGAGCCCTTTCTTATTTGCAGTGGTGATGGATATGTTGACAGGACAGGGTAGGGTGGAGAAGAATGATCTGCTGTGGCGACCCCTAACGGGAGCAGCCGAAAGGAGAAGAAGAATGGATATGTTGACAGATTAGGTCAGACAGGAGTCTCCATGGACGATGATGTTTGCGGATGATATTGTTGTTTGTGGTGAGGATAGGGAGCAGGCTGAGAAGAATCTGGAAAGGTGGAGGTAGCGCTGGTGAGAAGGGGAATGAAAGTCAGCAGGAGTAAGACTGAGTACATGTGTGTGAATGAGAGGGAAGGCAATGGAGTGGTAAGTTTGCAGGGAAAAGTGGTAGTGAAGTTGGAAGAGTTTAAGTACCTGGGGTCAACAGTGCAAAGTAATGGAGAGTGCGTTAGAGAAGTGGAGAAAAGAGTTCAGGCAGGGTGGAACGGGTGGAGAAGAGTGGCAGGAGTGATTTGTGATAGACTAATTTCGGCAAGAGTGAAAGGGAAAGTTTATAGGACTGTAGTGAGACCTGCAATGTTGTACGGTTTAGAGAGAAAAAGACAGGAAGCAGAGCTGGAGTTCGCAGAGTTGAAGATGTTGAAATTTTCATTGGGAATGACTAGGATGGACAGGATTAGAAATTAATTAATTAGAGGGAGTGCGCATGTAGGATGTTTTGGAGACAAGGAGAGGGAGGCTAGGTTGAGACGGTTTGGCCATGTGCAGAGGAGAGACATGCAGTATATTGGTAGGAGAATGCTGAGGATGGAGGTGCTGGGCAGGAGGAGAAGAGGAAGACCAAAGAAGAGATTTAGGGATGTGGTGAATGTGTGCGAGTGGTTGTTTGTCTATGCGTGCCCTGTGATGGACTGGCGAACTGTGCAGGGGGTACCATTGCCTCTCACCCTATGTGCACTGGGATAGGTACCAGCAGACTTCTGTGACCTCGAATTGGGGAATGAATATGTAAGAAGATGAATGAATGAACGTATGAGATCAGCACTAATAATGTACCGGCTTGTGCAACCCTAATGGCTGTGTTTAATAAATGAATAATAAGTAAATTAACAAATGTAATTATGACTCCTGAAATTGCACTCACCTTCTGAATAAAGTTTTCTACTTTGTTTTGTAGTCCCCACCACTTGAACTTCACTGTCACTAGTTTGTAGGCACACATGTGAGGACACTCTGTCTTTTTGGGAAGTTCTTTCTGCAAAAACACCCAAATTCACAAACTATGTAAAAGGACATACGTCATGTTAGATGAGCAGCTAAAAGTTTAAGTATATTGTGCACCTTCCAGTCAGGTCCTAAAGGTCCTCGGTCAGTCTTGGCAGATTTAAACTTGGCCGGATCTTCATCTGGCTTATAGTCCTGTAGAAGACAAAATTACTCCATACAAATTATAATTCAAATGTTCCTGATAAATACATTAAACCCTAGAGGCAGTCAGTCCCGGGGTTCTGATTTCCTGAAATATCTTTTGCTTAGGTTAGTTAGTATTTAGTAGTATAACAGTGTACGGAACAGTGTGTGGAATCACCTGAACTAGATTTAGGTTTTATTAGAGCAATGCTTTACATACATAATTATATACATACAGGTGCGGGTCATATCATTATAATATTTGCATAAAGGTGATTTATTTTAATAATTCCATTTAAGAAGTGAAACTTGTATAATGTATACATTCCTTGCAGACAGACTGATGTATTTTCTTTTAATTTTGATGATAATGACTGACAACTAATGAAAACCCCAAATTCAGTATCTCAGAATTCAGAAAATTTGAATATTGTGAAAAAGTTCAGTATCTCAGACATCTGTTGCCACATTCTCATCAGCTAAATAACTTAAAACACAATCATGGGGAAAACTGCTGATTTGACAGATGTCCAAAACATGTCCTTGCAGGGGCAACGTGGTGGCTTAATGATTAGCTTCAGTCGCCTCACAACAAGAAGGTCCCTGGTTCAATTCCCCAACATGGGATCTTTCTATGTAGAGTTTGACGCTCTCTTTGCGCTTGCCTGGGTTTTCTCTGAGTACTTCGGTTTCCTCCCATAGTCCAAAAACATGCGATTAGGTCGAATGATGATTCTAAATTGTCCATGAGAGTGAATGTGTGTGAATGGTTGTTGGTCTGTGTCGCTCTGTGATGGACTGGCGACCTGTGTACCCCTGACACAGTGTCCTATGAGAGCCCAAACTAGGGAATAAGTGGGTAAGTGTCAGCTGGATCTGGAATAAGGAGCGCACCCAAACGCAGGATTGGCGGGGTTAAATAGTCCAATTATACTAAAATTAAAAATAAAAAAAACAAACAAAGACAAGATTTAAATTTAAAAAATACCTTGGACGAGACCAAACGAGACAAGATCGCGAACTCAAATTTGAGTAAGCGCATGACCAAACCATATCAGGGGGGAAAAGTAGGGGGAAAAACGAGATAAACCAACAACCCCTAGGAGAAAACTGCCAGCTTATAAAGCGTGCAAATCAGCGCACGATCAGACTTAGCTGAGAGCTCCTCCGGACCAGACAGACGCTCCTTGACCACCTCCGGACCAGGCAGACGCTCCTCGACCACCTCCGGACCAGGTATATGCTCCTCGACCACCTCCAGACCAGGCTGACGCTCCTCGACCACCTCTGAACCAGGCAGACGCTCCTTAACCACCTCCGGACCAGGCAGACGCTCCTCGATTACCTCCGAACCAGGCAGACGCTCCTTGACCACCTCCGGACCAGGCAGACGCTCCTCGACCACCTCCGGACCAGGTAGATGCTCCTCGACCACCTCCAGACCAGGCAGACGCTCCTCGACCCCCTCTGAACCAGGCAGACGCTCCTTAACCACCTCTGGACCAGGCAGACGCTCCTCAATTACCTCCGGACCAGGCAGACGCTCCTTGGCCACCTTGGAACCCCCCCCCCAGGCACATCTATGGGCTGGCCAGAAAGACTACAGCCTCCACTGGGTTGAGGAATTCGCATGTGGTGAGTAGATAGAAAAAAAGGTAGAGGATGTCCTCCCTGAGACGCTGGTCTAAGTCCCAGGCTTCAGCTACCCAGTCCATTGCCTTCCCTGTTAAACACAAATACACCAGCCCGCATTTGCTCCTGGGCGTGGTGTAAGTATGTGGCTGGGATTTTTAGTGCTGTGCACTCCCGTACAAACCTCCGACACTTACCGCGTCCGCCGTCATATCTCCGCGGGAATGCGATTGGGGGGGGGCTGCCGCCAATCCGCTGGGTGCGAACTTGGTTGGTTTATTCTGTCATATAGGGTGGAGGGAGCTGGATCGAGCGCACCCAAACGCAGGATTGGCGGGTTTAAATAGTCCATTTTATTAATATTAAAAATTAAAAAAAACAAACAAGATTTAAATTCAAAAAATACTTTGGACGAGACCAAACAAGACTTGACGAGACAAGATCGCGAATTCGAATTTGAGTAAGCGCATGACCAAACCAAATCAGAGGGAAAAAAGGGGAAAATGAGATAAACCAACAACCCCTAAGAGAAAACACGAGAGCGCTCAAGCGCAGCCGAGCCCGTGCGTGCGCCACTGCACACCGGCAGCGCGCTGCAGACGCTCATTTCAGAGGAGGGTGTGACAGTAAGAAGATAAATGAATGAATGACACCTTGCACAAGGAGGGCAAGACAAGGTCATTGCTAAAGAGGCAGGCTGTTCACACATTAATTAATAGATATTAATCGAGAGGCAAAGGAAAAAAATATCTGCAAAATATCTTTTTCACTAGTTCCATAAAAGAAATGGAACCATAAACACCTAAACACCATTTTCACTTTCAAACATAGTAGGGTTTTTGCTGTTTAGGGAACTTTAATTTGAAGATGAAGACAAGACGAGAGCGAGCACCACCACAAGAGCAAGCAGCAGCATGAGCCCCAAACTGAAAACTTCAAAGCTACAAGTTTACATCAACCCGTATGAAAAAGCATCTCTACCGTCCAGCTCGTTCAGTGTGTTCAGTGCAGGATGTTCAGCCAGTTTTCTGCCATAAGCAATGAGTCATTTATACGATAGGTGTGTGCTATCGTTTAAATGACTCATTGCTTATGGCAGAAGCAATAAGCAATGAGTCATTTATACGATAGGTGTGTTCTAGTTAGCACACTAAAAAGATTTCAGCGTTAGAGAAGCGCATCCAGTCACTAGAAAAGTCTAGTAAGTTTGTGGGTAGTGTAGCAGATGGTCTGAATTGCCGTAGACCAGAGCCCTTGCAGCGGGGCGACCTGGCAGCCTAGTTGCTTAGCCA
Organism: Pseudolaguvia tuberculata; assembly: GCA_026260255.1. Taxonomy (NCBI): domain Eukaryota; kingdom Metazoa; phylum Chordata; class Actinopteri; order Siluriformes; family Sisoridae; genus Pseudolaguvia; species Pseudolaguvia tuberculata. Next base: position 2,759,821 of record JAOTRA010000006.1, on the reverse strand, counting down.
AAGTTAAAGCTAAAGTTACAGCCAAGGCTAGGTCATAGGAGCACACTACAGAGACTCGCGTGCCGAAGAAATCAGTCCTCCTCAACGATGCACTTGTTGAGAGTAATAACTGTACTCTGGTTATTGGAGACTCCATAGTCAGGAATGTTAAGTTAGACAGGGCATTAGGGTCTCCAGAGGCTATAGTCAAATGTATTCCTGGAGCCAGAGCACCGGACATTAAAGCTAATCTTAAGGCCAGCCAGCAGAAGTTTGCTAATGGTATAAAGTTTGATAGTGGTATATGCCTATGATATTCACCTTTGCCAGTCTTAGACGACTGGCCCGATTCCAATGCGACAGGGCGACATAGCCTACAGCAGGTTATGGTCATTTAATGGGCCGCAGTTTAGAAATAATCAGAAAGTGTGTCTTAGTAATATAATTAATATAGTCACTTCTAACATAGAACCTGCTGACACAGCCCACACCTCAGATTTGAAGTTTGGACTGTTAAATATTAGATCTATTACGTCTAAATCTCTTATTGTTAATGAAATGATCACAGATCAGAAGTTTGATGTCCCGTGTTTAATAGAAACCTGGACTAAACAGAATGAGTATGTAGCATTAAATGAAGCGTCCTCCTGCATACGGCTATACACATCAGCCTCGTCTAACCGGTATAGGTGAAGGCGTATAATAATAGTTTAAAGGTTATACAAAAACAGGAAAATTATTTTAACACATTTTAAATTCTTTATAGTAAAGTAACCTATGCAGCAACAACCAATAAACCGAGTCAGTCGATTCTACTAATTATTATTTACAGACAACAGGGACAGTACTCTGAATTCCTTTGTAAATTCGCAGATTTCATATTAAACCTGGTACTCTGTGGATAAAACATTATTTTAATATTAATTTCAAGAATACAGGCGACCCGCTAAGGATGGCATTTCTATCTATACTCAACAATCAGTGTGTTATAGGGCTCCCGCATAAAGCAGGTCACACATCAGATTTGAAATTATCCTTCGGCATAAATGTAGATAAAGTAGAGACAAACCGACAGTGTGAAATAATCTGATCACTGTCTCGTTTCATCTAAAATATCCCTTAGTCAGAATGTACACGTAGCCCCACGCTTTAATAAATAACGTACACGCATTAATAACGTAGCCCCATGCATTAATAACATACATTCACACATATGACCCCCCAAAAATTTGATTTGCCTTCTCCCAGATTTATCCACCAAGATTGAATCACTGTCGGATCCCATGGAACTCAACCAGGTAATGGATTACCGCAATTAGATTACCACACCAAATAAAAGGATTGTTAGCATTTCAGACAGCATAGAAGGAGAGCCTCCTGACTTATAAGAATGCTCTTAGTGAGGCCAAATCAGCCTACCTCTCCTCCCTTATATAAAATAAAAGGAATAATCCTAGGTTCCTTTTTAACACTGTAGCTAAACTCACTAGCAGTGAGGACTTCAGCAATCACTCAGTTGATTTCGGTGATTATCTGGTTGCCTTACATATCAGGGATCTTTCATATCTGTGCCTCCCTCTGGTTCTCCTTTTATTTCTGCTGTGTAAGTTTTGAGTCCTTTCCTGTACTGAACTCTCTTACAACCTCAATACCTTTTATACAGTATATGACCACCCCCCCCCCTCTTCTGTCGTGGTGTACATGCCACTCTACCGCTTGGTCATCACATTTCCACGATGTCTTTGGTTGTCACCCCATTTCCAGCCACTAAGAACTATTTATATACACACACACTCATACATTAATTTCTGTTCAACCCAAAAGAGGATGGGTTCTCTGTTGAGTATGGTTCCTCTCAAGGTTTGTTCCTAATCCCACTGTAGGGATTTTTTCCTTGCCACCTTGGACCCCGGCTTGCTCATCAGGGACAAACTATTAAGATTGCCATTCATTCTGTAAAGCTGCTTTGAGACGATGACTGTTGAATTGAACTAGGACTTCCAGCATGACAATGACCCAAAACATTGCCAAGGCAACAAAGGAGTGTCTCACATTTAGGTCCTGGAGTGGCCTAGTCAGCCTCTAGACCATACTGCGATAGCTACAAGTGAATGTATACATGTGTATATTTTGTATTCCGGGTAAAAACTATAACTACTGTATCTGCTAAATGCCTAACTGTAATTGTAAGTAATGAATGATAACCTCCTATTTCCATTTCTATTTAAATAGATAGTATTCCATTCTTACCTTCGGCTCCACCTGACTTCTGTCAGCAATGTCAATGTATACCACATCAACTTTCTTCCAAGTGTCAGGGTCCAGACCATGCACCTGCACAGGCCAAAAATACACAAAATCCCATTCAATTTCTAAAGAGCAACAGTTTCTGTCCCACCATATCTATTCTATTCAGCCAAACAGAGTACTCACATTATCCTGATTACCCATGTCAGGTTTATGCCACGTTTCTATCTTAATTAGGAAATTCTCTTTCATGTACTCATTCTGTAAGAAAAGTGAATTGATATTAGTAAACATTATGTTACACAAATTGATAGCCATGTTTGACATCTATTGGTATGTTTGTGTATGTATGTGCACATGCAATGCCCATTTAGGTGTTAGGTGAAGTATAGTTGGTCATCTACTCACTGTGATTACTGTAGAAGGGCAGAGTAATGACACAGAAGAAGAAAAGGCCCATCAGACATAATATAATAAATAACAGTATTTGTAGTGCATTGATGTATAAAGACTATGTTTACAGTGGGAGAAAAAAGTATTTAGTCAGCGACAAATTGTCCCACTTAAAGATGAAAGAGGCCTGCAATTTTCATTATATGTATACCTCAACTATGAGACAAAATAAAAAAAAAAATACTGAAAATAACAAACTACACCAAATCAAATATGCGGATCACGAATAAGAATTTCAGACCGGATCAGTCGAGACCAAAGTTAACAACAACCGCCACATGTAATGTTAGCCGACAGGTTACCAGTGGAAATTGGGCTACTGTTGGCGAAAGGAGGAGAATGAGAAGAGAGAGTCGTCTACAGAGACAGCAGGCGAAGGAGTGTAGGAGAGTTGAGGTTCGGGTGGGTACTTGTTTGTACTATGACTGGTAAAGGGGAGCATACAAAGGTGGATGTGTTTTGTGTTCAGGAGACCAGGTGGAAAGGCAGTAAGGCCAATCCTGAAGAGTACATTGAGAGTGTGGTGGTGGTGGTGGTGAAGAGAGTTTCTGATAGGGTGATGAACGCGAGGCTGGAAGTTGAGAGCGTAGTAGGTTGTGAGATGGAAGAAAAGGAAAGATTGTGGAGTGGTGGAGAGTGTAGCTAGGCATGAAAGATTGGTGATAGGAGCACAGTTCAATGGTCACGTAGGTGAAGGGAACAGAGGTGATGGGTAGGTATGGCCTTAAAGAGAGGACAGAAAAGAGAATAAGATGGGGGAAGCTGAAGAGGGAAGACTGTAGTGTAAGATTCCGGACGGAGGTCAGACAGGGGCTCGGTGGTGGTGAAGAGTTGTTGAATGATTGGGCAATGACTGCAGAAGGGATGAGGGAGACAGCTAGGAACGTACTTAGTGTGACATCTGGAAAGGGAAAAGAAAACAAAGAGATGTGGTGGTGGAATGAGGAATGCAGGAAAGCATAAGGGAAAAGAGGTTGGCAAAACAGGATCGTCAGAGAGATGAGAAAAGTAGGCAGGAGTATAAAGAGATGAGGCAGCAGGTGAAAAGGGAGGTGGCAAAAGCTAAGGAAAAGGCGTAAGAAGAGTTGTACGAGAAGTTGGACACTAAGAAGGGAGAAAAGGATTTGTTGGTCAGGCAGAGGGACAGAGATGGAAAGGATTTACTGCAAGTTAGAGCAATTAAGAATACAGATGGAAATATGTTGGCTAGTTAGAAGAGTGTGTTGAGAAGGTGGAGAGAGTATTTTGCAGCTATTAAAAGTGGATAGGCGGTTGGACCAGATGACATTTCAGTAGAAGCGTGGAGATGTTTAGGAGAGATAGCAGTTGACTTTCTGACTAAATTGTATAACAGGATTTGGAAGGTGAGAGGATGCCTGAGGAATGGAGAAGGAGTGTTCTGGTACCGATTATTAAGAATAAGGGAGAACTACATTAAGAACTACAGGGGTTAGGTGTTCACACCATGGCATTATTGGAAAGAGTAGTGGAAGCTAGACTGATGGAATAAGTGACCATATGTGAACAACAGTATGGTTGAAGATGAGAAGAGTACTACAGATGCAATCTTTGCTTTGAGGATGTTTATGGAGAAGTATAGAGAAGAATCTGTAAAGGTATACAAAAATACATGCGGAGGAGAATTGAATATGTTGAGATTTTCCTTGGGAGTGACAAGGATGGACAGGATTAGAAATTAGTTTATTAGAGAGACTACTGTAGCTAACGGGACCAGTCGAAAGGGGAGAAGAAGATACCATATGTTGGCAGTGACCGAGGTCAAATGTTGACCAATGGTTATATTGACCCATTCCTCTATGCAGATCTCCTCTAGAGCAGTGAAGTTTTGGGGCTGTAGCTATGTAACACAGACTTTCAAGGTTGAACCTTGAAATTATGAAGCAACCCGTCGTTACCCGGAGGTGTATTTGGAATCATTGTCATACTGAAAGACCCAGCCGCATTTCATCTTCAATGACCTTGCTGATAGAAGGTTTTCACTCAAAATCTGACAATACATATTCTTTCCTTTACATGGATCAGTCGTCCTGGTCCCTTTGCAGAAAATTGTTTCCAACTTTATGCTTCACAATAGGTATGGTGTTCTTTGGATGCAACTCAGCATTCTTTCTCCGTCAAACACTTTTTTTTTTCACCAAAAATGTTATATTTTGGTTTCATCTGACCATATGACATTTTCCTAATCTTCTTCTGGATCATCCAAATGCACTCTAGCAAACTTCAGACATGCCTGAAAATGTACTGGCATAAGCAGGAGGACAAGTATGGATTAAGAGTTCCTGGCAGCGTAGTGTGTTACTGTTGGTAGCCTTTGCTACTTTACTTACAGCTCTCGGCAGATAATTCACTAGTTCACACACGGGAGGCCGTGTGGTTCTCGGAATTTTGCCAAAGGGTGAGAACTTGGGAGATTATCAGTAGTCTTGTATGTCTTCCATTTTCTAATAATTGCTTCCACAGTTGATTTCTTCACACTAAGCTGCTTACCTGTTTCAGATTCAGTCTTCCCAGCCTCTTGCAGGTCTACAATTTTGTTTCTAATGTCCTTTGACAGCTCTCTGGTCTTAGTGGAGTTTGACTGTTTGAGGTTGTGGACAGGTGTCTTTTATTCTGATATACTGATTAATACTACTAACAAGTGGAGGACAGAAAAGCCTCTTACATAAAAAGTTACAGGTCTGTGAGAGCCAGAAATCTTGCTGGTTGTGGGTAACCACCATAAAACACCATAATACTTATTTTTCACCAAAATTTGCTAATACATTTTTTAAATAAACGGACAATGTGATTTTCTGGATTTTTTTTCTCAGATTGTCTCTCATAATTGAGATATACCTGTGATGAAAATTACAGACCTCTTTCATCTTTTTAAGAGAACTTGCACAATTGGTGGCTGACTAAATACTTTTTTGCCCTTTTATATATAATTGTTCAAATAATTGATTTCAGTGTGTCTGTGCATGTGTGCCATCAGGATAACCTCATTGTACTGTACTGTAACTCCGCTCCCACTTTGCTTAGATGCTCAAAATTATAGAAGTTTGTGTGTGTGTGTGTGTGTGTGTGTGTGTGTGTGTGTGTGTGTGTGTGTGTGTGTGTGTGTGTGTGTGTG
>JAOTRA010000006.1:2732300-2744281 GCA_026260255.1 Pseudolaguvia tuberculata | reverse complement strand
TTGTTTTTCGTTTCATGTTCACTGTATTTATATCCTGCACCCTCACTTTCATTAAACTCACTTCCTTCACTGCAATAGGGATCCTGCCCTTTTGTCTGTGCTGACAGCGTCGTTACAGTTGTGCTTTTGGCAGCTACCTACTTTGCCAGATAACTATTGTGGGCATTCTTTTTTTTTGCTCGAAAATTGTCAAAGCCATCAGTTAAAATCATACCAATCAGTTAAATATGATCAAGTCAAAAAGCAGACCAATCACAGACATGCTGTTTGCAAAGGTGTATTTCCATTATCACAAAACTATATATACAATGTTTCTAAAAAGTTTTGTAACGGCGCATTATAACAACTTACTTGTTGATGGAATTTTTCATATCAGTGTCATCATCACACTCTTTCAGCTTCCAGTCCATAATCTGACCAATGACTGGAGTGGTCAAAAGGCACAGAAGTTGCATCACACCAAATATTGAGGAGTATAAACTCACTGAGTAATATGGAAGAAAGAGAATTGTTTCAGTGTATATTATAATGAATAATCAGAGGTCAGTCAGTAACTGTTGTGGTTAATGATTAAGGCATGGTTAGCGTTAATGGGTTTAGTTAACTTATGAATAGGGATTAGAGAAACAGCAAAAATACCACAATGCAATACAGTTAAAATTGATTCATATCAAAGAAGAATCAAGTTTTATTGTGAATAATTTTGTGGTCAGGCATTTTAAGGCATCATAGAATTGTATTGTAATGCAGTTACCTATAACTGAACAAACAAACAATATTCTGTAACATAAACATGATTAAATGAATAAAAAATGTAAAAGAAACCATATAAAATTATAGTCATTGTCAGGGAAATAATTACTAAAACATTCCACATAATTACATACTGCAGTACTAATTGCTACAATAAAACCAGTTCAAACTATTGGCCCACTGCCACCCTCTTATGTAATCTGTACACAGGAGAAAAATTAACAATAACAATCTCTAACAATATATCTATTTACTTAGTAATCACCTGTATCAAGGTCTCCATTGCTCATGGACTCCAAGATGCTGTTCATTGCTCCCATGTAGAATATGAGACGCAGCTGAGTGACACACATTGTAACCAGGCTGAGCAGGAAAAGAGGACTAAAGATGCTTTGCATAAAAGACTGAGCTGCAACCAAGAATAATACCAAACACTTGAATAAATTACAAACAGTAATCTGGATTTATTCTATCACTCCAGATTTCTAGTTAATATGACAATCTAAAATTAATAACTCAGTTAACACCATGAACCATACAGTTAATTTAAAAAATTAACTTACATTCTTCTTTAGGCTTACACTGAACCTCCAGGTCCATAGTAGAGAGGCAGAGTCTATGACCTTCGCTACTGGTCAGTTCCTTCTGAGTGGAAGAGGTGTTTGTGCTTAATCGTTTGCCTACTGTTGTCACCTGCTTATAAAACTCCTTTCCAGTGATTTTGTGGTCAAAACCCAACCAGCTAAATTTGATTTTAACACTGGAGGAAAAATGACCGGTGAGAAATTTTGTCCTTTTACTTTCCATATTTATTAACAAATACTTGATATTTAACTTTAGCATTGTAAGTAAAATGTTACAATTAAGTAGTTATATTTAAATACTAAAACTAATTTTCATTAACACCATTTGGTAGATGCTCTTATCCAGAGTGACTTAGATTTTATCACATTTTTATACAAATGAGCAATTGGGGGTTAAGGGCCTTGCTCAAGGGCCACAGCGGTTGCTTAGCGGAGCTGTGTATCGAACATCTGATTTGGTAACAGTCCAATGCCTTAACCACTAAGCTACCCTTCCGTTAAATGTAAATTATAGCATTACTATCACATGGTGTTAATTTTATACACACTGTGCTAAATGTTTGAATGCCTATCTCTTACGTGTAGTCCATATCTTCAGGGCCAGGGAAAGCTTCCAAAGGCCAGTTGAGAAAACAATTAAGAAAGACAAGGCCAGCACAAACTGCCCACACTACCAGAATACTGATAAAGTTTATTCCCAAGTCATAGATCACCTGCAAAAGTCAAAACATACATATTGGCACCTTTACAAAATAATAGGCATGCAATAGAGTAGAACAGTACAGTTTGTAAGCTGTATGAATGATGATTTAAGTGGTTCACACACCTTAACTCCAGGGAAGGTGACGGCTGAGGATGCATAAGAGCCGATCATGAGTGAAATGAAGGTGGAACGCAAATCTCCAAACATGTTTGGTAGCTGGAAAAACAGGGGACAAAACACAAATCTATGTATTATGTAATGCAACTAAAAACAATTCCCGCTGCCCATCTCACTATAAATGAATGGTTCTCCAAACATATGCGAATGTGTTGCCATTGCTTCCTTCTATGACGGGATTTAAAAAATCTTGTTACAAGCGATTTATCACCTCTCCAACTAATTCTACACTTTCCACCCATAATTCATGTTCTTTACTGTCATGTATTTACTGTATTCTTTACTGTATTTTTAACCATAGTCCTTATACAATGCTTTGGTCGATCTCTTCATTTCTCCCTCTATCTTATGCCCTTAATCTATTTAAGTGGGAAGTGATTGCCTAGTGGTTAAGGTGTTGGACTAATACCAGAAAGACCGGAGTTCGATTCCCACCTCCACCAAGCAACCACTGTGGGCCCATGAGCAAGTCCCTTAACACACAGTTGCTCAGTTGTAAAAAAAAAAAGAAACCAAATGTAAGTTGCCCTAGATAAATAAGAGCCTCTACAAAATGCAAAACTGCTTTAACTGTAACTGTATTTAATCATGGTTAGCACAATTGCCTCACAACAAGAAGGGGTCCCGGGTATGATTCCTGGGCCGGGGATCTTTCTGTGAGAAGTTTGGATGTACACCCAGTGGGTTTTCTCCGGGTGCTCCGGTTGATTGGTGATTCTTAATTGCCCTAGGAGTGAGTGTGTGTGTGTGTGTATGTGTGTGGCTGTTTGACTATGTGTGATCTGTCAAGGGTGTACCCCTACCTTTCGCGCTGGGATAGGTTCCAGCAGACCCTGTGACCCCGAATTAGGGAATAACGGGTTAGACAATGAATGAAACAAACAAAATATTGTTAACTTGTTAAAAGTGATTGGACTTTATTTGTCTGTTATTATTTTATTACTTGGATTATTTGCTGTATCCTTTTAAAATTACTGTGAATATACTAAATCCCCTCAGACCTTGACAATTACAGAACACCATCACTTTTCTTTTTTCCTTTAAAATTACATCTGAACAAAAAGTCTGCCTCTTAACCACTCGCAGAATACCCTCCACAACCACTCTGCTTGCTCTACAAAACACATACTTGGGCCTCTCTCCCTTCTCACATTTTAAATACTTTCCTCACTTGGATCCTCCTACAATTGTTATGTAAATATCAAACTTTCCTCCCTTAGGCACATCAGCCTCTGTCCCATCGCGGCATGCCCTATAATCGTCGATGGCATGTCATCAGCTTAAACTTAACCCTCGCAAGATGTAACTGCTCTCCATTCCAGCTAATTCATCCCAGTTCCAGAAGCTTACATTTATATTTAAAGCATCTGCCAGACACCCTTATTCCTGGAGACTTACATTTTCCTCTCATGTACATCTGAGGAATGTCGGGTCAAGGGTCTTGCTCAGGATTCTGGGAATCGAACCCTGATCTTTTAATCAGCAGTCCGACACCATCAACAGTCTAACTTAAACACTGCACTACCACATCCACAACCTCTCATCTGGTCTTACCAACACTACAAAACAAGGTATGTTTGCCTCTAATCTTTATTATTTTATCTTTAAGGTGGTGAACTTGCACAATCTTTCCCCACTGTAGAACACAATGCTACAGAATTCAATTTTCTTCCAACTTGTTTCAAAGGTCACCACATGATTGTGACTCGAAACCAAGAAGTGACAAGAAGATAGAAAACAACAATTAAAGAAAAAAAGTCACTCCCTACCAGTGTTGAAGAATAAATAGTCTTTAAACAGACTTTAAGTTTAAATTTACATTTTTATTTGTTGTCATATTACATGAATATACTAAAGGGTATAATCAGAAATAGCAAAGGACATCAAACCAGATCTCATTCTTTGCAGATGATCTACACAATGAGTCTGTTGGTAACAGGTTAAGAATTGATACATTAATAGTCTTTTTCGTACTGCAATCATAAGTGACTTTAACTAACAGAGTATGCCATCAATGTTCCGAAAAGGTTGCTTGGCAATTGAAAATGTTCCTAATGTTCAAAAAGCTATCAAGCATGCCCAAATCCTCAAGCATTCCTGGAGCCGGTGATGACCGCAAGCTTTTGTTGCCAGGTCAGCGCTTTACTGCTTTATCAGGAATGAATACAAGATAGCTTGCGCCTCAGCGAAACCCAGTCAACAAGAGCAAGAAAGAGCAGTAAGAACAGGAGATGGGCCTAATAATTAACCTACTGTACACTAATAAAGAGAACTAGAGATGGGGGTGTCTGTTGCTACAAAATCTGAGCTTATTGAACTAGTCTTTTATTTACAAAAATAGACAAGTGGTCAGCAAAGGTTATGGGGGTTATGAAGGTTAAAGAAAACAGTTGCGCAACATATAGGAATTAAGACTGCGATATGTATGCTGAAATAAGATATTGTGAAATGTGTGCATGTGCAATGGTCTTACTAAGGATGTGCAATGTCTAGTAAGGATTTTATCTGTCTGCACCACATTTCAGAACATTGTATAAAACTAGAGTAAAAGTTTCTTTTGAACATTATTTTAAATCAGAACTAAAAACACTTTATTCCATCTATTAAAATATCCGTTTAATTGGATTTCCCTTTGGCTACAATTTGTCTGTTCTATTTTACATATATGCACTCATTTACAAAATCACTAGAATCATTCTAAAATTAAGAATTCGGAACACTATATCAGAAAATATGAATAGGAGATTTTCATAATAGAAAAAATATGGCATTAATAAACAGCACAGCAGAAAAGCGTCTGTAAACGTAAACATACTTACTGTGAGGGAAGTGAAGGTCATGCACATTCCTCCAAAGCCATTAAAAATTAATGCGATAAAAATGAGTACAGAAAGTTCTGGAACAAAACACACAACCTTTCTCTGTTTATTCTACTATACCAATACATGTAATTAACGTTTCATGTGTGAAAGAGATTAACAATATTCTTACCAGTGGGGTTGCTGGCTCCATAGGCAATGAGCAAGCAGGATAAGCCAAAACAGGCACTGAAACAAAAATAGTCAGAAAGTCATTTATAGTCTTAAGACCAAAATCTGTAGGCCTAGAATGACCATGGGTCTAACCTGCCAGTTAGACGAAGTTTTCGAGGTCCATATTTGTCCATGACAATCCCGAGGGGGAGAGCGATGGCACTGAGGAGGAATGAACCGACTGTAAAAGCTAGGTTTAGCATCTCATCCTGTTCTTTACAGATCAGCCAGCCATTTAAATACAGAGGCTCATCCACCTGCTTCAAGGGAACTATCTCTACCTCATCATCTTGTTGAAAGTCTGCATACACATAGTCTTCTACCACTCCTGGTACAGCTATCGATTTAATGGAGATATTGAAAGTGGAACTGTTACCTGGAAATGAAATGGTAAAGTTATCAGCAAAACCCTTAGCATTTTAGCAAAGACAACAAACAAAGGGAACAACAGGACAAGAATATAATATAATGTATAGTGCTCTAGTTATCAGTGTAACTTATTTGCTGACTCATTGAAGATGTAATGTTAATGTTATTCTTAAAACATCTCTAAAAGCTATTTTAGAATTATTAAATGTGATGTTTACTGATGTAAGGAACAAATACACATATTGTGGATTGAATACGATTCAAGTGAAAATTTTACTTTTGCAAATAAGACACATGAACATCACAAGCCATAATCTAACAAATTACTTAACGATTCTGCTGTTGAATGTAGAAAGAATAAAAGATATACAGCTTTCATATTTTGCTGATTATAGCCGATACAAATTGTACTTGATGTTTCATGAGATTTACTGTATGCTCTATGTTATGAATAGATTTATGGTCTGCATGTGTTTCACTTTTAAACTCAAAAAACTGCCATACTTTTGAGGAGCTTACTTGCTTACCCAATCATAGAGATTTACTAAAATTAGTTCTCTATGAAAGCTTTCCCGGATTTTTGATTGTCAAAGAAATATCCAAACTAACATCTGTGTGGCAGATATCTTTATCCGCATTGATCTGTCACAATTCATTATCATTTGAAGTATTAAATCACTCAGTTATTGCAAACCAGTGCAATATGCATATCTTGTTCTGTACAAATATTTATCCTTTCGGCTGCTCCTGTTAGGGATCGCCACAGCGGATCGCTCTTCTCCACACTACCCTGTCCTCTTTCACCCCAACTAACTGCATATCTTCCTTCACCACATCCATAAACCTCCTCTTTGGTCTTCCTCTTTTTCTCCTGCCTAGCACCTCCATCCTCAGGATTCTCCTACCAATATACTGCATGTCCCTCCTCTGCACATGTCCAAACCATCTCAACCTAGCCTCCCTCACCTTGTCTCCAAAACATCCTACATGCACCGTCCTACTAATAAACTCATTTCTAATCCTGTCCATCCTTGTCACCCCCAATGAAAATCTCAACATCTTCAACTCTGCCAACCTCCAGCTCCATCTCCTGTCTTTTGGACAATGCCACTGTTTCTAAACCGTACAACATCGCTGGTTTCACTACAGTCCTATAAACTTTCACTTTCACTCTTGCCGAAACTAGTCTATTACAAATCACTCCTGCCGCTTTTCTCCACCCGTTCCACTCTGTCTGAATTCTTCTCTTCACTTCTCTAATGCATTCTCCATTACTTTGCACTGTTGACCACAGGTACATAAACTCATCCACCTTCACTACCACTTCTCCCTGCAACCTCACCACTCCATTGCCTTCCCTCTCATTCACACACATGTACTCAGTTTTACTCCTGCTGACTTTCATTCCCTTTCTCTCCAGCGCATACCTCCACCTTTCCAGATTGTTCTCAACCTGCTCCCTATCCTCACCACAATTAACTATCATCAGCAAACATCATCGTCCATGGAGACTCCTGTCTGACCTCTTCTGTCAACCTATCCATCACCACTGCAAACAAGAAAGGGCTCAGAGTCGATCTTTGATGCAATCCCACCTTCACCTTGAACGAGTCTGACATTCCTACCGCACACCTCACTGCTATTACACGGCCCTCATACATGTCCTGCACCACCCTCACATATTTCTCTGCTATACATGACTTCCTCATACATTACCACAACTCCTCTTCGGAACCCTGTCGTACGCTTTCTCCAGATCCATGTACAAATATTTAGATGATTTTTAAATATTGTGCAGTTATAGCATATTACCCAATTATAAGCTCTTACTGATATATATATATAAACTGAGTCTAAACTGAGGAGAAATTAAAAAAGTCTACATTACAATAAAAGCATATTACCTACCTAATAATAACATGTTTAATAAGAGTACAGCTTTACTGTCCAGCATTACTATATAACCTTGTGCAAGCAGTAACGTGCTGATTAGCATGGAGATTCCGTCAAGATAAGGCCCTGATACACAACAGGAAAGTAGTAATTGGCTTTTTTTATTGCACACTGCTGGAAGAGGTTATTGTTCCATTCTGGGACGCTTACATAATCAATCCGCCTGTAACTGGAACTACTGCTTCTTTCTTTGTTCACTAAAAGACCTAACAAGGATGAACTAAGAAGTGCGGACACTATGTTACCTAGCTTATATCTAGATAAAAAAAAGCCACAAACTGTGTACATTTTATCCAGTGTCCTTGGATGAAATGCTGGGAATGCTGGAAGGATCATATTTAAAAAGTAGTGTCTGAAAACCTAAAAAGTGACTGGTAGACATCTGAGAAGATTTTTAAAAACTTATGCTAAAACCTCCTATAACAGTTAATATTGTTCCTTATTTTTTCAACTGGAGTACAATTTAATTTATTTGTAAACATTTTAAAAATAAATTTTACAGACCTACAATACAGCTACAAAAAAAGTTGCTAAATATATGTAAATATTGCATATGTGGCTTTTTATCGTGTGAAATTCACTTAAATGTTTATGTGCCGGTTAGCAGCACATTTAGGGAAATGACATCCTCTTAACTAGTTTATTTACATTACTTCAGTCAGGTACCATAAAATGTATAGAACTAAGCATAGTTACAGCTAAATTGACTTGCGTGAAGATACTCAATATTCTGTTAAGAGAAACAGCACTTTGGAATGTTCAGCAGTGGCTATATTTGTAAGTTTTTTTTTATTGTATTTACTGCGTGAACAACTACTCTTTCAACTTTAGCAAATCCATTAAAAGATTATGAGTCGTGTTTTGTGTACTGTACATGCTATTAAAGTTCTCTGAACTGATAATACTATCACTATTAACTTTAAGCAAAACATTAGAGTTAAGGAAATTAACTAAATCAAAGTTTAAAGTTAAGTTAAAAAAAGGCTTGGGAACTAATAGTTTTCTTTCCTGTTTACTGCCGGTACCAGAATCAGGAAGATATGCTACATGAGGCCATCTTACTCAAGACAAGGGCAAAGGCTTGTATCACTAACATATTTGCTGAGGAAGCTGTATGTTATGTGCACTACTAGCACTTTGGCACCATAGAAAACTTCTTATCTCCGGCGTATGAGAAGAAACTATAAAAGAAACTGGTACCACCCATGCTTGTTCTTATTTTTTATATTTTTTCAGCTATGTTTCTGAAGATAAATAACAAATGAAATTACTTAACTAAAACTAAATTAACTAAAATTAATTAATAATAATTATTTATAAATTTATAAATTATTTATAAATAATTAATACTAACCTTAGATTATCTTTAACAATTTAGATAATGGTATTTTTAAATCGCAAGAAGATAAAAGATGTCATGTGCCAGTAAAAATACTCCCAAATTTGTGTTCTACTTTTCCTATTCATATGCAGCTTCCTTTACAGTCTTTTGTGAACATTAGTGTGGCTTTAGTAATTTATCAGGTTCTAGTTTCTCTTCAGCTAAATGCAAAGTAACTAAAAAGATGCTAGTAAAATAATGTGTTCAGCTGCAAACTTTAGACAGTTGATAGTTACAGCATTTGGCAGACGCTCTTACGTTTGATCTCTTTTTTTGTACAACTGAGCCATCAAGTCACTTAATCAATTCTTCAATTGACACACAATCAATAATTCAGATATGGCATACAAAAAATCAAGGTGGTGCAGTTGAGTTAGCTTTAAGATGTTTTCACTTTTGGTCTCTCATTAGTGCTTGAATTGGTTAGGAAATTAAAACTTCCTATGTGCGTTGGGATAGGCACCAGCAAAACCCTGTGAACCCGAATTAGGGAATAAGCGGATAAGAAGAATGAATGAAAACTCTGGAAATATATTTCCAAAAACTCTACAAGGTGCTAAATGGAAACATTTACTGATTAAGAATTGTCAGTGGATTGTCCCATGGGGGATAAACCTAGTCTAAAATCTAGTCTAGTAAGAACACAAAGAGCTTTTACGGATTGTTTACAGCTGATGAGCTGATAAAAGGCTTCTTCTGTCTTTCAAATGCAAGACGGTAGGTTTTGAGTTGTTCATTTACACCACAATATAAGTCATTCATGAACTTTCAGCCTACATATATAACTGAACTTAAATAAAGTTTACTACCAAGATATGATAAATGTATCAATTTATGTTGCATTAACTTAATCTCTTACTATGTTCTGTGCACAAATATGAGTAGAAGCCTTCCGATTTGAGCATGATGAGAAGGGAGCCCCAGCCGAGCAATACAGCAGAGAACAGGAGGTTTTCAATGATGGCCGTCACGGCCATCCACCAGCGACGGGCAAATGCTGTGGATAGTGTAGGCGGCATAGTGAAGAAGAGAGAGGACTACGAGAGGACAAATGGTGCAGTCACCTGCTTAGGTCTGTGAAATAACAGAGAAAGTTGGCAGTCATTCATAAATAATAACAGGATTATCAAAGAAATATTATAACATCTGTTTGGCAGGATTATGATTTTTAACAAATTGTACTGTAAGATCTACTAACAATTTCTAGGCTACAATATTCTCAAATAATCACATAATTTGTTTTTTTAACAGAAGAAAATTAAAAAACTTATAAACGTTAGGGGGGGAGATCCCATACATATAAATAATACCATTACTGATATAAATAATTACTTACAAACATAACACTGAGCTTAACTTTATAACAATTTATTCATTCTTATTATATAAATGTTTTATACTACTCTATGACTAGATATAATTACTAAACCAAACGCAAAAAGTATCTAGCAGTCGTATGACTATGCTTGCTGTTAAATTAAACATTCTAAATGATTCTTACGTTTAATACTCATAGAATCATAATGTACCTGAGAAAAAGCAGTCAACGTTCTTTGTCGCGCTCACTTCTCTCCGGGAATTCCATCTGCCAGTCGCTCCAATTTATAGGAGCCAATGCCCGAGAAACACCAAAAGTTTCTTATTGGCTAGCTTCGGGGTCTCCCAGCCAATCACTATCAAGTTTAAAAGCACGCTGATAAACGTTAGCAGGTAACGCGCTACACAAGTGCTCAACGTAAGCTTCAGTAGATGAAGAAAGTATAGATCATTATTCATTCATCTTCTTGCCCGCTTATTCCCGAATCCGGTGTCACGGTGGTCTCACATAGGGCGAGAGGCAGGGGTACACCCTGAACGGGTCGCCAGTCCATCTCAAGGCAACACATAGACAAACAACCATTCACACACACATTCACACAATTTACAATCACCAATCCACCTAATCTACATGATTTTGCACTATGGCAGGAAACCGGAGCACCTGGAGGAAACCCACGCAAGCGGGGGGAGAACATGCAAACTCCGCACAGAAAGATCCCGGCCGGGGATTCGAACCCGGGACCTTCTTGTTGTGACCGTGCTAACCACTACGCCACCGTAGATCATTATACCGTAGATCATCATATAGTGTTATAAGAATTAAAATATAAAAGTATATTAAATATTTTTAAATCAAATAAATACTCACTTCTAGATAAACTGTAATTCTTGTTTGTTTAAAACTCAACAGGTATAAATAATAATAAATGTTTTATTTTTTTGTATGGTGTTAAACGATCACAAGTTTCAAATGCAATAATCTTATTTTACTATAATTGATATTAATTTAAATGCTGCTTTTCTTGGTGTCTAAGAGAACAATGAACTTTCTTGTTTATACAGATGTTGCGGAAACAAACTATATTTAGTATCATATTGCAAAAGCTACACATGAACAGTTGCCTGGTGTCACTTTGTTTTCCGCTTTTTTTCTACTTGATGACCCGTTGCACAATCAATGCTTGTTAAACAGTCTGATCAACACTCATCCTTATCCCAATCTTGTCTGCATTCTTTTCCGTCTTTTTCCTTTACAGGTCTTAAACCTCAGTAGTGCTTTAATCACGAGTCTTTACTTAAAATAACAATGCTCTGCCCCAAAACTCAATCAATTTGATATCAGAGATGTAATAGTTAATCGCTTCGGATACTACTATAATTTCTGGTTTATAAATGTGAACATTGTTTAGATAAGATTTAGATTCTTAGTATATTTACACATGGTCTAATTAAACATAATTATAATTTATGATTCAATTAAATTCATATGTATAGCGCTTTTAACAATGAAAATTGTGTCAGAGCTTAAAATATAAATTTTGTGTTGACAATGGCAAGGAAAAACTCGCTTTGATTAAATAAAAAACCTTAATAGGCGACAGATCTTTCCTTATAATATATTCCTTCCTTAATATTTTTCCTTTAAGTTGAGTTTTATTGTATTTGGTGAGCTTTGTTTGTATATTTATGATATTTTAATTGAAAAATAA
>JAOTRA010000006.1:2710204-2729046 GCA_026260255.1 Pseudolaguvia tuberculata | reverse complement strand
ATATAAAGAAAAAATATATTGTATACAAGAGTCATTTAAGTAGCCCTTTATAAGGGCGTCTATCAAATGCCAAAAATGTGAATGTAATTCATATAAAACATTCTACTTCACTAGAAATCTATTTGGTTTTGTAGTCTGTAAAGGAGTAGCTTTTGGTTAAAAGTGAAAAAAATAAACGGCCTAGGAATATGCAAAATATGCAATAGTAATCATATTTTTGACTGCAGCGGCAGATAACACTTGTCACGTGCTTGCCACTAGACCAATAAGGTGACCTCTTTTCGGAACGCAATTCCAAGATGTCTGCGCACGAGTCACCACCAAGAAACAGGTAATTGAATGTCAAACCACATTCAAAATGTAGTAATAAGGTTCATAAACAGTACTATATGCATCTTATAAAAGAACGCATTCTTCTTTATGTTGGAAGAAAAAACGTGATTGTATACGCACACGGAACTTTTCTTGTGTGGTATTTTCTGTTTAAATAAAGTTAGTAATGTACGCGGAGTACATGTAAAACTCTGCATTGAAAGACCCCGTGCCCTGAAATTGAACAAGAGACCTTCTTGTGTTGAGATGACCGTGCTAACCACTACATCAATGCACCGCTCATCAAAAACTGGTATTTACATATTTTTAAAAAGTAATTTTATTATTTGAGATAACTTTCGGAGCAATTGAGATAAAGAAAGACAACAGTCACACT
Organism: Pseudolaguvia tuberculata; assembly: GCA_026260255.1. Lineage (NCBI taxonomy): Eukaryota > Metazoa > Chordata > Actinopteri > Siluriformes > Sisoridae > Pseudolaguvia > Pseudolaguvia tuberculata. The sequence goes on along the minus strand of JAOTRA010000006.1, from coordinate 2,728,337 downwards.
TTTTGTCACATTCATTTTTATATGATAAAATATTGCTTTAACTTTACTAGTATTTATACTATATATATTTTTTTTACTACATATACTACAACAGCCTAGAAGTTATTGTGATAGTTATTGCAGATACAATATATATTTCCCCTTTTTTTGTTCTAGAAATGTGGCAACTTACATGTCAGCTGAGATCCTTTTCAAATCTTGGGAAAGCATGAAGATAATGTAAATATCATGGTTTTGAGGAGAACAATTATGCAACCTTTTTTTTCCCCACAAAGTGAATTCATAACACTGACGATGGTAATCCTACAGTAGGGCAAAAAGTATTTATTCAGCCACCAATTGTGCAAGTTCCACTTAAAAAGAGACCTGTAATTTTCATCACAGGTGTACATTTATGAGAGATAAAATAAATTTAAAAAAAAATCACATTTTTAAAGAATTTATTTGCAAATTATGGTGGAAAATAAGTTTTTGGACACCTACAAACCAGCAATATTTCTGTATCTTCTGTCTTCCACTCGTTACCTGTGTTAATGGCACCTGTTTGAACAGTCACACTCCAAACTCCACTATGGCCAAGACCAGAGAGCTATCAAAAAACACAAACAAAATTGTAGACTTACTCCAAGCTGGGAAGACTGAATCTACAATAGGTTGATTGGTGTGAAGAAATCAACCGAAGCAATTATTAGAAAATGGAAGACATACAAGACCACTTATCGCCCTCCATTTGGGGAAGACATACAAGACCACTAATCGCCCTCCATTTGGGGCTCCATGCAAGATCTATCTCTGTGGTGTCAAAATAATCACAAGAACAGTGAGCAAAACCACACGAGGGGACCTAGTAAATGACCTGCAGAGAGCTGGGACTAAAGTAACAAAGTATTGAGATTAAATTTTGATATTGACCAAATAGTTATTTTACACCATAATTAGCCAATAAATTCATGAAAAATCAGTGATTTTCTGGAATTTTTTTCTTATTTTGTCTCTCATGGTATACCTATAATGAAAATTACAGCCCTATCTCATCTTTTTAAGTGGGAGAACTTGCACAATTGGTGGCTGCCTAAATGCTTTTTTGTCCCACTGTATTTATACTGTATAATAATTGCAATGTGTAGAACCTGACAACGTATTTTAACTTGCTTGATTTTTGCGTGATTATCTTATATTGTTGTGATCTCCTTAACTGTATCTTTAGTTTGACACATGATTTCCTCCAGATTGTGTTTCACTACCCAACATCAGCAAAGCTGATAGACTGCCTCATCCATCAGGTACAGAAGATACAGCACATATTAATGTAATGACCTTCACTGGTCCATTATTTTGAAACAATGTATGCGCCTTCACTTGTTGGCAGTGGATGTTATCTCAGGGGGGTAGTGAATTAACAGTGACCTATATGATTATAAATTTTGCCCATGTAAGTGTAGTGTGCAATTGCAAGCCAGACAAATGTGAGCGAGGTAGATGTCATGAAGAGCAATGGCTGTAAGGATAGTAATACGGATAATGCTGGTAATGAAATGCTGTCATATTTTAGGCTGATTTTCAGCTGTATTACATCTATTGTTGAATTGTGCATTTTGTACATAATTCAAAAATGGAGCCGGGCAGAATTTTTGGCCAACATGTGCGTGTTTATTAATCTTTTTGTGATTAGACAGTTGCAATTTAATGTATAAAATATCAGGGTTTTTTTTAGATTGTAATGTGTATTGTAGGTAGTGAAAAGAGGCAGGTGTACAGGGTAGTGTGGAGACTAACGGGAGCAGCCAACAAAAGGAGAAGAAGAAGAATGTTTATTTTTATTAAAAATAGGGGTTCCTTTTGTATATTTTATGGTTTTATACATTCACACTTGAGTATAGTAATGTCTGTGTAATGCACAAATGTGTAGGCACATGTATAAACATAACTTTGACATGTTTTATTTTGCTAAAATTGATTTAAATTAAGTTACAAGCAAAACCAGCAGCATAGGATTCATGTATTGTTGTTTTTTAAAATTTTCAATTGTGTACATCCTGACAAGCAAGTCTTGAACATAAAATCCATGATGACTGATCCATGATAAAATTGATTGTTGTTCATTGAATTTCCATTAGTGGACAATAAAGATTTCTAAACTTGGACTTGATTGTACTGGATTTTATTTAAGTGTGTCTGAGTACAGCGGATGTACGCCACTCTCTTCAGATTTGTATTTGCTTAAAATTTGGAAAACATTTTCATGTCACTTCACAATTATGTGCTACTATGTGAATATGTATTACAGAAAATCTTAATAAAATAAATTTACATTTGTGGCTGTAAGGTAATCTGCATTCTATTTATATACATAGAAAATAATGCATGTGATAACATAGCCCTGAGGAACACAGACCTGATACTCTTAACAGAAACTCTGTTTGGATGGTTGGTTACATATTTTTATAACATATTTTTGATGTTATCTCATAATTTTGGTCTACATAATTTATTTCATAATGTGCGGAGTTAGCATTTTCTCCCCATGCTTACGTGGGTTTACTCAGGGCACTCTGGTTTCCTCCCACTGTCCTAAAACATACATATTAGGTTGATTGGTGATTCTAAATTGTCCATAGGAGTGAATTTGTGAGTGAGTGATTGTCTTTGTGTTGCCCTGCGATGGACTGGCGACCCGTCCAGGATGTGACCCTGCCTCTCGCCCCATGACCCCGATATAGGGAATAAGCGGGTAAGAAGATGAATGAATGAATGTCCCGTTAATTATTTTGTTTTTCCAATCTCTCCGGCTGGTGGCAGCACTCACCATACAGTGACGGGGTAACTCACTGCGACGCTGAAGAAGAAGTAACTCAGCGACCACGAAAGATGGCGGCCTTTAGCGAATCGTTTAGGTTTGTTTTTGGCGCCGTTCAGAAATAATTCAAAAATAATTTACACCTCCCGTTGCACTACAGTCATATTTCTTGCAATGTTTAAGAAGGCGAAAAGATGCAATTTCAGACGCCGGAATGATTCTGACGACGAGGAAAAAGATAAAGTCCAGGAAGACCTGAGTCAGGAGGCGCCGCAGCCATGCGGGCCCGGAGAAGACAGTTTGCAAACACCCGGCGCCGAGACTATTGCAGCAATTCTTGCTGTCAATAGTCACGGAAATGGCGTTCCTACAGAAGCTGGAAAGCTTCCTAAAGACAAGAAAACAAAGAAGGAAATCCGAGATGAGCCTAAAGCCAGCTTGCTCAGTTTTAATGACGACGACGAAGGTATAAGATATTAATGTAACAGGAATGATTTCTAAAACGACTAAATATTCTTTACGTGCACTTGGTTACATGAACGAGTATGTTATTTGCAGTGGAAGTTCACTTCTGTAAGGACTTGGTTTGGGATTTAACCGCTGCGTCGTGGTTAGCATGGTTGCCTCACAACAAGAATCCTGGGTCAGGGGTTTTTCTGTTTGCATGTTCTCCCCGCGTTAGCGTTAATTACTACGGCTTCGTTCCACAGTCCAAAAACATGTACATGAGGTTGATTGGTGATTCTAAATTGCCCATAGTTGTTCGTCTGTGTATGCCCTGTGATGGACTTGCGACCTGTCCAGTGTCAAGAAGATAAATTAATGAATTACCAAATACAGTTTTGAGAGGGGCACAGACTGTTTCCTGGATGGTTTGAATCCTTTTGTGTAAACTGATAGCATAAACTCTATCCTGATTTTGGGTCCTACAATAGTCATAAGCTTTCAAATTAACATTTTCTTGTCACATTCTATACAGTACAACATATAAAGAAATTTTTTGGACTCTTCAACATAAAAACCCCAACAGTAATAAAATAAGGTCAAGGCTCGTATGGCTAGCAAAATCACCTCACAAAATGGTCCTGGGTTTGATTTCGATGTGGAATTTGCATGTTCTCTCCGTGTTTGTGTGGGTTTTCTTCGGTTTCCTCTAGATTAAATGCACGTATATGTAAGTAGTTTGATTGAATTTCCCATATGTGCGAGTGTACACTATGTGTGCTGGGATAGGCTCAGATGTACCTCCGAATTAGGGAATAAGCAGGTTAGAAAATGAATGAAAAAGGACAAGTGTAAATAATAAAGTTGATAATGTTGGTTTTGTCTAGATGATTGATTGTCTGAAAGACAAGATCATAGCGAAACTGTCTTATTTCCTCCAAGTACGTATTCACCAACTAAATAGTAAAGGGTAAAGAAGAGTCTGCTGTGCCGTGTGTGCCTAGTGTGTTAGTGGCTAGTGGTTGTCAAGCACAGAGTGCATTATGGTGTGAGTAACTGATAAGAATCAGTTGTTTGGATAACTGGAGGTCCTTCGCTATCTTCCTGGCTTTGGTCCAGTGCCATTTGTTATTTGTTGTAGATAGACTCTAGATCAGGGATTCCAGGGAGATGGTATGTTCAGCTGACTGCACCACCCACTGTAGAGCTCACCTGTCCTGTTTGATGCTGTTACCCAACCAGGTTGTGATGCTTCCATTCAGGATGCTTTTAATGGTACAGTGTGGAAAAGTGGCGATTTAAAGTCCTTTAAATGCCTAAGGTGGAATAGCTGCTGATAGGATTTCTTTACCACAGTGTTAATGTGACAGGTCCCGCGTGATGTGTACAACAAGGTATTGAAAAATGTCCACTCTCTCCTTTGGGTTCTTATTGACTGTGAATGGCTCCCGTATTTTCTGGAGTATAAGATGCACTTAATCAATTTATCTCAAATCTCGATTGCGCCATATAATTCGGTATATATTTATTAAATCTGGTTGTACTTACTGATTTCGAACCGATTTTTGGCGATTCAATGTGCATAAAAATCTGTCATTTATTATTATTACTATTATTTTGACTATAACTTTTCTAGATATTCTTACCCATACACAAACTAATTCGCAGATTTACTCACAGAAATAGCAACGGTAGAAAAATCTTGTTTTTCTTCTTCTTTTGACTGCTCTCGTTAAGGGTTCGACACAGCGGGTTACTCTTCTCCACACTACCCTGCCTCTTTCAGCCCAACTACCTCAATGCCTTCCCTCACCACATCCATACACATTGGTCTTCCTCTTTTCCTCCTTCTTCCATACTCAGCTTTCTTGCATGTATACTGGGTCTTCCAATATACTTCTTCTACCAATGTCAATCCTCTGCATATGTCCAAACCATCTCAACCTAGCCTCCCACACCTTGTTTCCAAGACATCTTACATGCACTGTATTAAACTAATTTCTAATCTTGTCTATCCTCGTCACTCCCAATGAAAATCTCAACATCTTCAACTCTCCCACTTCCAGCTCCTCCTCTTGTCTTTTCGACAACCCCACTGCCTCTAAACCATACATCATTGCAGTTCTCACTCCAGTCCTATGCACTGTTGACTCCAGGTACTTATACTCCTCCACCTTCACTACCTCTTCTCCAAGCAACCTCACCACTCCACTGCCTTCCCTCTCATTCACACACACATACTTTGTCTTACTCCTACTGACTTTCATTCCCCTTCTCTCCAGCATGTACCGCCACCTTTCCAGATTCTTTTTAACCTGCTCCCTACTATCACCACAAATCACAATATTATTCGCGAACATCATTGTCCATGGAGACTCTTTTCTGACCTCAGCCATCAACCTGTCTTTTAACATTGCAAACAAGAAAGGGTTTGATGCAATCCCACCTTCACCTTGAACCAGTCCAAGATCTTACTGCACACTTCACTGCTGTCACACTGTCAAACTCAAAGCAAAGATTGCATCTGTAGTACTCTTCCTTTGCATGAAACCATACTGTTGCTCACAGATGGCCACCTCTTCCCTCAGTCCAGTTTTAATTCCCCTGTAGTTACTGCAGGACTGCACATCTCCCTTATTCTTAAAAACCGGTACTAGAACACTCCTCCATTTTTTTCAGGCATCGTCTCACCTTCCAACATCCTGTTAAACAATTTGGTCAGAATCTCCCCGGCCATCTCTCGTAATCATGTCATCTGGTCCAACTGCCTTTCCACTCTTCACTCTCTTAATAGTTGCTCTTATTTGTTTCATTTTATTTATTTACTTTTCTACCATTTTTTTTCAAGATGGTAGAAAACTAAATGAATTTAACAAATTCCCTAAATCGATGTCTGCTGAGGAAGTGATGAAGAAATCTAGCAGGTTTATGTGGTACAAGCGGCTCAAAAATCTGTCAGACTGTTTTAGTACGACTCTTGTGACCGCAGGTGAAAATAGCGGCTCAGAGCTCTGCGCTCCACAGGGCTAAACGCAGCCATCGCTTGATCGTGGTTAATTGACACCCTACTCTGCAGGCTCTGAGTTCTCTCTTACTCTCTTGACTCCAAGATCAGTCCATGTTCAGTTTGTATGTGGCGCAAAAGTCTGGCATCTCGAGCAATGTTCCTCCTTTTTTGTTTATATATAATTTTTTACTACAGGAGACACAGAGTTCTTCAGAGTGAAGAAATCCAACCACAGTAAAAAGATTGTCAAACAGCTCAAGAAGGAGTACAGAGAAGAAAAGAGCACCCTGGAACCGACGCCCCTCAATAGTACGTAACCTACAATGGCTTACAAACGTATTCATACCCCTTGAAATTTTCCACATTTTCTCACATTATGACCACAAACATAAACAAATTTTATTGGAAGGTTATGTGAAAGACCAACACAAAGTGGCATACAATTGTGAAGTAGAAAGAAAATTACAAATAAAAAACAGAAAATTATGCAAAGTATTCAGCCCCAATGAGTCATTACTCTGTGGAACCCCATTTTGCTGCAATTACAGCTGCAAGCGTTGCACATCTAGAGACTGAAATCTTTGCCCATTCTTCCTTGCAAAACAGTTTAAGCTGAGTCAGATTAGATGAAGAGCATTTTTGAAGGGCAGTTTTCAGATCTTGCCACAGATTCTCGTTTGGTATTTAGGTCTGGACTTTGACTGTATACATACAATACATGAATAAGTTTCATTTTAAACCATTCCATTGTAGCCTTAGCTTTATGTTTAGGGTCGTTGTCCTTTTGGAAGTTGAATCTCTGCCCCAGTCTTAAGAGTTTTGCAGACTCCAAAAAGTTTTCTTTCAAGATTTGGCTCCATCTATCTTCTCATCAGCTTCCCTGTCCCTGCTGAAAAGAAGCAACCCCAGATCATGGTGCTGCCATCACCATGTTTTCTAGTGGGTATGGGGTGTTCAGAGTGATCTGCAGTGGCTCACTCACATGGATTTTAGCTAACTGCAAACTGACATCTTGTGAGGTTTTATTTAACAATGGCTTTCTTCCTGCCACGCTTCCATAAAGCCCAGCTTTGTGCGGTGCATGACTGATAGTTGTCCCACCTGAGCTGTAGATCTCTGCATTTCATCCACAGTCACCATGGGCCTCTTGGCTGCATCTCTAAGTGCTTTCCTTGTTCGGCCTGTTAGTTTAGGTCGACGACCATGTCTCTGTAGGTTTGCATTTGTGCCATGCTCTTTCCATTTGCAGATGATGAACTGAACAGTGGTCCGTGAGATGTTCAAAGCTTTGGAAATCTTTTTATAGCCTATCCCTGTTTTAAATTTCTCCACAACTTTATCCATGACCTGTGGGGTGTGTTCCTTGGGCCTCATGATGCTGTTTGCTCCTCAATGTTCTCTTAACAAACCTCAGCGGCGGTGACAGAACAACTGTATTTGTACTGAGATTAAATTACACACAGGTGGTCTCTGGTCATTAGATCAACAATTGAATGCTACTTTATGTTTGTCTTTCACATATCATTCCAATAAAATATTTGTGGTCATAATGTGTAGGTTAATATACCTTGCTTTCTTATTTAATAGGTGCTCAGTGTCTTTTTGACACAGGTGTTAAAGTGATGGCAGTGGACTGTAGAGACAGTAGTGAACAAGGTGAAGGTGAGATGGAGGTGGACAGTAATGAAGAACAGGATGATGAGTGTGAAAGCAAGCAGAGAGGAAATTTCTCTGAAACGCTTTCTGCAATTAGCTCCCTCAGACCAGGTTTGTCCTTTATTCCCTTTCCTTTTTTAAGTTAGTTATTCTCTAAGCAAGTTTCCCATTTGGCAACAAAATTCTTTCTGCAGGGGAAATTCCAGATGCAGCCTTCATTCATGCAGCACGTAAACGACGGCAGATGGCACGGGAGCTTGGAGGTGATGCTCCACTTGTTGAAACAGACCTGTCAAATAAACGTCTGATCCATGAGGACGAGCAAGGGGGGAGTGACGAAGATGAGAAGAGGATTGTGTTCAGTGGTGTCAAGCAGAAGAGCCAGCGACAGAAAATAGCAGAGGAAATAGGTAAGTAATGCTTTGTTCTTTGACCAAAGGGTGCATGAATTGTTTGAATGCATCTTACAGACCTGAATCTAGTCTGATTTTCTGTTCATAAAATGTTTAAAGGTTATGCTTTTATAAGTTCTTGTTCATTTCTAAATATAAAGTGTTTAAGATAATATGCTTTATTGTGTGCAGGTATAGATTGTAGTGACGATGAAGCCTTGATTACTGAAGGCAATGATGAAGAGGTCAGTCGATGGGAGCAGGAGCAGATCCGGAAAGGCATTAGCATCCCTCAGGTGAGTTGTTTATTTTCCCCATCCAAATTGTTTTTTATAGTTTTTTTCTGTCAATGAACTGTTTTTCTGAACACAAATTCAGTGATCTAAGAATTTGTTGTAATTCTCAAACCGTGCCAACCTTTCTGCTTAACTTCTTAGAGTTTAAAAATGTAATTTATTTTAAAGGACATTGCAGATTTAATTATAATTAATTGATTGAAATATATATATATCCTAATTAGATGATGCTGGATTAATGGCTGTTCTCATATAATAAACAATATTAGGTTTCATAACAATATTTTAATCTATCTTGGGGGTTTTCCCACCAGTATTTTAATACTGTGACATAAGCATATCTGCAGAATCAAAAGATCTGACTTATAGAACTGGATTTGATCATCCTCATATGTCATGCCCACAATCCAGTGGTTAAACAATGGATGCTTTTTGCCATGTTGCTTAGTAGCTCAGGATATATAAGATAAAATAACACCACAGCATCCTATAGGGGTCTAGTAGAGTCTATGCCTTTAAGGGTCAGGGCTGTTTTAGCAGCAAAATGGAGACCAACATATTAGACAAGAGTCAGTATTCTACCTGGTCAGTGTATATAGCAATATTGTCACTTTATTAAGCCCTATTTTATAAAATTAGATGTAATTACTAAACCTATTATTTCTGCACATTCCGCTTATTAGGTCCAAAATTGTCAGCCAGAGGATGCAAACACATATTACCAAACTGTCTATGAGAACCAGCAGTACGGAACATCTTATAACATGCCATATGGATACCAGCCATTTGGACCAGAAAGAGTAAAATCTGTGGAAAACACTGTGTCCTACACAGTTCCTAGCAGCAACCTTGCTCCCATAACAACAGCTCTGATAAAGAAACGGCTCATGGACAGGTAGGCTTGGGAGGGTACTTGTTCTTTGGCCATTCCCCTGTCTGAAGAAATTCCTAGTAGTGGAAAAGATTATGATCCACCCACACTAACAAATTGTGTAATGTACCACAGTCAAATTTTGTAGAATGATTTAATTTTCTGTTGTTACTGAAATAATATAAAAGTACTTATCTGATTTATGAGGAGTAAACCAGAGTATCCATTTCCCTTATCCATTTTCCCCCGGTTTCTGATAGTTTAGGTTCTATGGTCTATTCCTTTTATGACTTTTAGGCCTCATCCCAGATTAGAGCTGGTCATTATGGCAACATGTAATCTTGATAACATTTTAATATTGATAGACATATTTTGATGTATAAATTCTTGTCAGTTTATTGTAGTAATCTTTTTTCAGAACATAGACAAATGACGTACCCTATCAGAATTAGGGTAGAAAGTAAAAAAAAAATAAAAAAAAATCCATAGTTTATCATTATTGCCAGCCTATTTAAAATCATAGTTAAGTGTCTGTAAAATGACTGGTGATGCTTCACAACACAAGGAAGTTTGTCTTCCAAACGGGAATCTTTTCAGCAACTTAATCAACTTATCTTTAGGTTATTTATGCTTAATTGATTGTAAGCTGAGAATTTTTGCCCTTTTTCCAAGCAAGTGTACAGTGAGGCAGGAGAAAATATTTCTTACTTAAATCCCATATTCTACTTATTGCTTTTTATATTTGAACTATGCAGTGGTGTGAAAAACTGTTTTCCCCTTCCTGGTTTCTTATTTTTTGAACCTTTTGACACATTTTTACTTTTGTAATCTTTGAGTAAAATGTAAATGTGTTTTGTGTGAAAAAGCCCTTAGCACCTGACCTTAACTGAAACAACTGAGGCTTGTAGTTCTTTGGTTGTTGTCTTATCAATGATAAATCATTGATGTGTCCATTGGGTAATTTAGATTTTGTGATGCACATGATGGCTCCTCACTATGGTTTTGCTACATTCCCAATGCTCTAGAAATACGTTTAAAACCAGACTGACTGTTTAAATTTGTTTGATTATCTGAAACATTACCGTGTCATAAACATTAAAAATTTTTTTAAAAAAAGCTTCACCAGGTTTAATACCAACTCATATACACATTTTATTAAATGTAATTTTGTTTAAAACTTGTTGATCGGAAACTGTCAAAGTGTGACGTTACATTAAGATAAAATTTTCATAAAATTTTAGGTGTTTTTCTTACTGTACGGGGTCTGATGCATGTCTTCTGTGTACCAGGCTGAGCTCTATGCGTCAGGGCAGAGATGCCAGTGCCCGGCGCTACGAGCAGATCCAAGATGATCTGGAGGCGTCTGGTAATAGCATCCTACAGCTGGAGGAGTCCTCACAGCATGCTGCTGAACAGTACAAATTCTTGCAAGAAATGCGAGGGTATGTTCGAGACTTGCTTGAGTGTTTCAGCGAGAAGGTAAGAAAAACCTTAGACAACTTTATTCTATTTTCCTGTAAATTAATCTGTCAAATTAGTTAAACTGATAAATAAGTAAAAGATTTACTTTAATCAGTACTATTGTTGGCTGACTCTAAATATCACCAAAAATATTAATAAGCAAATCTCCATGGTGTTCATATGTTCGTAGGTTTTTTTCTCCTGTTTCTCCTGTTTATTATTCTTAGTTATTAACTGATAAAAACTTTGGTGTTCCATAGCATATCAGACAAATGAATTCAGTTGTGCTCCTTATTAACTTAATGGATTTAATTTTAGCTTATAAGAGGACTTGCTTTGCTTTTGGTTTGCTGTCGAATTGAAGCACATACAAAATCTCAAATGAATGCCTGCACGATAAAATGGCTGTATTTTCTCAGGATTTGTCAAATAAACTACGATATCCATTCAACCTGCTTGTATACCAGCAGAATGCAGAACGATCCAGATCCTTTCATCCTCACCCTTTTTCTCTCGCATTCCAACTTCTCAACCAATAGCAGCCTTTACATAACCTATCATATCTTTCAGGTGCCAGCTGTTCTGGAGCTGGAGGCTGCAATGCATCAGCTACTAAGGCAACGGACGGCGCGACGAGTCCAGAGAAGACAGGATGATATTAAAGATGAATCAGCGGAGTTTTCAAGCCTTTCAAGTCAGTCCATCTTGAAGGTTTTTATTACTTATTTGAATGGCCTTATTTTCTTTCCTTTTTGTTTGATAGCACATTTAACTAGACTGAGTTTGCCCTGTGTCACTCATAGCACTGATAAACACATAGCTATATTTCAGCGGATTGCTTTTAATAGGACAATTTTTTGTTCCTAAACAGACACAATGTGTGGCTCATATTGGGGTGGGTGCGAGCATGTGTATATTTGTATTAAAGTGTTTATGGCCGTTCAATCCTGAATTGACAATGTGTTCAGCTGTCTTGTAAAAAAAATACTGAGTCAGTGTGGGTCACTGCTAAGGTGCAGCTCAAGTAAGTATAAGTCAGTCAGTTGGGCAAAGTTATGTAATAAAGGTTACATAAAGCCTACATTTTAATATCCCAGTAACCTAAGCATATTTTCTTTCTTGGTCTTTTTGGTCAATGTAAGATTTATTTGATATTCATACATTTTGAATTTTTATGTAGGTGAAAAGGAGTCTTGTAAAATTGTAGAAATTATTTAAAACAGTATAATAATATGCCTCCTGTATATTGCAGGCAAGGCTGTTATGGCCCCAAATCTGGACCCTTTTGGCAGAGACCGTGCAGCCTATCAGGAGCTCAGCAGGCAGAGGAGGGTAGCAGAGCGTGAGGCCAGGAGGTTTAGCGCATGACTTTTTTTTTTTTTGTGTATTCTTCTACATAGTTATACATATGGAAATGTAATTAAAGTGTTGCCTGGAACGTGATAATTTCATTAAAATAATCTTTGGAATTGATTGTGGGTTATGCATCATTGGAAATATAAATGATAGGACTGTTTTTTTGTTTTGTCAGAGCTCGCCGCAGACAGGCACGAGAACAGAGTGGAGCTAGAGCTGAACACAAAGAGGGACTGTCCAGTGATGATGAGGAGACCTCCACTGATACAACAAGCTTTAATCTAGAGAAAGGTATGCTCTCATCTTTTTTTGAATGTATTTTATTCTATATTTAGTAAAAAATAAAAAATAAAAATTTTTTAAAATGTATTTTGAAGAAAACGTTGGTGAATGTTTGAGAACTAATAAATTTTAGCAGTTTTTATAATTTCTTCAAGAAATACACAATATAATTATAAATAGCAAACCCCAATTATTTATGGGTTTTAAATAGCAAACTGTCAAATAAATAAAATTTCTTCTGGTATCCTTTTCATGTTTTTCAAAAACGTTTTCTATTTCCCACTAGATCGTATTATAAAAGAATCAAAGAAGGTTTTTGAGGACGTCATTGATGATTTCCATTTGTTAGACTGCATCAAATCAAGATTTGAGGTGTGGAAGAAGCTTTACTTCACATCCTATAGAGATGCTTACATTGGCTATTGCCTGCCAAAACTTATTAACCCCCTGATCCGACTGCAGCTAATTCCTTGGTCACCTCTAGAGGTACACATTATACCGTTCTTATTATGTAGCCCTTATGTTAATTTATAGTTTTTGTGTGAAAGTGTGTTTAATTTTAATTGTAGTGGATTAAACTAATGGTTTATAAATAACAAACAAACCTAATACTCTAAAGTCTTACAAAAATAACTTACAAAAATAAAGTACCATCAAATTGTGTCAAATATATTGAATATGGAATATGTTAAATATGAACCAATATTTAATTTATTAAATCATGCGTTGAAACTGAAACAAATCTCCATGTTTTGATATTTGATGCATACAATTGCACTTTCATGTAAATTTATAGGGATAGGGCGGCATAGTGGTTAGCCTAACAACAAGAAAGTCCTGAGTTTGATGATTGCATGTTCTCCCTGCGCTCGTGTTGATTTCCTGCGGGTACTTCGATTTGCTCCCACAGTCCAAAAACATGTATGTTAGGTTGATTGGGGAGTTTAAATTGCACATAGGCGCGTGTGCGTGCGTGTGTGTGTGGTTCATCTATGTGTGCCCTGTGATATACTAGCAAATCTTGTAAAGTGGTACAATTAAATATTGTTATAGATTTTTGCTGATGATGTGCCCTTAAAATGATTCGCAATTACTGTATTTTTGGAACTATAAGGCGCTACATCAATGAATGGGTATATTTTCATAGATAAGGTTATAAGGCGAATTAAGCACTTTGTGTAGCAGGGATTTTTTTAAAAAGTGCACGTCCCAGAAGAAACGATCAATTGCGATGCCGGACTTTATTAATTGTGCACCAAATTAGGCACACTGTCAATTTTTGAGATGATTTTAAGTGCTCTTTATAGTCCGAAAAATACGGTATTAAACCTAATGTGTCTGTAATTACGTTTTTAATAGCTGTAGTTAAACAAGACATTTTCTGTGTATTAGATACAGTTATTGTAATGAAGGTGTATCGAGTTGGGATTACAGTATTTATAATATTGGAATAGAATGTAATTTTGTACAAGCAAAATAAGGTTTGATCATCTAAATTAATTAAATTTTCTTATGAATGTAGGATGACTGCACAAACTTGGAGTACATGCTGTGGTTTGAAACTCTACTGTTCTATGGCTATGAGGAGCAAAGCACTGAGCACCAGGAGGAGGACATTGATAGTTGTCTCCTGCCTGCTATTATTGAAAGAGTAGTGCTTCCAAAACTTGCAGGTTAGTCTTGCTACCACATGTTTTTGTGGTTTGTGTAGTTGTGTTCAAAAGGTCGTCTGATCATCATAATAATGAAGCAATTAGAATTATAAACATATGACAAGTCGAATTCTATTATGGTGTAAATTTTTATTATGTCTCCTACTCGTTAATTGTTCATAGTGCTAACGGAGCAGGTGTGGGATCCATTGTCTCGCAGTGAGACATACAGACTGGTAGCTTTCATGCGGTGCCTAATAAAGGGCTACCCTACTGTTTTGCATGGAGACAATCGCAACACACAGGTTGGAAAACTGTATATTACTCTTATATCAATTATAATCATTCATTAATAACAATCCATTTTAAATGTAAATGTATGTAAATGGTATTAATTTTTATTTATTTAGCTATAGAAAATAAAAATTTCCTTTAATTACTATTGCTGCACTGTTTTCCTGGTACTTGGTGATACCTCTTCCATTCCTTTTGGCTGCTCCCGTTAGGGGTTGCCACAGCGGATCACTCTTTTCCACACTACCCTGTACTCTACGTCTACATCTTTCATCCCTGACTACCTGCATGTCTTTCCTCACCACATCCATAGCCCTCCTCCTTGGTCTTCCTCTTTTCCTCCTGCTTGTCATCTCCATCTTCAGTATTATTCTACCAATATACTGCATGTCCCTCCTCTGCACATGTCCAAATCTCTTCAACTCTCACACACATGTACTCTGTCTTACTGCTACTGACTTCCATTCCCCTTCTTGCCAGCGCATACTTCCGCCTTTCTAGATTCTTCTCAACCTGCTCCCTATTCTCACCAGAAATCACAATATCATCTGCAAACATCATCGTCCATGAAGACTCATGTCCGACCTCATCTGTCAACCTGTCCATCACCACTGCAAACAAGAAAGGGATCAGAGCCAATCCTTAAT
This sequence comes from Pseudolaguvia tuberculata, assembly GCA_026260255.1. Lineage (NCBI taxonomy): Eukaryota > Metazoa > Chordata > Actinopteri > Siluriformes > Sisoridae > Pseudolaguvia > Pseudolaguvia tuberculata. The sequence goes on along the minus strand of JAOTRA010000006.1, from coordinate 2,713,182 downwards.
GCAGTCACACATTCACTCCACTGCTGTCACACTGTCCTCATATATGTCGTGCTCCAACCTCACAAACTTCTCTCCTACCCCTGACTTCCTCATACAATACCACAACTCCTCTCTCGGAACCCTGTCATACGCTGTCTCCAAATCTACAAACACACAATGCAACTCTTTCCGTAATACTCTTCCTTTGCATGAAACCATACTGTTGCTCACCGATGGCCACCTCTTCCCCCAGCATAGCTCCCAATTCTCTTTCCCATAACTTCATGGTGTGACTGATCAACACTCCTTCTAAATTCCTCAGGCATCCTCTCACATTCCCACATCCCTTTAAACAATTTAGTCAGAAACTCCACTGCCATCTTGCCTAAACAACTACTGGAATGGCATCTGGTCCAACCACCTTTCCTCTTTATAGCTGCTCTCACTTCTGCCTTACTAATCCTGTCCACTTCCTGTTCCACAATCTCCACATCATCCAACTTTCTCTCTTTTATTTTCATCAGCTGCTCAAAATATTCTCCTCACTAGACACACATTTCTATCTGTATCCTTAATCGCTCTAACTTGCAGTACATCCTTTCCAGCTCTGTCTCTCTGTCTGGACAACCTTTTCTCTCTCCTTAGTGTCCAGCTCCTAGTGCCTTTTCCTCAGCTTTTGTTACCTCTTCACCTGCTGCCTCATCTCTTTATACTCCTGCCTACTTTTCCTCATTTCTCTGCCGATCTCAATTCGGTTTCATCAACCTCTTTCTCTTTATGCTTTAGCTTCCACCTGTCTTGCATCTGTCCTCTCTCTTTTCCTTCTTCCTGTAGTCCACCTGTGTGCAACTTCTTCCACTCTTTTACATCACTCTCTTCCTTCTTCTTAAAATACGTCCTTACCACTGTCATCTATTTTTTTTAAGCAAAATCTGCCCTTCGACATTTCCTCTCTTTAAAGCCATACCTACTCATCACTCCCTCAACTTCCAGCCCTCACGTTCATCACCCTATCAGAATTTCTCCTCACCTCCACCACACTCTGAATGTACTCTTTCTTCATGTTTACACCTACACCATTTCACTTCCCATCTACACCATGATAAAACAGTTTAAAGTTCCTGGCCTTATTCCCTTTCCACCCTGTCAGCTAACTCTCTGGTGATACTCTAATCTTGGTGATACCTATACTAGTAAAGGTTTAATTTAATTTGTTTTATAAGATTAGTCATAAATACTTATTTTTGTGTAATATTGTTAGTTTGCTATGGGTTGTCAATGTTGAGATATTTCTGATATTCTGTTGCGTTGTCCACTAAAATTTCTGGGCAATTAACTCCGAAATATGGGTCTTTGGTGTTTGTGTGTACATAAGCTGATCTGATATTGATACAAGTATTGGTATCAAAAATAAATTGTCTTGTTTATAGGAGCTGCTAAACACTATTGTTATGCGAACTAGACGAACACTAGATGAGGATATCTTCATGCCACTGTTTCCAAAAAAGTATGTTGTAGACAATCATTATGCCAAACAAATTTTTTTAGAGCTTTGCTACATTTTATCAGTTTACTGAACTGTTCACAATAATTTCGCTTTAGCATCATGGAAAACAAGAATTCAACCCCCTATCTCTTCTTCCAAAGGCAGTTCTGGTCCTGTGTAAAGGTATTATCTCTCTATAATATTCTCTCTTTCTCTCTCTCTCTTTCTCTGTGCTATTCTTAAATCAACAGCAAAGTCGGTGGTTAGCACTGGTAAACAATGCCAAAGTCACAGATTACATTTTTGTTTATTCAAATGGTATGTATGTAAACATACAAAACTGCCCTGTATCTGCAGTAACTGAGTCTAGCCTTCAAACCTGTAATTTGAGATTTGTCCTCAAGGTGACTTGCAATTAAATAATACAAGAATTTAGAATTTATTTGGCAGAACCTATAGCTGGCAAGTTTAGTAGATGAACTAGGTCATTCAACTATTTAAATTTATTTTCGTTTTACTTTTTCTTTCTGCAGCTCCTTGGAAATCTTCTTCAGTGGGATGGCATTCTGTCTCAGAACTGTCTGAAAGAGCTTGCTGTTGATAGCACACTGAATCGCTACATTCTTTCTGCACTACAATCAACAGATGTTGTGGAGGACAGCGTGGAAAAGTGCAGGAAGGTTTGTTTGTTTATTATTTTATTATTATTTTATTATTTTACTTTCATACATTTCAGTTATATAATTCTCTGTTTTCACTGTTACGACAAGGTGGTGGAGTGTTTTCCCGTAAAGTGGTTCAGCAGTCTGAAAGGGCAACAGACTCTGCCGCAGCTGGAGAATTTATGCCGCTACATGAAGCACATGGCCAGTACCCTGTATCGTAGCAGTCTTACAGCTTCGGATGTAGACAAGAGGATAGCAAGGTGATTTGGTTTTCTTTACTTTAGCACCTTATTTTCTTTTCAGACATAACACACAGTAGAAATTAATAAACATTTTATGGAAAAATAATTAAAAGTTTGTTTTAATATAAAACAGGCTCTCCAGTATTGTACAAAAGGCCCAATCAATGTATTACTCATTTATTCATTCATTGTGGTCACTGGTGTCTGCTGGAGCCTATCACAGCGCATATAGGGTGAAAGGCAGGTGTACACACTGGACAAGGTGCCAGTCCATTGCCATATGGTTGTAGACGAACAACCATACACACTCATTCACACCTATGGGCAATTTATAATCCCCAGTCAACCTAATGTATATGTTTGTTTGTTTTTTTGGACTAAATGTTTTGTGGGAAGACTGTGTGACCCCATGCCCAGGAAATGTTAAGTTCATTCATTCATTCATCTTCTTTACCCGCTTATTCACGAGTCTGGGGTCACGGGGGTCTGCTGCGCCTATCCCAGCACACATAGGGCAAGAGGTGGGGGCACACACTGGACGGGTCGCCAGTCCATCTCAGGGCAACACATAGACAAACAACCATTCACACACACATTCACTCCTAT
>JAOTRA010000006.1:2692840-2710104 GCA_026260255.1 Pseudolaguvia tuberculata | reverse complement strand
TTTATATAACACTCCATCCATCTGTTCTTGGCTCGGCCCCTCTGTCAAATTTTAGAACTCATTGTGGCCCGCGGACTAAAAAATTTGCCCACCCCTGACCTAGATGATGATGATTCGGATGGTCGGACTAACCTGATCATCTGTTCCTGGGCTCTGGACAGTCATCGATTAACTAGACCTGTCCTAAGTCTATGGGTATGGCTATGTTGCACGACAAGACAGCGGGCCCTTCCCAAGTGGGATGGATGCCATCTCGTCCAAACAGGCCATGTTTCCCCTCGAATATTCGCCAATTATCAATAAGTAAAATTATTGAGCACCATCTGAACATCCAGCGGTTTAGCGACCATAACCTGCAGAATGCTATGACACCCTATCGCATTGGAATCGGGCCAGAGCAGACTACGACGTTGGACATTTCCTTTGCCGGATTTATTGATTACCTATGAAGGTAAATATAATTGGCACCGGCATGTACTACTATCTTAAACTTCTGCTGGCCTAATGTCTTAAGATTAGCCGTTATGTCCGGTGCTCTGGCTCCAGGAATACAATTAACTGTAGCTGCTGGAGACCTTAATGGTCTGGCTAACTTAATGTGCCTGACTGTGGAGTCTCCAATAACCAGAGTACCTTTATTACTTTCAGCAGGTGCATCACAGAGGAGGGCTGATTTCTTCAGCATGCTAGTCACTGTGGTGCGCTCTGATGATCTAGCCTTGGCTTTAGCTGGAGCTTTAGCTTTGGCTAAGCGACTATGCTGCCGGGTTGTCACCATTTTGCCCCGCTGTAAAGGTTCCAGCTCCGGAGTCTGGGTGGGCCTATCTACTGCATCCAGACCAACTGCTACACTACCCTCAACCTTACTAGCCTTTTCTAATGACTGGATGCGCTTCTCTAACGCTAAAATCTTCGTCACTTCTTCGTCAGCGTGAAGACTGGCAAAACATCCTGCACTGAACGAGCAAAGAATGCGACAACTGAAACCCATGTCTTGCATATGTCTCCAGCTGCAGTCCACTCTTTGTGAATCTCACATTTTTGGATGGGTTTTGTTTCACAATTCTCTCCATGGTGCGGTTATCCCTGTTGCTTGTACAATTTTTTTTTTCTACCACATCTTTTCTTTTCCTTTGCCTCTCTATAAAAGTGCTTGGACCACAGAGCTTTATGATCAGCCAGCTTCATTTGCAATTACCTTTTGTGTCATATTTTTCCTGTATCTCTGTTCAATATGCATAGATTGTTCACAAAATATGCAAAGTGTAAGCATAATGCTTACCTTGCACAGACTTGCCATTGCGTTATACATAAATAGGTGAGAGTTTGGTATCAGTTCAGTCTCTTAAAGCCTCTCTCTTATACTTAGTTCTTACAAGATTAATCTTTTGATCAAAGCATATTATTTTTCTTGCTTTAGTAATTAGAACATTAGCTTTCTGAGACCAAGTATATTATTGTAAAATTAAATCTATTTGTTATTCCAAACTCTTAATCTAAAACAAAGGGAAAGCCAAATTCGGAAATATTAAAGAACCATTTACAATAAGACCATATTAAAAATGTGTACGGGCAGTCCTGAAAATATATTTTTAGCTTATTACATTTAACTAATATGCTAAATGTAATATAGTAGTACTATATTACTGGTAGATATCTGTTTAAACATGTTTACTGTTTTGTGCACAGGGAGTATATCAAAGAGGTGGTGAAGCTCCTGGGTCGACTAAATGCTTTGGATCATGTGATCGATGTTGCCACCGAGCATGGAATTAAAGACATTAAGACTCTGCTGGAGAATAAATGAGAAGAAACTTGGGAACCCAGATATAAACAAACAACTTGGTATCCCTAGGGGTGCGCTGTGTATAAATTGTAGATGCTATAAATGTCAATGTCTTAAGATTCTGTGGAGGAATGTGGCTCTGGTGCACTAGTCAAGGGTTTACAGTACAAAGATTGGTGATAGAAAAAAATTAATCAAATCTACACTGTGAAATTAAAAGATTTTAGGGGTAAAAAGAAAAAATATCCCCCATTAACCCGGTTGCATAACTGTGCACTGCCTATTTAGTTATTTTCGGTAAGATTCTTTTAGCATGGCACAGCTTTCCAGTTTTATGATATCTGTGGACTATGGATTAGGATGAAACCATTGAGGCTGGAAAATGTTTTTAAATGATTTTTGTTTTTCTTGCCTGCCATTCTATCCATTGTAGAATTTTTCCAATTTTATTCCATTGTACAGAAGATCAAATTAATGTACGTGTTTGGAGATTGTCTGGAATCTACCATTGTTAACTACTCAAATTATAAATAATAGTGAGCGTTTCCTTTTCTTTTTGCTTGATGTCATTTGAATCAAAAACTTTTTGATCTTGTCCATAAACTGTGCTGTACAATTGAATGCAACTTTGATAATGAAATAGCACTTGCTCTGTTTTTCATTGATATACATACAGCCATGTCGTCCACACCAGTTGAAAATGACATTTTGCGCTTTTTGTATTTTCTGATTTATTAACCTAATTAAAATGTGTTTTGTTGAAAGTTGTGTAATTGGAATTTACAAAATGATAATTAAATTAAGACATTTGGCAGACAGACTTATCAGACTTAGATCTGAGCAATTGACTGGTTAAGGGCCTCGCTCAGGGCTTCACAGTGATTACTTCCACAGTGGTAATTCATGTTAAACAAAACAAACGCAACAAACTTCTGATTTATTACAAATGTGATATTAAATGTTTGCTTGACCATTTTTGTTAATTGTGGATTTAACAAGAGGGACCTGAAATACAATATTCAAATTTGAGACCTTTTTAGTTGACTAAAATTAAAAATGGAAAGCCTCAAATCAATTCTTATTTAGAGTAGAAAAGAAATATTTAAACAGGTATTTTACACTTTTATCCACTAAATGAACTAATTTCAAATTTGTTTCAAATCTACAGATTTAATGTAGATTCAGCTGGCAATTTATCAACTAATTTGACAAATGTAACTAATTTTAGTTCATTTGACACCAGGTCTACAACATGCTTAGTTATAAAAAAGGATGTTTTAGATGGACAGATGCTCTCCAGTCTGTAAATGAGTGTGTAAAAAGATTGTCAAATACTAAAAACAACATTCCTCATTTGTAAAATTGCAAAGGCTTTACAAAGCTTATCATTACATTGCATAACATTTAAATATTCAAAGAAACTGGAGAAATCTGGCCCTCAACCAAAACTGCATCACTCATTGCCATAATCTTGTGATTGACATTAATAAATGTGTCCAGGGATAGAGAAACCATTGTCAGTAAACAATATCCACTGTGTCATCTGCAGATGCTGTGGTCATCTCGGATGATGTAGAGCGGTATCATAGGTTCATTTACTACGGATATTATGGCAATACTTGCTGTGATGAGGTGTAAAGTGATGTGTGTGGAGTGCACAAAATGTGCACAAAAAAGTGGTGTGAAAAAGCGTTGGACCCCTTCCTGTTTTCCAATCTTTTTGCATGTTTCTCACACATTAATGCTTCAGATCATCAAACAAATTTAAATATTAGTCAAAGATAACATGAGTAAACACAAAACAGTTTTTAAATTAAGATTTTTATTAATAATAGAAAACAAAATCCAAAACTACATGGCCTTGTGTGAGAAAGTGTTTGCCCCCCTGTTAAAACATAACTGGTTTATCACACCTGAGTTCAATTTCTCTAGCCACACTCAGGCCTGATTACTGCCACACCTGTTTGCAATCAAGAACTCGCTTAAATAGGAGCTGCCTGTGAGATAGTGGCATAGACCAAAAGATCCTCAAAAGCTGGACATCATGCCGAGATACAAAGAAATTCAGAAACAAATGAGAAAGAAAGTAATTGAGATCTATCAGTCTGGAAAAGATTATAAAGCCATTTCTAAAGCTTTGGGACTCCAGCGAACCACATCCAAAGAAATGCAGGCCTCATTTGCCTCAGTTAAGGTGAATGTTCATGACTCCACCATAAGTAACGCTGCATTTCAGAAAAAGAACATCATACCAACAGTAAAATATGGTGGTGGTAGTGTGATGGTCTGAGGCTGTTTTGCTGCTTCAAGACATGGAAGACTTGTTGTGATAAATGGAACCATGAATTCTGCTATCTACCAAAAAATCTTTAAGGAGAATGTCCGGCCATCTGTTTGTGACCTCAAGCTGAAGCAAACTTGGGTTCTGCAGCAGGACAATGATCCAAAACACACCAGCAAGTCCAATTCTGAATGGCTGAAGAAAGACAAAATAAAGACTTTGCAGTGGTCTAGTCCAAGTCCTGACCTGAATCCTATTAAGATTCTGTGGCATGACCTTAAAAAGGCGGTTCATGCTCGAAAACTGAATTACAACAATTCTGCAAAGATGAATGAATCAAAATTCCTTCACAGCGCTGTAATACTCATTGCAAACTATCGCAAACGCTTGATTGCAGTAGTTGCTGTTAAGGGTGGCCCAACTAGTTATTAGGTTAAGGAGCCATGTAGTTTTGAATTTTGTTTTTTGTGGTTTTGGTTACTCATGTTATCTTTGACTAATATTTAAATTTGTTTGATGATCTGAAACATTAAAGTGTGATAAACATGCAAAAAGATTAGGAAATTAGGAAGGGGGCCAGCACTTTTTCACACCACTGTATATAAAATATCTCATCTACTCTGGTCTGCGCTGGATGTGATGCCTGCAAAATAGCATAGTTTACACAGACAATTGGAATTTCTATTTAAAGATAATTTTGAGCACCAGTCAGCGTTAGATGAGACGTTTACAACCAGCGCACTTTAAAGAGGTATTCAATTGCTCACTGGCAAAATCTTTGCCATCTAAAGTTTCGAGCATTGGCTGCAGCAAGTGAGTGGAATGAGCACTCACTGTTGACAACATACCACCAAGGCTTAAGTTAAACCTAAATTAAAACCTCATCTTGCCCCCTTTGATGATGCAATAAGGTTTTAATGGTTTATTCAATTGCCATTAGTGGCTGGTCAATTAAGGTAGCGTGTGGAAGAACAACCAGGATTAAGTGACTAAGTGGAGAATCTGAATCTTATAGAACCCAGCTCTGAAACTATCCAGGTGAACGTTTCCAGGTTGCCTCCTGCAGAATGCCACTGTCTGCCGACCCAGAGGCTCTACTCTACTGTGGTCAATAGGGTCACACACTTCATGTCTGTCCCACACATGCTGCTTGGTCTCACAATACCTTTTTATGCCGCATTGTCTCGCCAATGCCCTATCTGTGTTTCAGTGATTCATTAACGTTCAGTAATTGTTATATATTGATGACATTTAGATTTTTTTAAGTCTGAGGTTGAGCACCAGCAATTGTCCATGGCACTACTCTTAAAACTTAGAAAGACTCAACTCTTCTTAATGGCAGAGAATAGTTAATAGAATATTTCTATCAGACCACTGTTTTGTTTCTGGGGTACATGCTGTGTCTGCAGGGGGTACTTATTGAAAAGAAGGTTTCCCCATTACCCTCTAGCCAACTCTCACCACAATTAATGAATTACAAAGGTTTCTGGGCTTTGCAAACTTTTACCATATATTTACCCAAAATTATAGCTCATTTTTTCTTTATTAACCCCTTACCTGTTTTAATGCTATTTGCTTTTCTGTCTCCCCCTCCTGTTTTAATTATGGTAGTATTTAAAAGGCTGAAAGTAAATTTTCAGTGAAAGTGTTATAACTCCTTTTATGAGAAATCTAAAATGTGACAAAGTGTAAACATTTATCTTTATATCCCTTTTTGTAGATAAATGTCACCACTTTGTCACATTACAATTTTCATTATATAATCTGTGTCCTCTTTGCCGTATACAGCCACATTCAGGATATACCCGGAGTCTCACTCAGAAAGACCTAGCCCTTTAGATTTAGCTCACTAGCCCCATAAATTTCTATTACACAACATTAGACTTTCATCTATAGCCAAATTTTTAGTTGGGGTGTACACTGAATTTGTTATTCATATAGTCAAACCACGAAGTAATTATTAGACCCACTAGATGGCACTAGCATACACGCAAAGGAAAAGGAAAGACTAAACCGGAACGTGATATTACATCAAAAACAGGCCGCACACAATATTATACCGCGTAAACAGGTAATGGGTTAACACATCTTCCAAACGGCACAGAGCAGAGGCTCACCTGGAACCCCATGGTGCATGAGTTATACGCCGCGGCTGTGTCTTATTCTTTATTTAGAATATTCTTCGAATTTACTTTTAAGTTTGTAAATAGATTTCGTTGGCTGATTTGTTTATTTGTAATAATATTTTATTGATTTTTTTTAAGCAAGTAGGTTGGGGATCGCCTTTTTCTTTGTGATTTGTATCATGTGTTTTCAAAGCAACTGTAGCCATGTAGAGCATAGTATAAATAGTGTTTTGATACAATATTTTTCAGTTTCACTATATATGGAGACTTTCATTAAATAAGCTATAGAGTATATGAATAGTAGGTTGCCTGTATAATAATTCAGTCGATAACTGAATAAATCATTGGTTCGTAGTTTTAAGTAACGAAATCTGCAGCGTGTCAAGTTTCCCGCCAGTAATAAAGCTGGGCGGAGTTTTTTTAATGTATTTATTTTTCAAATTTTTCTGGGGCGGAGTTATTGTGCTTTAACCATAGTAAACGAAATAAAAGTCTACGCCTCCTTTTAACACACACTGAGCAAAAAGTGCTTCGTAAAGCAAGGAGGTTTTATGCGCGTAAACTTACATACCCACTGGCTTTGGGCTTTCAGGTAATCCTCGCTTCTATAACAACATAAAAACATTAACTATATCTTTGTCTTTATCTACTGACCTTAAATTAGTGGAAGCACATTTTAACCGTGTATAGTTACTATTTTTGTAAGACCAATTGAAGGTAACTTTTGGTACAAAACATTGACTGTTCTTCTCCTTGCTGGAAAAGTTTTTAATACACCCACTTTCATATAATAGACAAATAATTACTTCTGTAAAGTACCGATTTATTCGACAAAGTACATTTTTATTTGTGTATTTTATTTACAGACAAATGATGCACAGGTCTAACAATATAATAAAATGAGTTATTCATCAATGTTTCATTAGACAAGTGACTTATACAAGTATTTACAGTATAAACGGATTGCAGCTGCTTACTGTGAACAGTGATGTAAATTTAACAGCACTTGTTGGCTGTGTTTTGTGTAAATGTTTTAAAATCCTTGGATTAATTGACTAACACTTTCGCATGCTCAATAACATTATGATGGAAAAGGTTTTTAAATCGTCTGGTTTGACTCAAGGACTTTTGACGGCCGAAATTGTATATAGCCTGTAGTGTTTGAAACATTTTACTTTTAATGCTATTACATTGCTAGTACACTATATTTTAATGTAAACCTCGTTAAACCTTGTAAAAACAAAAAGTGCATTTTGAACATTGTTTACATTAATGCAATTTACTAATCCATAAGTTTTTAACCTTTTATATATGACTACGTTTACAGACCGACTTGAAATTAAGAGAAACTTGCCTTGTAGCAAAAAAATGTGTTGCACCATTATTTAATTGCTTTACAGAATCTTCCTTTCGTTTATTTCAAGTGTTCTAGTGCTGAGCAAGTGTCTGTATTTCTCTAGAAAATGGTATGGTTCCTTTTAGGTTTTCATTAGTTTGATTCTGTCAAGACCGTTAAATAAGTTCTTAATTTTGAAGAAAAGGGAGTAATACTGCAATAATATTTTTTAAAGCTGCAACAGCTTAAAACAAGATGTCATGAATGATAAATTAGTTCAGTATATGCACAGTTCATATTCCTTTGTTGCACTGATGATAATTCTCAGTGTAAAAGATAGTTTTAGATATATTAACATTTTGTGACAGACAAAAATTATTGGCTTTGAGCTGTTTATTATATCAGAATAATTTTTCACTTTTGTAATGTATGAGATTATCATAGAATTGATTTGCTTTCTGTAAGCATTTAATCTTGACAGAGAAGTGGTTGCAGGGGGATTGTGAGGACTGGGTTTCCGGAGGACCGCCTGCAGAGGGCGCCCTCGCCCGAGTTTTAGCAATTCATTTCCTGTATCAGCCATTAGGGCGTGGCCCAACTATATAAGCAGGTGGATCTCTGGGAACCATGCAAAGTATTGTTGCCCTAGACCTTACTAAGCGATCTACTTGTTATATGTTTGAACTGCCTTTTGGATTTTTGACTTTGTGCTTGCTACTTGACTTCTCTTCTTGGATTACGATTTGGATTTGTTTGCCTTCCCCTTCCCTTTCCCAAATAAATACTTTTACATACTCTGCAAAATGGATTCGACTAATCTGTCCACTACAGGATCGTTACAGAATACTTCGCCCACCACGAATCCAGCGGAGATTCGGACCTTGAATGATCTACTAGCCGCGTTGAACTCTCAAACTCAAATCATCTGAGGTTTGCAAGATCAGGTGCGCGCTCTCACCTTGTCTGCTACTGCACAGAATCAGCCACCTCAGGCTGTCTCATTCAGCCCTCCGGTAACCTCCTTACCTGACAAGTTCAGCGGAGATCCCAATTACTGTAGGGGCTTCATCCATCAATGTCGCTTGATCTTTGCTGAACAAACTGTGCAATTTTCTTCAGAGATCAAAAAATGTGCCTTTCTGATTTCCTTAATTTTGCGATTACCTTTCGCACTCTGGGAGCGCAAAGTGGCATGAATGATGTAGCTCTAAAAGTTCTGTTTAAGGAGGGACTCAGACCAGAGCTGCAAGCTGAACGGGTGTGTCACGGCGAGAGTGATTCCTACACTGAGTTTATTCAGCGCGCAATTCGTGTTGACAACCTTTTGCGCAACCACCCAGGTCCCGTGAAGTTCTCGTCTGCCCGTCAGAACTTGCCCAACCTGGGCTACTAGCTGAAAGTGAGCTGATGCAGATTGGGTCTCATAAACTCAGTCAAGCCGAGAATAAGCGTTGAAGGCAGCTGGGGCTGTGTATGTACTGCGGACAGTCGGGCCATTTATGTTCACAGTGCCCGCGCTGTCTCTTAAGTGTCAACCCAAAGTAAGTCTTACCATTCATGCTGTGAATGTGAACTCTGCATTCTCTGTGAAAGTGCGCTTGTGCGATGAGTATATAACACATTCACTCTGCTCTTGTGGACTCAGGTTCCACGCTAAATTTGATGGATACCGGTCTGGCTAGAGAATTACACCTTCCCATTGAGCCCTGCAACCCCCTACTCCGCATAACAGTGATAGACAGGCATGAGATTGATGCAGCCATAAGCGAAAGGACCGGAGCCCTCAGACTTACCATTAACAAGGTTCATCATGAAAAAATTATGTTCCATCTTACTCAAGCACCTAAAACCCCCCTCATTCTAGGCTACCCGTAGCTGGTTAAGCACGACCCGGTCATCTCCTGGAAGCAAGGAAGGATCGTACAATGGTCGCCTGGGTGCACGCGGCGATGTTTAAGCGAAACCCCGAGGAAGAGTCCTATTCCCTGTTATGCGGTGTCATCAAGTCCACATAATGTCCCTCCATGTTATCACGATTTGACGGAAGTGTTCAGCAAAGAAAAGGCGGCTGAGCTCCCACCACATCGAGACATTGATTGCAGCATTAACCTTTTCGAAAACTCCACACCACCCAAGGGTCGAGTTTACCCTCTTTCCAAACCGGAGATTGAGACTTTGGATCAGTATATTGAGGACGCTCGCAGCGGGGCACATCAGACCGTCCACATCCCCCGCAGGTGCAGGATTCTTCTGTATAACTAAGAAAGATGGCACTCTCCGGCCTTGCATTGATTATAGAGGACTCAACAAGGTAACATTAAAAAACCATTACCCCTTACCTTTAGTTCCGTCAGCCCTGGAACAGCTCAAAGAGGCAAAAATAATCACAAAGCTGGACCTGCGCAGCGCCTGCAATTTGGTGCGTATTAGAAAAGGTGATGAATGGAAGACCGCCTTTGTTACTCCAAAGGGGCATTACGAATACCAAGTAATACCGTATGGGCTCTGCAATGCCCCCACAGTTTTTCAAGCTTTTATTAATGATGTGCTGTGGGAATTTTTAGATATTTGTGCCGTAGTATACATTGATGACATTTTAATCTATTCTCAGGATGAGGCGCAGCATGTGGAGCACGTCAGAGCAGTTCTTTGACGTTTACTGGAGCACAAGCGGTTTGTGAAGGCTGAGAAGTGTGTATTTCATACGTCCGAGGTACAATTCCTGGGGTACGTGATAAACACCACTGGTATTTCTATGGAACCTGGTCGCGTGCTAGTCGTGCAAGATTGGCCCCCTCCTCGTACTGTGAAGGAGCTGCAACTGTTCCTTGGGTTCGCGAATTTCTACAGGCGCTTCATTAGGAACTTCAGTCAAACCGCATCTGTCCTAACCTCCCTTCTCAAAGGCAAATCCATTAAGTTGCGATGGACTGAAGCCGCCACTAAAGCATTCGAACTGCTCAAACACAAGTTCACGTCTGCCCCCATGCTCAAACACCCAGATCCGGCCTTCCCTTTGTGGTAGAGGTAGATGCTAGTAATCAGGGAATTGGAGCTATCTTATCTCAAAGGCATGGTTCACCTCCTAAGCTACATCCATGCGCGTTCTTTTCGAGAAAGCTGACCCCGGCGGAAAGTAACTACGATGTTGGCAACAAGGAGTTGCTTGCTGTTAAGGAGGCGTTATTAGAATGGCGGCACTGGTTGGAGGGTAGCACACACCCATTCAGAGTCCTTACCGGCCATAAGAACCTGGAATATATGAAAGGAGCGCATCGGCTGAATGCTCGCCAAGCTCGCTGGGCGTCCTTCTTTACCCGTTTTAATTTTGTGGTTAATTACAGGCCGGGATCGAAGGACGGCAAAGCAGATGCTCTCTCTCGCAGGCACGACCTGGTTGATCAGGAGGGAGACCCCAAGTCCATCCTCAACCCCAGTGTGGTGGTGGCCCCGGTTTTGTGGGATCTGGCGGAGGAGATACGTGTAGCCAGTGAACGTCAGTCTCCACCACAGAGCATGCCGCCTGGTAAGATTTTTGTACCCCCAGTGTTTCGTAAAAGGTTGATGACGTGGGCTCACACCTCTTTAAGTGCAGCGAAGAAACATTGAGCTGCTGACAAGGCAGTACTGGTGGCCCCACATGAGGGAGGAGGTGCGCGCCTATGTCCGATCGTGTGCGGAGTGCGCTCGATCCAAAACACCTCGACATATACTCAAGGGGCTGCTGCACCCCCTACCTGTTCCCGAGCGGCCTTGGTCCCACATTGCCTTGGACTTCGTTACTGACCTGCCACCTTCCGAGGGGTACAATGCAGTGGTAGTCGACCGGTTCTCCAAGTTTTGTCTCATTTCCTTAAAAAGCCTACCTACAGTGTCAGAAACAGCTAACCTGTTATTTTGTAATATTTTCAGGGTATATGGTTTACCTGAGGACATCGTATCTGACCGCGGCCCACAATTCACGTCTCGAGTCTGGGCGGAGTTCTGCAAACGCCTGGACATTAATGTAAGTCTCACCTCTGGGTATCACCCACAGTCCAACGGTCTGGCTGAGCGTCTTAACCAGGAACTGGGGCGATATCTTCGTACCTATTGCTCTAAGGAACAGCAGCATTGGAGTGAGTTTCTGCCCTGGGCGGAGTACGCGCAGAATTCCCTTCGGCACTCTGCAACTGGACTAACCCCCTTCCAATGTGTTCTAGGATACCAGCCTCCCCTGTTTCCATGGACTGTAGAACCATCCTGTGTGCAGTCGGTGGAGGACTGGTACCAGCGCAGTGCTCGAACCTGGGAAGGGGCACATGTGAGATTAGAGAAAGCTATTCGCGAGCAGAAGCAGCGCGCCGATAAGCGCTGAAAGCCGGCGCCTGAGTATCGGGTTGGACAGAGAGTCTGGTTGTCCACACAGCATTTGAAGCTCAAACTCCCCTGCAAGAAGCTCAGTCCCAAATACATTGGGCCCTTCAAGATTATACGACAGATTAATGAGGTATCGTTCAAGCTCCAACTGCCTGCGCATATGAGAATTAACCCCACTTTCCATGTGTCCCTCTTGAAGCCTTATGTGCCCTCAGGCGATGCTGGAGAACCACTACCGGAACCGCCAGCACCTATTGAGTTAGAGGAGCGTCTGGCTTACACTGTGCGGGAGATCCTCAGCTCCAGAAGGAGGCGCGGCGGCCTACAGTACCTGGTGGACTGGGAGGGTTATGGTCCGGAGCAGCAGTCCTGGGTACCAGCGTCAGACATCCTAGACCCTACACTGTTAAAGGAATTTCATGCCCGACACTCCGAGCTCCCAGGTCCTCGCCCTAGGGGGGGTGCCCTAGAGGACCACCAGGAGGCGTTCCTAGGGGAGGGGTTACTGTGAGGACTGAGTTTCCGGAGGACCGCCTGTAGAGGGGGCCCTCGCCCAAGTTTTAGCAATTCATTTCCTGTATCCATTAGGGCGTGGCCCACCTATATAAGCAGGTGGATCTCTGGAAACCATGCGAAGTATTGTTGCCCTAGGCCTTACTAAACGATCTACTTGTTATATGTTTGAACTGCCTTTTGGATTTTTGACTTTGTGCTTGCTACTTGACTTCTCTTCTTGTATTACGATTTGGATTTGTTTGCCTTCCCTTTCCCTTTCCCAAATAAATACTTTTACATACTCTGCAAAATGAATTCGACTAATCTGTCCACTACAGGATCGTTACAAGGATGTTCCAAATCTCCCACTTAACCTGTGTTTGATTGAGATAGTCATTGAATGTTTGGGTTTATGTTTGCCACTTAACAACATTTATGATGTCATGTATTTAAAAATTTCAATGCGTTGCAGATTTACCTATTTTTACACAGTGGAAATCAGGTGTGTTACCTTCATTTAGTTTTTTTAGTAATCAAACAGAGGATGTTGTGACCATGGTATATAACTTTAAACATTGTACTAATTTTGAGGAACAAAAGTATGACCAGTTTAAAAAAGTTTCTTATTTTAAAGTAATTGACCCATGATTCTGTGTAATGTTTATAGTATACATCTTTTCTTAATGTTTACCAGAAATTCTGAAGCACGTGGAGTGATTTTAAAGTCACTCTGAATGTCAGACAGCCATGTTTTTTCTGTTGGGGACATTGTGTGAACTTAACCCGGAGCCTAATATGGATTAACCTTTTTGATGGTTGGCTATGATCCCCATGTGAGCTGGAAGTTAAGCTTTAAACTTATGTAACCTTCTGGGACATGAAACTGTCTGTAATTTGACTAAAGTAGTATTAGCCTTAGAGCCTACTATTTGTATAATATTTGTCTATAAAACATAATACATGTTTATGTGATATATTTGATTTCTTATGCACACGTTTACATCTATGTGAGTAAAAATGTACATCATAATTTGGTGGAATTTTAGTAATGCCAATTTGATGAAATACAATGATTGCTATCAGTATTCAAGTCACTAGATCCTTTAGAGCCCCAAGTAAAGAAGAGGCCCCCAGATACAATCCATTGACAGACGCATTAGTCCTCTTTTTTCAAGTGTTTTCTGGTCAGAACACATGTCATCAAGGGGAAAAATGGAAAATTATCTCAAAGCAGATTTGGGATTGTCTTATGAATATTTTGCATGATATTACTTTCATTTCAATAATGAAAACACCACAATAAACATGTGATGATATATTTTTATTTAGGATTCCTAAAAGTGACCTAACTAGAAGTTCAGTATTATGTGTTGCATGTTATACACCAAAACGAATCCTTGCAAAATCATTGGAGGAGGAGACACCACACCCTACTCTTCCCACCTGCTTAATTTATCCTGTGTGTGTACATGTGCTTGTGAGTTTTAGTCTCCTTGGCCAGTAACACATGCAATGTTAAATGTTCAATGCGTGTTCTATCTACCTTGTTATTAATCCCAACTGCCACTCTCTGGATTGATTTAGATCTCTGTTTCCATGCTAGTTATAAACAAACACCACACAGCGCTTCATATCCCCTCAGAGGAATGTTATAGGATACAACGGAGATCAGAGAAGTTTGATCTAGTTTAAAAAAGGGACATCTAACCTTAGGTGATACTCTGTCAAACAGAAGAATTGAAAGAAATGTATGATGTTAAATATAGTGTTTAAGGCCTCTAGTGCCAATGCTTCTATTCTGTACTTATACATTAATTTGTTCTATAACCAAGATAAAAAGTTTAGATCATTACATAGAAAAAGGGCAGTATCTTGAATTATGCTGAGAACTTTTACAGTGTGGTCTGAGACTTTTTGTCACTTTAATATAAGAATTTACTATTGTTTTTATTATTCGTTTGTTCAGGTCCAAACAACCATTATTATTTGTTCATTTGTGCTGTCTAGCATGGCCTGAGTGATTTCTGTTATGTGAGTTTCTTAGAATGATTATAAGAGTTGAAGGTTTGTATGTTCCCCATTGAACACACTCCTACAAAGAGTCTGCCTGGAATAACTTGAACATGTGATGCGTCAATGTGCTATTTGTAGGGCAGCAGACAGAGAGATTGAGGTTGTCAGTAGACAGGAGTTCATACATAGATATCCTAGCTGCTAACAGTAGGTAACGCTTTTACTCTTTAACTACATTAGGTTATTTTGGTATGCGTGACTTTGTAGAAACATTCATGAATTCGATTGGTTTTGGATTAGATTTTTTTGGCAGCAAACTGTCAAGTTGGCAGTCATCCATGTTGTCTTTGGATTCTTTTTTTAAACTGGTTCTCAACAGCTGCTTTGCTTCTGTAAAAATTACACTTTGTAGAAAAATGTCTACATGAGAATCTCGCTGTGACTGAGAAAATGCTAATATTTTCATTTAGCTCCTTCTACTAATACATCTAATCTACCTTTAATTGTAAATGTTTGTTTAAAATTATTGCATATACTCCAGCTATCTTCTGAAATACTAAAAGATGAGCTTTTTTTGCTGTTTTTCTTTGTCATATCACATTATACCTTTTAATTTTCAATTACATATCAACCAAATTAAGGACAGAATTAATTGTAAATATTTAGTAGTTGTGTAAGCTTGCTACATTATGACTAATTTATATAATTAACAGGTAAGAAGAGTTGAATAGTTTAACTGTTGTAGTAATATAGTTAACAAATCCTATTTGATGTTTACATCTATGAGCATACAAACTTTTTCATTTACAGAATGTGATTTGTCTCAGTACAGTCTTTTTTGTGGTGTAATTGCAATTGCTTGATTTGGCTTGTTTAATAATCTGCCTTCTTCTTGTAAGCATGAATTATGTTTTCAATATTTGAATTCATACATCATATTGCACAAGACTTTTATGCTGCTAGTTTCTACTGTAGAGCTGAGGGAACAAAATGTTTCCCCTATTAAAGCTGCTGACCTGCAATTAATGTACAAAGCAACTCAGAATATTATTACATATATATTCAAATGGAATCTTTGTGAGTCTTAACCGTTGCAATGCTTTAAATTGTTAGCACACATTAACCAGTTAATTAAAGTAGCACATCAGCCCAATTACTTTATATATTTCCTACCATACCTGTAGGTAAACTGTGTGTGGAAACGGGTCAGATTAAGCCAAATCAAACTGGATAAAAAAAGCGATGAGTTTGGCGAAGCTTCTGAGTTTTGGCAAGCAGCTGCTACGAGTGAAAGTGGTGGACTGCAGTTTAGAAGACTCTCGCCTATCACGATGTCTTAACACATTTGACCTAGTGGCCCTGGGAGTAGGCAGTACTCTAGGGGCTGGGGTCTATGTTCTTGCCGGCGCAGTGGCACGGGAGAATGCAGGACCTGCCATAGTGCTGTCCTTCCTCATCGCTGCCATGGCATCTGTGCTGGCTGGTCTGTGCTACGCTGAGTTTGGAGCACGTGTACCTAAAACGGGCTCTGCATATCTGTACAGCTACGTGACTGTAGGTGAAATCTGGGCCTTCATTACTGGCTGGAATCTGATTCTGTCGTATATCATCGGTAAGATATACATATGCACACAGAGGCTTATACAGTCTTCTAAAAGCGAAAAAAGAATATAAATTTATTTATGTCTGCATTTATGTTGATTTATGTGCACTCGCTGGCTACTTTATTAGGTGTGCCTGTATATTTTCAGTCTGTGTGGTATGGATTAATACATGCAGTAAAATGTACAATTTACACAAGTTTAAAAAAAAAAAATACAGAAAGAAACAAAAACCTAGAATGGCAGAAGGTCCTTTAAATGCTTTGAGCAAGATACAGGTATACCCAAAGGTGGCAGTTTAAAACAGGGAATTCAGGTTTTGTCTTAAGTTCTTTACATGTACCTTGCTGACTGAAAAAGTCATATAGAAAGCTGTCCCTATTAATGTTGCCTGGGAGTGTAAAAATATTTTGATTTACATTCTGTTTTGCCTGAAAATAGTCTTTCATGATTTCTTCATATATTTTTTTGTATGTTTAGAACTGTTTGCATGCAGCATAATTTTTAAAACCTCAATTTTTTTTTGTAATTGGAAAGGCACTGCCAGTGTAGCTCGTGCCTGGAGCGCAACATTTGATGAGCTATTCGGCAAACAAATTGAGTTGTTTTGTCGTCAGTACATGAGTATGAAGGTTCCTGGTGTTTTGGCTGAATACCCGGATATGTTTGCAGTAGCCATCATTCTGAGCCTCTCAGGTACTTCTTTGTCTAATAAGCTTCAATAAGGCATAAAACCCAGCAACAAATACCTTTAAACATACTGTGGTTGTTTATTAATGTAACTCATTTGAATATTATTGACATTTTTAAACACAGGATTACTGGCCTTTGGAGTGAAGGAGTCAGCCATGGTAAATAAGGTTTTCACCTGCATCAATGTCCTTGTACTGCTCTTCATGGTTGTATCAGGCTTGGTCAAAGGTACACTCAAGAACTGGCAACTCGGTCCTGATGACTTTCTTAAAAACACCAACTCCTCAGGCTTCAAGTGAGTAGCATGCAGAAGCTGATCTCCTTTCTGTTGTGCTTCTCAGTACAATAGGTTCATTATCAACTCCAAAGCTATTTTGATGCCTATAGTAGAGATTATGTACTGCGTTTGGTGCACTGCTGATGTACTGAATATTAAAACAAGCGCATTTATACTGATATATTAAGCTGAACTCTTTAGAACAATTGTCCATAGTTACCGTGTTTCCCCATAAATAAGACTGTCCTCTCTCTCTCTCTCTCTCTCTCTCTCTCTCTCTCTCTCTCTCTCTATATA